>ML798549.1:170755-244675 GCA_009831015.1 Picea engelmannii | reverse complement strand
GAGGGGCGTACCTGGTTCCTTTGGACTTGTATTTCAGCTTGGATCAAGCTGCTATTGTATTAGGTTCATCTATATTTTGTACTTACTGTATTCCACCATCTATTCTCCTCATATATAGACATATATCCCAAACTGGTTTTCCCCGAGGGGTTTTATCCAGAGTCATGTTGACCAAAAATACTTGTGTACAAAATGATGTGTGTAAGTCTTTTAGATTTGCTTATTTTCAGCTGTAAAGATCTCTAGGTGTGTTGTATTTATTTTAGTATGCATGTGCTAACTCTTGGTTACTAAAACTACATGCTAGAGCACCTAAAATTGCAAATACAATTGTAACAAATCAACAAGAAGTTCCTGAACTGTTGGCTGTCCTAACACAACAGCAAAACCTTTTCTAGACAATTGAAACTTAGAGCCAATATGTGGTCAAAGACAGACCCAGTTGGCAACTTGATAGGACCTAGAAAATCTTCAAGATGTATGAAGCATTGAAGAATATGTTTGAGAGTAACGACACCCTCAGAGCTCTTACATTGAAGGGCCAACTTTAAAATATCAAGATGACAACAACTGATACCGTTGCTACCTTCTTCATGAATATTTCAGAGATCAGAGATCAACTAGGTTCCATTGGAGAAATCATATCAGACAAAGAACTTGTCTTGACCACTCTCAATGCTCTTCCAAGACATTGGGAACCATTTCTTCAAAGTATCAATGGTAGAGCAGAACTACCTACTTTTGATCGTCTATGGACAAACTGTACCTAGGAGGAAATCAAACTTATAGCCAGAGGAGTGGAAGACTCCCCTCATGATGAAAATCATCCTCTTGCCTTTCATACAAAGAAAGGAGGAAGAAATAGAAGAAGCTTCAGTCAAGCATTCAAAGGTTAGAAGACTTCATCAACTTCAGGTTATGATCATAGAAAAGACAAATCAAAGATCCAATGTTTCAGATGTGACAAGTATGGACACTTTGCGAGAAATTGTCCTACATTGATCCAGACCCACCTAAGAGAGATGAAGACATGAAAGATGAGGCTTTCTTCTTCTGAGCTTTCTCAGGAGGACCGAAAGCAAGATTGAGCATGATTGTAGACTAAGGTAAGTTTTGTACTACATTTCTTATTTGATTTCATCATTACCCTGTAGTTGCTTGCATTTTGATAATGAAGGGTATTATCCCTGGTATGGGAGCCCTCATGATTTGGACCATTATCCCTGGTACGGGAGTCCAAATTTTCTTGGTTGATTATTATCCTAGTACAAGAGGCTATTTTGGTTATTATCCCTACGGGAGGCCATCTTGGTTATTATCCTAGTACGGGAGGCCAATAAAGTACTGTAGAGTCAGTAAAGGACCTGAGAAGACATGAGATGTCTCTAGGTCAACAACACAAAAAAAAAAGGAAGATGTCTATCCTTTAGACTTCAGAGGGAGTCAAACTATTTGAGAAGAAGGAAGAAATAGTGCCTTCTCCCCCTTCAGCAGTTCAGAGGGAGACAACCATTGTTCCAGTCGATCTAGTTGCTCCAGTTGATGTCCCCAGAGACATTGAAGTAGGCCATAAAAGGCCTGCCTTGGCTCGACAAACTCCGCAGGAGGCAGAGGGACATGCAACTCGCCGAGGCACATTCCGAGAGAGAAAGAAACCAAAGAGATTTATGAGCTAGTTTTCAGCCATGAGCCACATCATTGATATTGGGCCTTCTTGTCATGGAGAAGCAGTAGGTCAATAGGGATGGAAAGATGCCATGGCAAAAGAGTATTATGCCATCATGAAGAATGATGTGTGGGATATTGTTCCGAGACCAGAAGGGAAGTCTGTAGTGACTTCCAAGTGGATCTATAAGATCAAGCATGCAGCTGATGGAAGTGTCGAGAAATACAAAGTGAGATTTGTAGCGAGAGGATTCTCACAGGTGGAGGGAATTGACTATGAGGAGACATTTGCCCCTGTAGCCCGATACACTTCCATCTGTACTATCATTGCACTAGCTGCATCCATGGGCTGGAAACTACATCAGATGAATGTAAAGACAACCTTTCTCAATGGTGAGATTGAGGAAGAAGTTTACATCGAGCAGCCAGAGGGATTCGTGATACATGAGGAGAATCTCATGTGTGCAGGTTGAAGAAAGCCTTGTATGCACTAAAGCAAGCACCTCGTGCTTTGTACGAGAAGATGGATGGATTTCTGATGAGTTTGGGCTTCAACAAGAGTGTTGTTGATCCAAACCTATATTATCATATTGTTGGTGACGAGTGCCTGATCTTGGTCCTGTACGTTGATGACTTATTCCTCATTGGTTTAGAAAGACTTATTGCTGAATGCAAGCGTGCATTGACTTATGAATTCGAGATGAAGGATTTGGGTATGATGCACTACTTCTTGGGACTAGAAGTATGGCAGAAGACTGGTGAGATTTTCTTGAGTCAAGGAAAATATACAGTGGAGATATTGAAGAAGTTTGATATGACAGACTGCAAATCCATGCCTAAAACGATGGTGATGGATTTGAAGAAAATGAACGAGGCTTCTATTGATTCAGGCGAGATTGATCCACATTTTTACCGACAACTGATTGGATCATTGATGTATGTGGTTAACACCAGACCTGATATATACTATGCAGTGAATGTGCTTAGTCAGTTTATGAGTCAGTCGAGACAGACTCACTGGATAGCAGTGAAGCGTGTATTGAGGTATCTACGAGGCATAGTTGGATATGGCCTGAGATATGCCTCCAGTGTAGACATGAGATTACAGGGATATGCCGATGTAGATTGCGCAGGGAGCGCAGTGGATCGAAAGAGCACATCTGGTTGTTATTTAACATTGGGGTCTACCATGGTTTCCTGGTGCAGTAGGAAACAAAGCTCTGTGGCCCTGAGTACCGCAGAAGGAGAGTATATAGTGTTGAGTGTGGCAGTCCGTGAAGCAGTGTGGCTAGGTAAACTCCTTACAGATTTATTTGATCATGAGATGGATTCTACCATTATTCATTGTGATAACCAGAGTTGTGTGAAGCTCTATGAGAATCCTGTGTTTCACGATAAATCGAAACACATTGAGATAAAATATCATTATATCAGAGACATGGTGTAGAGGAAAGCAGTACACGTGTAGTACCTTCGTACACATGAGAAGATTGTAGATATCTTCACCAAACCGCTTGCTAGGATGAAGTTCAAGTACTTTTGTGAGAGACTTGGCCTGATGGAGAATGCCTCCCTAGCTGAGAGGGAGTGTTGATGATTGTAGCGTCGTGAGACATCCTCCCAGATTCGTTCTTTTCTGTGACTGAGTTGAGTCGACCTGTGAGAGAGCCTAGTGTTGGGCATGCCCATGTGATGGGGTGCATCGTTCTCCTCTGTGTGAGAGTTGAGTCGTCCCCTAGTGGTTGGGTGTGCCCATGTGATGGGTGTATCGTTCTCCTCTGTGTGAGAGTTGAGTCAATGTGCTACTCCAGATGATTTTCCTGTGGACTCAGTTGAGATAGAGATCTGTTGAGTATGACGTCCCTAGTGGCTGAGCACAGGTGGACGTGTCCCTAGTGGCTGAGCACTAGTGGACGTATGGATCCCTTGCTATATTGTCTAAGTGTAAGATTTACTTGCAACCCTAATTATGATGTAAAGGGTACAAGTCGGCCCCACCATATGTGAAAGATAATTAAGGTTTATTGTTATAATTAATTATATTTCTGAGTTATTGAGGTCGGCCCTGTTGTGACAACAGACACACCTACTGCTATGTCTGGTCTAGTATAAATAAAGGTGATTTCCCCATTGAGGAAACACACTCACACTTGTCATTTGGAAATTTCAGCAAGTACATTTTAGGGCTGAAGTGCACACCTCTCTTGGGCGCAAGTTTCAAGGTTGTAGAGCACCCTCTTGTGTGCATTAAGGTTTTATGGTTGGGGGATCTTCTCTTGAGAATATAGCAAAGGATTGTTGGGTTTTCTTCCCTTGAGTAAAAGGGTTTCCCAGGATATTTCTTGTGTTCTTGTGCATGGTAATTCTTCTTGTGATCTTGGTTATTGCAACACTTGTGTATGGTGCAGTTGCATTTGTTTATGGTTCAAGTACATGCTAAATGAAATAAACCTCATGCTTGAGTCTAGCATAGTGAAAATTCAACAAGGATTAGCCGGTTGAATTATCATTTGGCTAAAATCTTTGGGAATGATATTGGGGTTTGTCTTAAATCTACCTCGAAGATTATGAGAGCTCTGCACGATTCAATTCATGCAGGGGATAAAAAGAAAGAAGACGCAACCACAAATAAGGTTGAATTTACAGTTAGAAGTTCAGGGCTATCTACCACTGAGGGTAGTGGGAGGGGCTCAACAGATTCAACTATCGGGAGGTCCACATCTTTTTTTGTTCCACGAACCAGCTCTGGAGCACAACCTTCTATCATGTCAGTGTTAAAGAAAAGGGAGAAGACAAGCATATAGTGTTATGGGGATATGTCTTTTTTGGAGTGACATACCTCTCAACATCACCAAAACCAATCCATCTTGGCAGCCTATGTGTGATGCCATTGTTATTGGCCCTGGGTATAAAAGAACTACCTATGAGGAGTTGTGGGTGCCAATTCTTCAAGCAGAAAAGGACATCAACTCTAGATTGGCGGAGTTGAAGCAGACATGGGAGGTCTTTGGATGCACAATGATGTCTGATGGCTGGACAGATAGGAAGGGTAGGTACCATGTTTATCGAATCAGTGGATGCATCGACACATGTAAAAGATGCAACATTGTTGTGTGAGTTGATGGATGTGTTCATCTAGGAGATCGGTTTGCATAATGTGGTGCAAATCATAACAAATAATGCAGCTAATTATGTGGCTGTTGGTAGGATGCTTATGGAGAGACATCGATCATTGGTCTAGACTCTGTGCGCTGCACACTGTATTGATTTGATGCTTGAGGATACGGGGAAAAATTCCTTCATCAAGGATGTGATTAATCAGGCTAGGAGCATCCCCAAGTTCATATATAACCATGCTTTCATTGTTAGCCTCATGAGGAGACACACCAAAAGCAGGGAGTTGTGGCATCCCGCAATCACTCGTTTTGCCACTTAGAACTTCAACATAGCAATTACATTTATTATAATTTATGACCCTCTAATATATTATGACCCTCAAGAGTTATTAAATTTTTTATGACCGTCTTACAAGTTGGAGTCCTCACGTCTCAACGACTTGGTGTATGTCCATTACAATCTCCAACTATGGTTGAGGAAAATGGATAGAACATTGGATGTGGATGCCATTTCCTTAGACAATATTGGCAAGAGGAGGAGGAGGAGGAGGAGCGACTTGAAGACATAATGGAGGGTGATGTGCTAGCGGTTTATACACATATTGATAAACCTAGTTCTACACACACCAATTGCTGTCTCAAGGCCTTCTAGTGTCAGGGGCAGGCTAACAAACAACCCATGACCTTTTCTCGTAAAAGGGGGAGAGGGCATTGATATTAGATAGCTAGCTGCTAGTTTTGTTTCTTTTGTCATTGTACATCTACCTCATGATGATGAGATACATTTATATCTGTGATGTCATTTTGTATTGGTTTGCCACTTTTGAGTCCTTGATTGGACAACTGAGTCCTTGATTGGACAACTATCAGGGTTCAAGATTCAATATCGACTTTGATGTATCATTTTTTATTTGGCATCCACTACATCATATATTGTTGATGAATGCAACTATGGGAGACATCCTCCAACTTACAAACCTGTGAGATGTGGAACATAGCAACTATGTGAGTCTTTTCTCAGCTTACAAACCTGAGAGAAAGCACCTAAGAAAGGTTTCGTGGTTCCTGCTTGAGACAGAGTCAGGAACGTAGAGATAACCTCTTCCATGACGTGAGTGAGAAGAACACCAGATGATTATCCGGTAGAAAAGCGATTTGTTGAGTTAGGATGTGCCTGTGGCTAGGCACAAGGTGAATGTGGGAAATGCCAAAAGTGTTGGGCACATCATCATGTGAACAGAAATGAAGATGATGTGATGGTCTCCTCTGATCAACAGAGTTGACGAGAAGACTCTAGATGATTCTCTTGTTGGTGGCAGTGGGAAAGTAGATCTGTAGAGTGGACGTGCCCGTGGATGAGCACAGGTGAGCGTGTGAAGACCTGGTTCATTTGTGTAATGCAGTGAATCAGGTCCATGACATCCCTATGGATGTGCCCCAAGTGGATGAACACTAGTGAGTGTATCAGATCCTTTGCTATATATTGCTCAAGAGTCAGACCTACCTGTAACCCTAGTTATTATGTAAAGGGTACAGGTCAGCCCTACCTTATTGTGTCTAAAGATAAAATGTAAAAGATAATTAATATTAATATTAATATTAATTATTATAATAATAATAAATAATATATCTAAGTGAGGTCGGCCCTATTGTGCCAATAGACACCTCAGTTGATAGGACAAGTCTAATATAAGTAAAAGGAAATCCTTCATTGTAGACACACACTCACTTGTGAGTTTTGGAAATTTCAGCAAGTACACTTCTTGGTAAAAGTTGCGCACCTCTCTTGGGTGCTAGAGTTCTAGGGTCTTGTGCACCTTCTTGTGTGCTAGGATATTCTTGGTGGTAAAGGTCTTTCTCTTGAAAAGTATAGCAAAGGATTTGGCCGAGTTTTCTTCCCTTGTTGAGAAGGGTTTCCCAGGATACATCTTGTGTTCTTGTGCATGGTGCTTCTTCATGTGATCTTTGTTGCTGCAGCATTTATGGTTATGGTTAATTGTTAAAAAAATGAATTTCATGCTTAACCTAATGCTTATGAAAATTCAACATATATATCAGTGCTTTCTCCATATTTATGCGCTAACGTGTTTACCTGATGTTGTTGTTGCTTTATATGTTTAAAATTTTGAAAAACATGAATATATTTTGTATTTTTCAATGGTTGCTGCGGTTTGCTGATTTTTCCGAAACGATGTTTTCCGGACCCTTGTCGATTTCTTGCCGATGTTGATGTTATCAACATTGGATTCTAGTGATGTAAGAAAGAAAACATTTTAACCTTGTATTAATGGAAAGGAAGGGAGTTGTCAACAACTTATCGAAGGTTATATTCAGTGTCTTATCGATTACTTAAATGAAATATTTCCAGATCTTCCCCTTTTTAATGTAACCAAATTGTTTAGCCCTTTACATTATGTAGAGGAGCGTCATAGTCAAGATAGAATGCAACACTTTGGCTTGAAATTTTTTTCCAACATTTGAAACATACCATTGCAAATGAAGATCAATGTAAATCTTTATTTAACATTGAAGTTTTTAAAAGGGAGCTATATTCATTTGTTGATCAATTACATAGTTCTTGTGATAATTGCTCGATGAGAGAAGCATGCAGGATCTTTTGAAATACAAAACCTTGGCATATCAATTATCCGAATATGATGAAAGTATGGCAAGCTACACTTACTATTCTTACAAGCATAGTGGATTACAAAAGAGGATTTTCAAAGAAATTTTTATCAAGGACATGAAAAGACTATGTTTAGGGTCAGACACATTCGATGTACCGATGAAGGTGATTAAATCAAAGATTTCTGGATCTTTCTCTTTTTATTGCAGGCAAACTCTTTATCCCTTTACATTATGTAGGGGAGTGTCAGATCGAGATAGAAATGTAACATGTTGGCTTGAAAAAATTATCCAACATTTGCAACATACCATTCCAAATGAAGATCAATGTGAACCTTTATTTAATGTTGAAGTTTGTAAAATGTTAATTTTCAAAGCAAAATGTTATCAAGGACATCAAAAGATCATGTTTAAGGTTGGACACATTAGATGCACTAATTAGAGTGTCAATCACTGGGTTTGAGTTCTCTGATGAAAGTTGGAATTCAATATATCAGATATGGGGAGGATGTTAAACCTATAACTTTTTTTTTTACCTTTGAAAGCTATTTTTGGATGATCACTAAATTCAAAAACTTTATTTATAATCATTGATATTTAATATAGTATTATTGTGTCAATTTTGTGAGACATTATGATATTTTGTATCATGTTACCGGGAGGGTTCCCTCCCGCTTTGAAGCTCCGGAGCTTGCTCCGAGCAGGAGTGTCCAAGGAGCGACCCTTGGAGCGCACTCCTAAAATCCAGGAGCACGCTTTAGGGTGCTCTCGATCTCTCCTTTCCAATCCAAGAGCGCCACGCTCCGGAGCTCGCTCCTGGAGGTGGGGAGTGTGCTCCCATATCACTTAGCCCACATTTTGTGATTGCCCCCGTGAAGGACCCGAACGCTCCTGCACTAAACTAAAAAAATATCATCTTTTTTTATAATTTTGAGTGGGGTGGAACCTACAATAGGTTTAGGGTTTAGGGGAAAGAAAGGAGGAGAATAAAGGATCTCTTCCCCCTCCATTGTCCTCATTCTTTCATCTATGTTTGCTTGAGCTTGGAGAATAGGAGAGAACAAAGGAGAGCTTGGAGAGTGTAGATTTGTGTGAGCTTGGAGGAGAGAGCAAAGGAGAGCTTGGAAGAGTGAGCAAATAGGAGCTTGGAGGAGAGAACAAAGGCAACCATCTATCTCAAGTTTCAAGAGCTAAAGAGGTAAGCCTAAACACCAACTCCTTCATTTCCTTGGATTAACTTTGTTTATGGTTTTTTCCTCCTCTCCTACTCTTTCCCATTCCTTCTTCTCCCACATTTTATTGCAGGTTGTTCATTTAGAACTTGAGGAAAATGGTCTTCTTTTGGTTTATCATTCCTTTTTTGGTTCTCATGTTCTTGGTGGGGAATAGGCATTGAAGGGAAGAAGAGGATAGTGGTCATTCTCATGATGACCCAAAATATGAAGATGGTGAAGTGTTTGAAGAGGGTGTAGAGGGAAATGAAGGTTACAAAGCTTCATCACACCCTTGTGGAGATTTGTGACAAAAGTTGAGGATGGGAGAGGTGGTGGAACCACTAATGTTTTTTTTCCTCATGATTATCATCAAGGAAAACCTTATACTGGTTCATATACTCGTGTGAGGAGGCATCTTTGTGGTGTAATGGAGAGTGATGACAAGAAGGGGGCTATTGGGATCACAATTTTCCCTAAGATATCCAAGGAAGAGAGACACAAATACATAAAGATAGAGGAAGATGCACAAAGAAAGCATGGTAAAAAACAAAAGCTTCAATTCGATGCCTCATCTAAATTTGGTGGCAACACATCTCCATCTCCTCATGGTTCTGGAACTAGAAGAACAATAGTAGATTTCTTTGATATTTGAGGTAGGGATGAGGTGGATGCAAAAGTGGTCAGATTTCTCTATGCTTTTGGTATCCCATTCAGTGTGCTTCGCTCCCTCTATTGGCATGATCTTGTCAAGGGAATCAATGAAGCCCCCAAAGTATACAAGAGCCCCTCCTATGAGAAAGCTAGAACTGTGTTACTTGACATGGAAAGACCAAAAATTCAAAGAGCTATAACACAGTTTACAAATGATTGGGGGACTTTGGGGTATCCATTGTATCAGATGGTTGGACAAATGTTAGAAACCAACATTTGATCAATGTTCTCGGTGTTTCTGCTACCGGTGCATTGTTTCTTGCAACACATGACTCCTCTTCAATCATTGCATCTTCTCAAAACAATTCAGATCTCCTCTTGAAAACAATTAATGATGTTGGTCCTTCTAATGTGATTCAAGTAATAATTGATAATGCAACAAATTGTAAGGGAGTAGGTAAAATATTTGAGTGGAACTATCCACACATCTTTTGGTCTGAGTGTTTGGTGCACACCTTGAACCTTTTGATGCATGATATTGTCAAACATAGAGAATGTGGGTGGATTGAGGAGTTGTACAAAAGAGGGAAGAAACTCATCAAATTTGTCACATGTCATACAAGGGTCAATTACTTTTATGGCACTTACTCTAGGTTGCAGCTACTTAAGATTGTAAAAACTAGATTTGCTAGCTCTTATGTCACCATTAGGCGCCTATTGAAGGTGAGACAAACTTTGGGTGCTATGGTGATGAGTGATGCATGGGATGAAATGAGTAGTGATAGAGAAGGTGCTACTGCAGTGAAGGAGACAGTTCTTGACAATTAGTTTTGGTCACAGGTTTGGTATGTTTTGCAATTCACCAAGCCAATTTATCACATGATCAAGTTTGTAGATTCTAATCGGCCAATCATTGGGGAGGTGTATGAGCAAATGGATAGCATGCCGGGGTAGATTAAAGACATTGTTGAGCCTAGAGATGTCAACTTGTATAATCATATTTATTTAGAGGTGGAAAAATGGTGGGAAATGCTAAATATTCCACTACATGCCTTAGCATATGTGTTAACACCTAAGTACTATCATGTATCATGGCTTTCATCACCAACACCTAGTGGTGGGTCCAATAAAAGACCAGACCAAGATCCAGAGGTTCAAACTGGTTATATGAAAGCATTAGACAAATTGGTCCCAGACGAGGAGTGTGACAACTTATAGAAACAATTGAGCCGGTACATCCTTGGCAATGGTTCCTTTGGGACCAACCATGCAATTAGAGATCGAGGGAATTTGAATTCTCTCGAGTGGTGGAACATGCATGGCGGTGCTACCCCACAGTTGCAACGTTTGGCAACATGAGTGCTTTCACAGGTGGTGAGCACTTCTTCTGCAGAGAGGTGTTGGAGTACCTACAGTTTCATCCATAGTGTCAAAAGAAACAAGTTGAATGTAGGTCGAGCAGAGAGCTTGGTTTATGTTCATTACCATGTGCGATTGTTGTCCCATTAATGTGAGGAGGCAAAGATGGATAAAAACGTGAAGCGTTGGGACAACAATCCAGAGGAGGATGATTTGGAGGATGGTGTATTGCTTTTAGAGCAATTGGAGAGTGTTCTTTTAGATGATGATGATCATGTTGAGATGCCACCCACATCCCACTGCCATGGTCCCCATGTCCAGGACTCCAACTACAACACTAGGGGCTTCATCTTAACTTTCGTCGCGGCCGTCTACATCAACTTTTGCACAGTTTTGTCCTTTTCAAGAGGCTCCACTATCACCACGAGGAGGCCCACACAACAATCATGGTGGTGGAAGGAGGATGGGATAGTTGTTCGATGTTTCTCCTTTTTCATTACTTTATATGTGATAGTCTGCAGATGATAGATTTATAGTATTTAGCAACTAGTTTAGTTTAAACGTTATTGTTTTGGACCTTTCGGTCTTCATACTTCAGTGCATATGGCCTACTTTGTAAACATAACTATTTGGTCATGACTCATGTTATTGTTAACAATTGCTGGATAACTAATTTCATTCCATAGGTTAATGGTCTACTTTCTATGATATGGCTTAAAAATTTGTATGTTGGTTTGTAAGTTTGTAATTGCTAAAATCTATATGGTTGATGCTTGAATGATTAATCATTGATGTACTATGGATGCCATTTCTATCTATATTAATGTACAAATATGCATGATTTCATATATTTTGCAGCCAATTTGTCTTTCTGCATGTTTTAAATATATATATATATATATATATATATATATGTTGGAGATATTACACACTCACCTAGAATTATTTTCCTACATTTGATAGTCCAATGTTGAGAATGCTTGAATATTATCTCTAGAGAATATTCCTCTACAAAATAGGACGTTCCTCTTCAGGTCAGAGTTAGTTACACTTAGTTAGACTAGTGGAAGTCACTCATGCATGACAACTTCAGTTTTATCACCAATAGTTGCATGTGTTTCTCTCACTTCCACACATGTGACTTAGTTAACTGATGATTGCATGGATCAGTTAACTAGGACTAGGTGGCAGTTGACTCCAGTGTCTATCAATGAGTGTCTAGATCTCTCTAGATCACTACTATGGCGCATTAATTACTCATGTAGCCTATATCTATTGTAAATTATTCACTTTCTGTGTGTGGAATACGGTTAATAGAAATTCTTTCATTCTTTCCTTCATTTTTGTCTCTTCTCTTCACACCATTGCATACTGTGTATGCTTCATTGTTAGCTAGATCTTCTATGCAGGTATCTCAGAAACTATACATGGTATCAGAGCCCACAGGACGCTAACAAGGATCGTCACTGACACTCTTTTGTAGGTACTGAAGACGGAACAAAGCAACAGGAAAGATGAAATCTATGTTTTACTCGCCGATAATAATTCTCATGCCTCATAACTATTTGGAGTGGAAGCCAATTATTCCACTTCTCAGAAGTAGAGGCTTATACCAAATAGCCATGGCAATGGAAGTAGAGCCTGATTCCTCTGCTGAGAAAAATGACTTTCTCAATAGACAAGATATGGGCATAGGATGTATCTGCTTGTCTATTTCTCCTGAAATTTTCCACCAAGTATATGATGAATCACAAGACTCAACTCGAAACGAATCATGGACTAGATTGGAGGTTCTATTTGGGAATAAGGAAGATTGCATGCAAAAAGTTGACAAGATAGAGCCAGTAGAAAAGCCATTGGAAGATCAATCTTCTCAGTTTGAAGAGCCTTCTACACAGGTATCTGCACGATTTTTTGTTCCATTCATTGAAGATGATGTCTAGTCCATTTTTAGATCTGTTTACTGAATCACATACATAAGATATCATCCATGCATATTAGGAGCTGCATGCAGACACTTTTTCATGTGCCATTCATGCATCTCAAGAGCCACATGCATAGACTCCCATGCATGCATCTCAGGAGCCAAAAAGGGGTCCGTGCACATCAGATTCAATTCTGACATTTTCAAAGCATAATTTTTAGAACCAAATTGGATATTTGAATTCCTCTCCGAAAAATACCCATTTAAAAAAAATCATCCGAAACGAAGTCTGGGAAGTGAAGTTATGAGCATTTTAAAATCAACAAAATTTCAGTGTTTTTCAAAAACTGTTGCACGGTTTTCAAAGTTTCATCCAAATTTTATTTGGATCTTTTTCATTACAAAAGGAGAAAGTGGACATGTGTGGACATATCATTGGTTCATCTACTTCATCATATCTGTGCAAACATCTACATCTTCAACAAAATCTTCACCTAGCATAAACTTGCACATTTGCAAGGTCTCCCTGGAGTGAAGGACACAGTTGCCTAGGAACTGTCTTTCTCTTCTTTTGATACATTGTATTTTGAGTCGGGGTTTTTTTCCCATGAGGTTTTCTTTCTTTGCTCATTTTATTTCAGTGTTCATTAGTTGCATTGTTCATGGGTACATAACACGGTCTTTGTTGCCGGGACCCATTCATCATTTACACCCTAGTAGTGTTCAGGGGGGGTGTTGGAGATATTACACACTCACCTAGAATTATTTTCCTAAGTTTGATAGTCCAATGTTGAGAACGTTTGAATATTCTCTCTAGAGAATATTCCCCTACAAAATAGGATGTTCATCTTCAGTTCAGACTCAGTTACACTTAGTTAGACTAGTGGAAGTCAGTCATGCATGGAAACCTTGGTTTTATCACCAACAATTGCATGTGTTTCTCTCACTTCCACACATGTGACTTGGTTAACTGATGATCTCTAGATTACTGCTATGGCACATTAGTTACTCATGTAGCCTATATTTGTTGTAAATTATTTACTCTTTGTGTGTGGAATACGGTTAATAGAAATTCTTTCATTCTTTCCTCCATTTTTGTCTCTTCTCTTCATACCATTGCATATTGTGTATGCTTCATTCATTGTTAGCTATATCTTCTGTGTAGGTATCTCAGAAACTCTACAATATATATATATATATATATATATTCTTTCCTCCATTTTTGTCTCTTCTCTTCATACCATTGCATGTTGTGTATGCTTCATTGTTAGCTATATCTTCTGTGCAGGTATCTTAGAAACAGACGCTCCCGACGCTCTCGCTCCCTAAAATGCTCCCGCTCCCTAAAACACTCCCGCTCCATGCTCTGGCAACCTTGTTTTGGATATTTATTTTATAGATATTGTAGGAGCCACTGGTCTATTGATTGAACTTATATTGTTTAATTTTAGTTTAGATTATGAATGTAACAATGTAATTTTATTTGGTTATTTCATTTAGTAATTGATCTGAATTGGATCCAAACGAAAACAATTGTCTACCGACATAGGCTCTATGATGATTGGCATTGGCAAGGCTCGAGGCTACAGATGAGGAAGGAGATCGGGTTGTTCGTGTGAAGGGCCCCATGCCATCTCGATCGATGTCCACCCCTGCATTAAATCAAAACTTAATGCAAGCATATGAGATGTAAAGTTACAAGGAAACATATATTTGCTAAAAAAAATCATGTATTTAAAAAATAAAACAAACAAATGAGACCTCTTCTCCAATGTACTAAAACAAAAAAGCAAGGGAGGAAAAATGAGCTTGGGGAAGTTGAAGGGTTGGAGACGCTTGACCTTCCAGCTATCCCCTAGTTGAGCCATCCTCCTATAAACTATTTCCCCACAAAGGAAGGGGGTTCTTTGGCTGATAGTGAAGGGAATGCTGCTTAGACTTCCATGAGGAGCACGAGGATGAACTAGAGAGCTTTCAACTTGCCTATTTCTGCATAATAAAGAGCTTGGCTAAAGCCAATTGAATGTCGGTTTTCCCATTTGGGTTTCTAGGGTAAACAATGACTCATTTGTGATGTTTTTCTGTGTATGTGTGATTTACTGTGTTTACTTGCTTCCTAAATTGATTAGAAATTCCTCTGTATGTGTTTTAATGGCTTTCAGTGGGCAGGGGGACTGTATGGAAGGGACATTCTTCATTAGAAATATCAATTTCTGCATACTCTGTTTTGTTGTGCATTAGAGATCCCAACAACTAGAAAACCTCGACTGTTGGATGCCCAACCAGTCTCAGAGATCGATGAATTTTATTCTAGAGCCGTTGCAATAGTTTAGGGGGTTTCTAAATTGGTTTGTTTTTGGCTGTTGGACGGTTTTCTCTTTCCTACAGGTTACAAATCTTATCCACAGACCATACTTTGTATTTGTATTTATATTCAATGTCCATGTTCAAACATACCAATTTTCTTCAAGATAGAGGCTGAAATTCTGAATAGTGAACAAATTGCCTAGAGGAATTCAAGGATAATCAGCAAGAGAAGGGCTGATACAGAAAACCCCAAAGACCACAAAAAGGCTCAACCAAAAACTGTCCAAGATAAACTGTAGTGCAAAAACCCTCAAGGCAGAATCTGATAAACAACAGTAGAAGGCAGCAACAATAGGGACAGCAAGAGATAACACCAACGATCACAGGAGGAGGCGCCAAGGGGCTGCCTAGGAGGCAGTGGCACCCTTAAAGCACACAACGACAGCAAGAAGAGGGGGCAAAGGAAGGCAGTGACACCCACAGCAGCAAGAGGAAGGTGCGCGACACTTTCATACAGCAAGAGAGAGGGATCGGTGGCACCAACACTCATCAAAGGGGAGCCATACACCTGAAAGAAACTCCCAGCCAGCAAACAAGAAGAGGTATTTTCTGTTTTCTGTATCATGTTCTTTGCTACTCATGTTTTTCTTTAGAATCGAGTGGGATTAAATCTGTTCCTTTGAGAGGTCTGAATTCAAATCCTGTTCTTCTCCAGTTGCAAAGTGACTCTTCACTGTTTTCTTCTCCAACAGTAACCACTTTGAGCGGTTGCTCACTATTTTCACTTATACTTCTTTTTGAGGAAATACTTCTTTGTACATAACCTTTTATTTTTTTCTTTACACCCTTTAAATTCTGAAATGTTCATTTTGGATTTTCAAACTTTCTTCATTCTATGGAAAATAATGAGAGAACTGCTTGTAGAGGAATGGAAGTTCATTTCTCATCTCAACAAAGAGGAGATTAAATGCAAACTTTGGCCATATCAAATGAAATGAAATGATATTAATTTCCATAAATGCCCAGAATAGGTCAACCGGACTAGGAAGAACAAGATTTGATAACAACAATAAGGAGTGCCAGTAGCATTTCCAGAGCAGTCTAGTCTCTTACATTGAGGAAAGATGGAAATAAAGAGTAGACAATGGGTACAACCCTTGAAAGTGTAATAGATGATATTCCGGAAGAAGAAAGCATCTTAGTTACAAAGCTGCAACATGAAAGATCTTCTAGAAAGCAACCAAGCTATGGAGGCTGAGGAAGAGCAACATCCTGGCCAGCATCGAAATCGGCAGAGGAGCCATCATCATCTACCACCAGAAGTGTGCCAATGTTGAGCCTGATAATGTTATGGTACTTTAACCTGGTCTAGAACCATTAGATTGGCTGTGAGGATATTTCTGTTTGTCATAGACATTCATCTGTCATGCAAAAGTTGAAATTCAAGCATGAACTACATCAAGAATAATCGCTGGTGAATGCAAGCAAAGCTCAAATTGAACAATGAACAATCAAATTTGCTTGGACTTTGTCTTTAAACTAGGAACAATAATTGAATGCTTTTGCAAAGTTTAATACTAAGAGTGAGATTAAATGCCATCAATATTGGATTGAAGGCTTTTTATTGAAGCCTAGGCAGAAGTGCAATGGGAGAATCCATCCATTTCAATGCTATTCATTCCTTTCTTGGAAAGAGTTGATTCTGCATTTAAAATTGGCAAAAGTAGCTAACCTGGTTTTGAAACTCTAAGCACTGTGTTACTTGATGGCTGAACTGATGATTACAAGCAATGCATGAAATTATCAATCAGTTGGTGAACTGCTTATGTGTGGGTTTCCTTGATTTATACAATAGCTTGTGCAGCTCATGTTTTAGATCATTTGGGGGGCTTATCTAGATGAGATTGGATTGCACCCATAATTAGATACACAATGAAGATTGTGAAGTTCATGCTTAACCATCACCTCACCTTAGTTTGTTTGGAGGTTTTCTATGAAGAATTGCTTTTGCCTAGCAATACAAGATTTGTTGCCATTATCATAACCTTGTAAAGGGTGTTTTATGAAAATTTTTCTTTGCTAAGGGTGGTGGTCAATAAATAATGGAGTAGCTTTAAGATTTTAAAGGTTGTGAGACTCAGACTGGGAAAATCTCAGCGACACGTCAAAAGATGCCAGTGTGTCAAATATGGGTGTGCCAGAGAGATCATAACAGCTTGTGTCAAGCAAGCTTAAATCAACAAGAGTCATTCTTCACGACCCAATCATATTCCAGATCAATTTTATCCAATGCAACTGGATCCATATCCTTTGGTGACAATTTGTTTTGTGAGCAAGGGCAGATTGTAGTAAACGAAGACCAGCTTTCCCAATCACTAATGCCCCAACTTATTGTGCTTCTTGGTGTGTGTTAGCACTCTGTAAATTTTGTCCGGCTGAATAGACAAATGACAGAGGTAACTGTTTCAACCTACTTTAGAGCTGGGCACTAGCCTGCTCAACTCAGAGAGGGCTCTCTCGTGTCACTTGATATTTCTTTGGCAATCAGTGGCTAGATTTGGTTTGTTTTGGGGGTTTTTATAAAGTTGCTGGCAAGGAAGGAGAGGGACACTTAGGGCTATGGAGTCGAAAATAAACAAACAATAGTAGGCCATTGGAACTATCCAGAGGAGAAAGGCTAAATGAGGCAATGAATCTGAATTGTAAATTTAAATTTGCAGGGTGAAAGAGGAAAAGGAAAAACAATTAACCGCATCAGAGCATTATTGAAATGAATTCTGAATTAGCTAGGAAGAGAATCACATAGTTTAAATCGCTTAAGTCGAGAGCATTATAAGATGAATTCCGGACCTTTGACTCTCCAATTTAAACAAAAGAAGATGAAAATGGAATTTTAAAGACACAAGAAATACACACTATGAGAGAAAACAAAACTCATCTCACAACCATTAGAATCTTTTCATAAAGAGTTAAAAAATGCTTCTGCATTATATATTCAATTTAGTTCCAGGAAATTACAAAGTCCTCCTGCTACGAGGGCAGGCCCCTCTTCGGTCAGTCCTCTTTTCATTTATCTTTGGAATAATATATATAGGTAGATTACATCCGGTATTCAAAACGAATCAATTTCCCTACAGTTCTAAAAATAGACATCAGTTACAAAAAAGGAGTAATGTGTAATAATTCTACTCCTATTTTATAGGGAGCGTTATGGACAAAACTGACATATTCGAGATTTTTGCTTTGAACGCCACATGCCTATATCATTACAAAATTCTCTGAAACATACTCAATTTGGCTTGAGAACCATTTCAGATTAGAAATTTCTTCCTTTAAAGTGTCAAACCAAGCCGGTTGGTTTTCTCCAACGCTCTCAACCACCTTAGCTTTAACCTCCATCTTCTGTCTCTTGATCCTTTTCCTCTTGACAACTCGCGCGTGATGCTCATCGGCGTATCCATTGATGATTAAATCCTTCATGATGGGATTTAATCTGACCTCCTTATCTGCTTCCGACTCTTCTGCAGGCTTTGTATGAAATTTCGTTGCTAATATCCGTGCAACCAACTTCTCTTTCTTCTTCAATGATGAATTTGTCATATTAGTTGAAAATCCTGGTTCACTGGAGGCCACTTGGTCTGCTTTGTCCATTTTTCTCGGTTTTGCAGAAAACATAAGCTTATCTCCCTTAATTGTACAAAAAATAGGAAGCTGATCTGGTTTGTAATTACCCCATTCAGGAATTAAGCGTCGATTGCCCAAAACAGAGTAATGTCATCCATATTTTGAAAGATAGTAGTCATTGAGTTCCAATCATGAATTACTGACAAAAGTACTTACAGGTACAACGACTTGTCACGCTCAGTCAATCTATTCTGAATGATGAGCCTTTGAATCGGTTATCTGGCGGTGCTCACCTGGCATCGCATGGATGAAAAGTACTCAAACAAGTGGCGTGAAGTGATTTGACCGGCCGTCCCTTTCCCCATGCGATCCTTGGATTTGACATATATCAAATGATTTTCTGACACGTGACATCGGGGTGGACTTGGGTGGTTTCAGGCTTACCCAATTCCCCCCCCTGATATGTATCTGGTGGCGCCACGTACCTTCGGAACAAAACCGCGGTATTCTTGTTGGCCCGCCTCCAGGATATTAACCGGTGTGCTACTTCTCTGCTCGATGCGTCCTTCGACCGTTGATTTGGCAGCGCTCACGATCACGACCTGTCGGGCCCCATCTACTTCACCTTTCCGCTATATTTATCCCTGTCTGCCAGATGTGGCTTCGTCCGCTAGTCTGACGCTCCTCCATACTGACTTAGCCTCCTACTAAGTTCCGAGGCTGGGTCTCCAAAATAAAATTTTACAGTGATAATAGTGTGGATGTGCTCAAATTTTATAACTAGTTGTGCTCACATCCTGATGTGCTGCAATGCTGAAACAAAACTCTAATGGTGAATTCTTCTATCTCTGGTGTCTCGACACCATAATCTGTCCACCAATGAGTTGTTATGAAAAAACAAAGATTATATTTTTCCAATGCGAAACTTTATTAAAAAAATTATAAAGTTGTAATTTAAAAATTTAAAAATTTAAAAATGATATCTCACCCTACATTTTCTTGTCTTTGCATTGTTTAGCTTAACTAAATCCATCGAATCTAGTTGATTCCTTGTTTAAACTTTAAATCCCACTGCATATTGGTCTTGTCTTGAATTGTTGAATTTGGGAACATCCACTCAAAGCAAATCATCACACCTCTCATCACATTGGGATCTCTTTAAATGTTAGACTTATTATTATTGCATATGTTGGGATTGAGATATGCTTCTATTGTATGCTAGGTGGATGTTGAAGCAAAGTAATGTATTGATCAACATGCTTTATAGTGTATTTTTGGTCCTACGTATAGATTATTGGTGACATTTGTAACTATGCTTGCTGTGTAGTATTTATTATAGGCATTTAGACATGATGTTTTATCTTGAGTCAATTTATTCGATGTTCTGTGCATTAGCGGATATCTTGGTGGCTACCCAAAAGGAGAGAAAACTATAACCGAACATAAATCAAAGGACAAAATGGGATACTATTTTTCTACCTCTAAACTAGCTTGTGAATGTGATATGCATACAACCTTCTGTATTGTGGTCAGGATAGAAGTCTATACTGAAGGAAACACAACACAACATAGAAATTAATAGAAGTTTATGATTATTTGCCTAGATGAGCCTGAAAGGAATGAAATTGTAGGATTATCCGAGTATTTCTCTGTAAATAAAGCTAGTGGGTATAAAGCCTTTTGCTCCTGGATACAACCTTGTCCAGGCTGTTTGATGTTTTGTGCTGCAATTTTAAGTGAAATACCTTTTGAGAGTTATCTATCTAAATTACAAGCACATAAAAACAGGGTTCTGAAATGGTTTGGCTAGAGACCAATATTTTGATGTCGACAGCAACTAAAATGGTTACTCAGTAAAATGGTTCAACTATTGAAGAAGTTTTACCTGGAATTGTCAAATAGTTTTGCAATTGGTATAGTTGCAGCTGTGAAATGCGAATGGATGGTTTCCCCACCCAAATTACATTGCAATTTGTCAATGTGACTGGAATCCTTTTCGATGTATCTTTTTGAAGATGTGATGTCAAGTGCCGTAAACAATGTGAAACAGGACTCCTGCCTGCAATGATTTGTGCACCTTATCCTGAGCCAACGTGTTAAGGATATCCTGTCTGCTTCCTTCATCAAGACTTAATTTAGACAGTCTCACAAGTATGCAGTCCAATCACTTGAACATGTTCTTGACCTCTCAGGTTAATACTTAAATTGATTCTGGCCTTGTGCATCCAAGTCAATATATGCCATCTTTCTTGACCCTTTTTCCAGGATGATATCTGCCATTGCTTTCTTACCATTCGTTCATGTTTCTCTTTTGTGTTTTTCTAAGTGCATTCTTCTCTTTGCCACATCTCTTTTGAAGCTGTTTAGAAATTAGCAATGTCTAGAAGGGGAAGGAATAGGTATTTGTGTTATTCAATTGTGTAATATTTTATTTCTTGAAATTTTCATCCATTTCTTTTTTCCAATGATGTCTTGTGCTCCTATTTTTCAATGAAAGGGTTTGATGCCAATCAGAATGGAAAACCATTATAACAGCATTAACATATTTCAAAATCTTAAACCATGCTATGTTAGTTGTGTTTAAACACTTTTCTTAATGATTGAGTATTCAGAGAAATCTCATATCTGGAACCAAGAGAAAGCATGTAGATATGTGAAAACATTAATCGCTTTGTTCTATTCTCGAATGACAATAATGCTTGGTATATTCAGGAAATAGAGGAGGTGGATACAGATGAACATTTTCAGCCAAAATCCCCCATCATCATTAATGATGTTCGCTTAAAGGATGAGCTCTGAGACATACATGCAGTCCTCTTTCAAGAACTTGTGATCCATAATCAGTTTTTCTTCCAAGTATTGCTTTTCTCCTGCTCTGTATCGAGCATTTTATATACCCGGAGGAAACAGCGCTGTGAATACCTGGAAGATTGAAGTGTATGTATATTTAGGCAAAAATTTCATAAGTTTTATGATGTCTTAGTTATTGGCTTTTACCTGTAGAGAAGTTGAGTTCCTAAGCTGGAGATTTATTTCTTTACCACCTGAATAATCTCATATTTCGAGGCCAATTGTAATTCTTTAGTTCCTTCTTATGTTGGGGAATGAAATTTACTGTTATTACTTCACATTGGAATGATCATTAATGCACCTCGGGCTTTTAGCATCTCAGTTTGCCGCTGAACATTTGACAAGAGATTTAATGATTAAGATTTCTTTTGACATTGGGAGAAATTTGATCTATCTTGCCTCGAGACAAAATGACAATGAACTGCACCCCACTTTTGACAAAAAGGAAGAGATCAAGGATCAGGTTTGATGGGCTGACCCCATGTTAACTTATTAGTTATTATAGTGGACTTTCCCATTCCCAAGTCAACAGTTTGGATACCCATCTAATGTTACCAGTATAACTATTAATCATTGTAAAGCCAAGATGCTTGTAAAAATGATGCCTTTCATTTGAAACACAGGAATTTATCATTTATTTTTAAGTGAAATGAAATTTTTTTGTCTTCAAATTGAAGTACAACTGGAAGCATAGAAGATCCTGTATCGCCAATAAAATCTGTAAGCATTTTGTGAGATGATTATCTAGACGAGATCTTTTAAAATTAAGTGGTTTGTCCTCGCAAGAAGCTCAAACTTTTTGATTCCACAATGAAGATGAAGAAAATACAAAAGAATGATTAAAAGGAAATTTGGTTTAATCAGGATCTTTCAGTCAAATGACTATTTCTTGCAAGTAACTAAAGGAAAAACCAATAGTTCCCTCAATGGAGCTTGTCAGCTACTTTAAATTAAGAGTTTATTAGCACAAAACATAGATGGAGCTTGTTAGCTACTTTAAATTAAGAGTTTATTAGCATAAAACATAGATGAATTTGGCAAAACATAGCCTTAAAGCATTCATTTTAAATTTTGCAATGCAACAAATAAATCAATTAGAAGTATGGTGAACACCAAGTTATCTATACTAGTTTGTACTTTTGATACACTCGTGTTTTACAAGTTAAATAAAATCAGTATAATGCACCTCATCTGCTTTGTTGAATTCTAAGAACATAAACATAATGGTTAACTTTTTTAAGGCATGTAGGTTGTCTTGTTGCATAAAGATGTAAGCACTCTTGTCCTTGTAGTGGGAGTTGATTGTTATTTTTGAAAGAATTATTGGGTGTAAAAGAACCACCATAGAGGAGGCATCAAACATACCCAATGCAGAAGTATATTCATTAGGGAATATGCATATGGGCATGAATTACATTAAGTTTGTTAAATATGAAATAGCAGTGTTCCATGGGAGTGCGTCCTATACCCTTGGGGATATACTCTCCTTCACTTCCCATTCTCTTGGACACATATCTTGTCATCTCTAGCACATCAAGGATGATAAAGGATGTCGGTGGAAATATTTTTTTGGATCAAAGGGTAACACTTCCTGCTTGAAAAATGAGCTCCCACATCCGAAGAACACTCAATAATGCCTTGATACTCGGGGTACTCTTGGCTGCTACCCTCCCAAAATTGCACTTACATGAAGTATAGCCTAAAAAAAGAAGAAAAATATAAAATTTTAATTTCTTAAAGTTGGGAAAGGCCCCCAACCATAATTCAACTTGACTTAAGCATCTAAGCCACCTAAGCCCTCATTCATCTTGCTTTTTCTTGGTGAAAACATGAGTGAAGAACACAAGAAGAAAATTGGAGAGCAAAGTGAGTGGATTTTGTGGATAAGTAGTAGAAATGAGGGGAAGCAATGCATTCAACACCCAACGATTGTTCTCTTATCGAAAATGTGGATGGGAATTGGTCTTAACAATTCCTTGTTGGAAACATTCAAACATTAACAAGGCTTGAGTTTGTTGATCTTTTCCTTCACTCTTTTCCAAGTTCTTCCTCGTCTTTCTTCTTCATCTCCTTGCTTAGTTTCTTTTGGGTGAAACTAAATTAAAAGGGGTCACTAATAGTGTTTATATCTTAGAACTGGAGGAAGTTAATCCAATCAACTATTTGGGAAGGTTTTGCACTCGAGTGTATGCAAATTCCCACAATAACCATTCATTATTACATTCCATCTTAATAATAACCTTCTCGTAGAGCTTAATCATAGCCCTATGAAACTAAGAAGGGATACCTATTAGCTCTAGCCTTTTCCATAGCTTGGTTCTCGACATAGTGTCAAAGGCTTTTCTAAAATCAACAAAAACAACATGTGATATAATTTCCTTTAATCCTTGACAATAACTCTAAGTGTGACATGGTGATTAGTGGTAGAATGTTGATTGTTTAAGCTAAATAACTTTTCTAAAAGGGGGGAGATCATGGTAGTTTGATAATTGGATGGGTCATTTTGGTTTAGGGATTTGAAAATAGAAACAACTACACTTTCAACCATTTTTTAGGTAAGACATACTTGAGAGCTCGATTAAAAAGATGCTTGATAGGAGGCAAAAACATCTGATTTGAAGACTTGAGATCTCGACTTAGTAACCTTCAATGTCTTTAGCTTTACCATTTGTGAGACACTTAATCCCAAATTTTATATCCCCAATTGAGAAAGCCTCGGTGTAGAGATGAGTGGTATGGATGTCTTTAGAGACTTGAGGGGAAATACAAAGCTTGTTAAGTTAGGAGTCTTAGTGATTCATGTTGATAATTTAGGTTTTTTAGGGATGATGTTAGTCCAAAACATTTTAGGTTCTCTTATACATAATTCCATAAGTCCCTTGATTTTTTTGGTTAGATATTGAAATTTCTTTTTTTCTATTAACGACTTCACATATTTAACTTTACTAGCTCTATTAAACTCACTAGAGGTAGCTCTACTATCTCTTTTTGCACTTTTACATTCTAGATCATAACAAGGGTTTGAAAGATGTTGTTTGGTTTTGAAAAGTAATTTCCAATAATACTTTTCCAAGCACACTGAGAGATTTGAAGTGATTTTTTCATATATATTCTCAATATTGTCAATTTTCATATCATAATTGAACAACTCTTATAAACACTTGAGAAAATGGGAATATTTTCTATTGTCAAAGAGACCTTGATTACTTGTATTCTGCATAGTGGATTCCTTGAGGACCATATCTATATTTGAAGTAACCATGATGGGGTAGTGATAAGAACCTAGCTCATTATCCTCATTTATCTCAACATTGTAAATTTTGTTCATTAAAGGAGTAGAGGATATGCCATAATCAATGACACTTCTACCCTTCTTATAAATGAAAGTTACAAGGTGAGAGTTAGGTCAAGCTAGTAGTCTAACCTATTACAAATGCTTAAGTCATGGGAAGAGGTAATCCTAAGAAGCTCATCGCCATATTAATTTATTTCAATATTTTCATAATCTTCTTTTGTATTTAAGGGTAAGACTAGAATCCTCTTCAATCCAAAAAGGGTTTAGATTATAATTGAGTTAAAATATTGGATTGATCCATACTAGTTCTAGCATTGCAACCTCAAAAAAGAAGAATACCCCCTTTGGCTTTTAGAGTAGCAATACCATTTTAATTTAATAAAATTGTTATCAATGGCAAGACTAGGAGTCCTTGTATAAGGTAGAAATGAAAGGGCAAAGTAACAGAGAGAAAGACAAATTGCATCCTTATTTTTAGAAATGATATTAAGCCAAATGCATTGATAGAAGGATTCCTATTGTATATAGTGGTTTACTATTTGTATCGCCAAAACAAATATACATAAAGAACTCAAAAAAATATTTATGTGTAATTTATCATCTTATACTCAATCTCTGATATAGTAGTAAAAATAGAAAAGAGAATATTGGTCTCAAATACATAATATATTTATCTATTATTATCGTTGAAGAAGACATCGTGGAAGAGTTTGAAGAAGACATCGTGGAAGCATATAGTCTTAACATATTCTAGTTATCCCCTTCCTTTTGTCAATCTAAGCATGTCACAACTCAAGGAATCTCTAGTCCTTAGCATTTTTTTTGTATATCATGTTTAAATAATTTAACATGGAAATTTCACAATTATATTTCCTTACTTAAAAAACGTTCATTAATTTCAAATATCTAGGACAAAAGTTCATATTTCTTTCTTGTCAAAATTTTTAGAAACTTTATTTTCATTCTTAAAAGAAAAGGAAAATTCAATATTGACACTCTTCCCATCTTACAATTATCTCTATCTTTGAAAATATTTTGACCATCATGTCTTTTTTTTAACTCCATAGCACATTATTTTACCATTTAACTTGCATTTCATTGATACATTCTTTGCTTTAAAAAGAAGTATTATATAATATGCTTTATAATCAATTTTCAATTAAAACCTATATCGTTACTAATATTAGCTTATGCCTTCCATCAAACTGTTTTCACAACAAACCTTTAATACTATGTCTTTTGTTTATTTTAAGCCTTTAATACTATGTTTTTCATTAATTTAGAAATAATAAATATCGTTAGTAATCTCATACAAAGTTAATAAACTTTCAACAAAGGTATTGGCTTTTGGGAAATTGGGATCGTTTTGATAAGACTCATAGAGGTCTACATTTAAGAGTGCAAGGACTTCAGATTTGAAATTTGAATAGTTGCTTACATGCCCTTTCAAGTATCTTGGTAGTATAAGAATATGAAGTATAAGAATGAGGAATTTGAATGCTTTGCATTCCCTTTAAATTTTTGATAGAAACTTATTTATCACACTTTGTTAAGCATTGGAACATGCAATTCACTAGTGGTTAACACATGAAACTTATTTATGACATTTTGTTAAGCATTGGAACATGCAATTCATTAGTGGTTAACACATCCGATTGTGTATTGGCTAACACTTATTACTCACAACTTCTTTAAAATTTATATTAATCAAACTTGAACTTTAAATATTTTCAAATTTGAATGATTATTTTAGATTCCTTTCATATCAACTTAATGATATCCATATCTTCCTTACTCTAACTTTATTGCATCATTGAACAAAAAAAAATCAAATGCAACCTTTTTAAGGTACCCTTATGTACATAGTGCCTTGCTAGTTTATTCTATTTCTAATATACCTCAATATAATTCAACTTTCTTATTATATTTTTTCCTCTCCTTTTAGCATGATAACAATATATTTGACACCTTTCGAGATATATATGCATGCCGATCAAAGAAGATTGTTATTTGTTTGAGTGAACCAGCTTTTTTTTTTCTTTTTTGGTGACATGAAGTTACTTCCATAAGGTTTATTTTGGCCACCTTCATTAATACTAGGAATAAGGTCCCTATTCTTTGGTGACATTAAATTACATTCATAAGGGTTACTTTGGCCATCGAGGTTCCAATTCTTTGAACTAAAATCATGCTGGGTTGAATGGTCAATCCTAGAAAAATTCAAGTTACAGAAGCTCTAAATGAGGTTAATGTAAAAGAAATAGGAAATAAAGGTGAAAATCCATGATTACCATTGTCAAGTGTTTGTGCTAAATCCTTATACATCCTTTTTTTCAAATAGAAGCAATTATATTTTGTATTAGTAAGTGGTTGTAGTTGTGATGGTCAATATAGCTGAACAATGGCGAATGTTCATCATAAGTCCAAAATTTTCAAAAACTGCTACAATAAGAAGACTTTTATCCTTCACAAAGACCACCCCAACTTTCCTGCTTGTATGTATCCTACAAGACACCTAGAAGCAATTTTTATCTACAAAACATAACACAAAACTAGGCTTAAAAGAACACATGTTTTCCATGGGCTTCTTCTTGTCCACCTGGTGAATGATGAGATTCTACTAGGTTCATTCCATGTATATCCATATCTGCTTGTAATTGATGGACAATCTCTTCCTCTTTAAGTTCTCCTGGCATTGATCCCATTGGCATCCTTACATTTGAGGCTATAGATTGTGAATCCTTTCTTAGATTTGTAACCATATTGCGGGGAAAATTACATTCAACTTCCAGTGCTTGGATTTGTCCTTTTTGTTGCAACAAAGTCTCCATTACCACACCATATGCACTATTGTGGATGTCCTGCTATGCATGTGCTCTCACTATTATTGAAAAATTAATCTACTTTTACCTACTATCAATTCCGCATGCCTCCCCAAAATCCCATGACCATCATAAATTTCGCAAAAAGGGCAACACCCAAGATGGGAGTGGTTTCCAATATTATCCATATATCCCAATAATGCTTCCAATTTCAAATTTCCATAGTGAATTAGTCTCCTAGGGAGAAACCCCGGGTCCAAGGTGAGACAACATACAAAACTCAAGAGTCTAAAATCATAAACCGATTTACAAAAAGTATAAATCCTATTCACATGCTTACATAACCATAATAAACCAAAAATTGAAAAAGTTGTATTTTCCTATAGCTTGATCTCAATGCCAAAGCATTGTTCATGGAGGATGAGAGAATTGACTCTCTAGAGAATTCTAGGTAAAAGAAAATTCCCAAATATGCTTTGTCCCCCCTTAATGCGAAGAACACTTCTATCCTGAAATTAAACCCTTGGATGCAAAGATTATAGATCCCTTGAATGCATTTTCTTCAAAATTCAAAGCATAAATCCATTCTATGCAATGGTGACTGGATTTTGGAAAACCTATTCATAATTCGATAAGTGGCTTCACATGGGATCTAATGCTTCCTAGGAATTGAAGGTTATTCCAGGTGGTCGAATTCCAATCCCAAGTGATCAACAATGATGGCGCCCATAATCCCATCTATGTAAATCCTCACTGTTCTTTCAAATTGATTAACCCAACACCACATTAATGCTAAAGTGTGTGATTGTACTAAGCGGATGAGGGGAATATGAAAGCATGTTATGATTTGAAACAGACCTTGCCACCTTTGGTACGTGGAAGGCATGCAATGCTTGATATATGCCATGGAAAAACTATGGGATGGGATAACAAGAGATCCCTTCTTTTACCCTCAATCTTCCTTCATTCAACCTAGATCCAATATTGGCCAATTGATCTACTTCATAATTGTGCTCCCTTAGCTCATGAAAGTACTCAATCTTATCAAACTTGCTTGCTTCCTTTTGAATTCTCATAATTTCCCTAGTGAGCTTACCATTGGTTGGAGGAGAAGGAATATTCAAAAGGTTAATGACAATCGCTAAGTCTCCCATAACAAGAAGATTTTTAATACATCTTGAGTCAATGATTCTCGACCCTTGAAAAAGAGAAAGTGCTTCAACTTGGTTGTTTCTTGTTTTCCATAACCACACTCAAAGGTTGTTACTTTCTTTCTATTGAGATCCAAAATGATCCCCTTGCACCTACCACCCCTTAATACTTATTCATCATTATCTTTAGTTTGCTATAACTATTGGCACATGTGTGTCATACAACTAGCAATGCTACAATGGAGTAGAGTATTGTAGTGATGCAATAGAGGAGATAATATTACAGTGTTGTAGTGGAGTAGAGAAATGCAGTGTTGTAGTAGAGGATAGAATGTTGTAGTTTTGTAGTGGAGCAGAGAATATTGCAATGTTATAGTGGAGTAGAGCAATGGCAGAGAGCAGTGTGTTGGAATCCTTACTCTGACACCTAGGTATCTTGTTATCTAGTGATTTCCTTGTTGTAAATCAAATTAACAGCTCACAAAACAACATACACTGCTAGAATATTCAACCCAAATAAAGATAGCTTGAACAATACTGGAAACCAAAATCTCAACTACAATACAAAAATATTTTCTTCCCATCAATTAAGCTTATCATTCAAATAACTTCAAAGCTTAAAAGGGCTCCCGTAACTAGGAAAATGGCCTACAAAGAAATACAAAAAACTATAGACAATACTTGCAAACCCTAGAAATATCATGAACGACTGTACGACCTTGTACTTTCACACTTCCCAAGATGTATAGGAATTTCCTTAAGAAAACTCGCATATACGCACCTGTCTACACTGAGACCCATGTACATGCACTCAAAGACTATATGAAACTCCATATAGTGTGGCCTTGCTGCTACAACTCCAATCAACTGAAACCCACTTGCGATTGCCCCTGTTTAGTCTTCTCCCTGACCTAATCTCTAAATGGAAGTCCATCTCCACCTATCCAAGATCTCCTTGAATCACATTCCTTCGTAATCCAACTCTCTCTATATTAATCGTGTCTTCTCCATCACCGAACTTTCTTTTATAATATTTATTTATGACCTAACCTTAATCTCCAAATTGATTGATGATTGAGATTACTTCTCACCTCACTTGAGATCAGTGGCTATTATTTAATTCACTAACGATAATTAAAGAATTTCTTTAAATAAAATTCAACACTAATAAAAGCACTTTACTTTAATAATTCCTTTAATTAAAGTAAAGTCTCAAGGAAGAAGGCTTTGAACAACTTCCACACGTCTAGACACTTAGACCTGTGCGGAAATACTCGTCTAATGCTACAAACATCAACAGTCCCTCTAAGTGAGGAAGGTATTCTGCACCACTCCAAGTTTGTCTTTGAAGAAAACAAACTTCCCTTTAACCAAGGGTTTGATCAGAATGTCTACAACCTGCTCATCTGTGGAAATATACTGAAGCTTCATTGCTCTCTTCTGAACCCTATCTCAAATGAATTGATATCTAATCTCTATATGCTTGGATTTGTCATGGAATACTGGATTCTTCGAGATTTTGATACAACTCCGACTAGCGTAGTATATCACCATAGTCTCCAACTCCTGATCAAATAAAACTGTAAGAAATTTGCGAAGCCAACCATACTCGTTGCCATATACTTTGCCTCTGTTGAACCGAGTGCTACAAAAGTTTGCTTCCTGTTGAACCAAGTAATCACTATTGATCCCAAGCTGAAGAAACACCTCAAGGTGCTCTTTCTGTCTATTGCACTCCCTACCCAATTTGAGTCTATATATCCCTGCAACTCCAGTCCATCTCCTCCAAGATACCTCAATCCATACTCCATTGTACCTATCAAGTACCTGAGCACATGCTTCACTGCTATCTAATGCACCTGCTTTGGCTCCATCATGAACTGACTCAAGGTGTTGACAACAAAACATATATCTGGCCTGGTATTGACCAGATACATCAAGGACACTATCAGTTACTTGTATATCTTGGGATCCACCAACTTTGAATCTGAAGTGATGACCTTATTCAAATTGGTAACCATAGGTGTAGTCATTGGTCTATAGTCGTCCATCCTGAATGTCCTCAAGATCTCAACCACATACTTCCCTTAACTAAGGAGGATCTCTCCTGATCCCTACCATACCTATAACCCCAAGAAATAATGCATCAATCCAATGTCCATCTCAAACTTAGTATCCAAATATGCTTTGCACCTTGCAATAAGCTCCTCTGCACCCGTGAGAAACAAATCATCCATGTAGAGAACCAAGATGAGTGGATAAGCTCCAACAAGTATGAAGTACAAGTTAGGATCCGCCTCACTCTTGGTAAAGACCATACTCTGCAAGTATCCGTAAATCCTGGAATACCATTCCTTGTTGGGTTGTTATATTATTTGCAGTGAAAGTCTAGTTGAGGTGGATCAACTGAGAGTCGAAGTCGAGGTGGATTGAAAACACGTCAAAGGTCGAGGTGAGTCGATTGGGTAAATTCAAAGTCGAAGTCAAAGGTTGAGGTGGTTCGACATGGTAAAGACATCGAGAGCAAGTTGAAGAGGTCAACCGACAAGAGTTTGACAGGAGGGTGTGTGGCAACCGACTGAAGACCGAATGAAGGCCGACTGGTAGTCGATGGTAATCCGACTTGGTAGTCGACTGTAACAGAATCCCGAGATTCGTGCAATTTGTAGCCAATGATCTGCATGGATCTGTAACCGATTTTGGGTGCCTTTTATTTAGAGTTTTTCCTGCTGTAAAGCCTATAAAGAAGGTGTGTTGTAATCAGTCTTTAGATGATGAATGGCTAATCGCCAAGAGTCTGTAATCATAGAGGTTGTTGGTCATGTAGATGTAAGACAAATTGGCTACAATGTTGTTCTTGTGTAAGCAAGAGGGTATGATGTCGATTGTGTCTTAGGTGTGGACCAAAGTTAGACATGTAACCTTTTATTTTGAATGAATAAGACAACAAGAGAGAAGAACGCTCAAGGAACGCTGATTTTCCCGGTTTGGGTTTCGAAGGTAAAATATCTATGTACTGTGTGTTTGCTTTGTCATTTAGTTTCTTGATTATATGTTTCTTCCTCTATTCTGCTAGGTTTAGTGTGGAAGTGCGTCTCATTTCCTAACACATGGTATCGGAGCTTGGATTAACAACCTTGGATCTAAGCTAAACCCTAGGTTCAGTAAGATTCGTATGTTAGAAATATTTAAAGAATGGCGAGCAACTCGAAAATAGAGATAAAAAAATTCAATGGCCATAATTTTGAGCTTTGGAAGCTTAAAATTGAATATCTCCTTGTAGATCGAGAACCATAGATAGTTGTTTATCCATGTACCATGCCGATGTCGATGGAAGAATGGGAGAAACTCGAGAGAAGAGCAAGGAGTACGATTCAAATTTGTCTTGCAGATTCAGTAATACTGAATGTCTCAGGTGAAGATTCGACCAAGAAACTGTGGAACAAGTTGGGAAGCTTGTACCAGTCGAAATATCTAGTAAATAAGTTTCTTCTTAGAAAGAAACTGTATCTTCTAAGGATGAGTAATGGAAGTTCGTTGACTGAGCATTTAAATGCGTTTAATACCATTATAAGCCATTTATCTTATGTGGATATTAAAATCACTGAGGAGGAGAAATGTATTAGCTTATTATGTTCTTTACATGACTCGTGGGATAGCTTAGTCATGGATATAGGGAGTAATAAAACCAAATAAGTGCTAGAAAATGTGGTTGCATCTCTAATGTCAGAAGAAATGAGAAGGAAGAACATGGAAGGATCGACCAAAGATGATTTAATGGTGAGAGGTCAACTGATTGACATAGATAAAGGAAAATCCCCTGTTCAATCGACAAGAAGATGCTCGAAATGCGGTAAAGCTAGGCATTACAAAAGGGACTGCAAGTTGAAGGCAATGAAAACCAGTATAGGATCCGACAAGTAGTCGACTGAGAGAAAAATGACTCTAGATAAGGGAGGTTATGTGTACTTGGCGTTGATCAGTACACAGTCGAAAAAAGATGTTTGGTTGATCGACTCATGAACATCCTATTATACGACACCACATAGAGAATGGTTATGCGAATATGAACGATATGAAGGAGAAGTGTTCTTGGGGAAAAATAGACAACCAAAATTGTCGGACAAGGAAGATTTCAACTGATATTGTAGGATGTGGGGAGTAGAACTCTTCCAGGTGTGCTACACATTCTGATTTTGGAAAGAAACCTGATATATGTTAGCAAGATGAGTGATGCAGGAGTGCACTCTCTATTTGATAAGTATTTGTGCAAGATGGTTAGAGGTGCAATGGTATTAGTGAAAGGAGTTTGGATTGGAACCCTATACAAGTTACTAGGGACTGTCGACTCAACTGTATGCAACGACATCACTATTCCTGAAGTCGACTCGACTCGACTTGGGCTGAGTTGATTCAAACTGACTCAACAAGTCATCATAAAGTCGACTTGACCATGCTATGGCATGAGAGGATGGGACACATCGAAGAGAAAAGAATTCGAGCTATGCATAACAAAGGTATAGTCGAAGAATTTTCTGAATGTAATTTAGAAGTCAACTTTTGTGAACATTGTATATATGGAAAACAAAGTCAGGTGAGGTTCGCATCTAGAGCGACAAGGGAAAATGAGATTCTAGAGTTCGTTCATAGTGATGTGTTTGGTCCTGTTTTAGTTCCTTCAATTGGTGGATCCCTGTATTATGTCTCCTTCATAGATGATTTCTCTAAGAGGACATGGATATATTTCCTAAGGAAAAAATAAGAGGTTTTCGAGAAATTCAAAGAGTTTAAATCTCTTTTAGAAAACCAGATAGATAAGAAGATTAAGGTGTTGAGGACTGACAATGGTGGTGAATTATGTGGAAAATAATTTGATCAGTTCTGCAAGAAGTGTGGCATAGCACACCAAAATACCACACCATATACCCCACAAAAAAATGGAGTTTCTGAGAGAATGAACAGAACATTGATGGACAAGGAAAGATGCATGCTAAATTGTGCTAGGCTCATACAAGAATCCTGAGCGGAGGCAGTCGACACTAAAAAATATCTATTGAATATGTCTCATTCGTCGACACAATTCAACACGACTCCACATGAGGTATGGTTGGGTAAGAAGCCTTCGATTTCACATCTCAGAGTATTTGGCTATGATGCATTTGTGCATGTTCCCAAGGAAAAGTTGGACAAGAATGAAATCAAGTGTATTTTCATTGGATACAAAGAAGGAATGAAATAATATAAGCTCCGGGATCCTGCATCAAGGAAAACAATGTACATTCGATATGTGGTCTTTAGAGAAGTCGGAGGTAATTCTGAGCCTGAGGAAATTGTTCAAACCGATAATAATCCTAAGATGATGCAGTTTGAACTAGGGAATGAAGATGATGATTCATATGAGTCAACTGAATCAAAAGAAGAGGTGGAACAACCGACCCCCTTTGTAAGGAGGTAAGAATGAGTAAGAAAACCAGTCAAAAGGTATAGTCCACCCAACTTATGTTCCACTTTCATGTCAATTTCCACCGATGATATCCCAAGTCAGTCGGGGAGGCAGTTGACTCAACAGAGGGAAAAATATGGAAGGACGCCATGGTCGAAGAGATGGAATCCTTGCACAAGAATGAGACATGGGACCTAGTCAAGTTACCTAGTGGAAGAAAACCCGTTGGTAGAAAATGGGTATTCAAGAAGAATATGAATACAACAGGTCAAGTTGGGAAATTCAAAGATCGACTGGTCGTGAAAGGATATTCCCAAGTCGAAGGAGTTGACTTCAGTGAGATTTCCCCCCCTGTTGCAAAATTAACTTCCATTAGAGTACTAATGTCTCTGCTTGTAACATTTGATATGGAAATAGAACATATGGATGTGAAGAAAACGTTCCTACATGGGGACCTGGAAGAAGAAATCTACATGAAACAACCTAAAGGATTTGTAGTAAAGGGAAATAAATATTTGATGTGAAAACCGAAAAGATCCCTTTATGGTCTAAAGAAATCACCAAGGACATGGTACCAAAATTTCGACACGTACATCCTTAGTTTGGGGTTTGTGAGAAGCAAAGATGATCACTGCATATATTCCAAAGAACAAGGTGGATGTTTAATATATGTATCATTGTATGTCGATGACATGTTGCTGATTTGAAACAACATGGACACAATAAAGGAGTTGAAGAAGCAATTATCCTCCAAGTTTGACATAAAGGATATTAGTGCAACGAACTTCATTATGGGAATGGAGATTAAGAGAGATCGAGCAACTAGAAATATCTAGTTGAAACGGACAAAGTATATTGAAATAGTTTTGAAACGTTTCAACATTCAGGATTGTAAACCTGTGAAGGTGCCAATTCTTGTGGGAGTAAGGCTATCTGTTGAACAATGTCCAAATACAAAGGAGGAAATAGAGGACATGGCACATGTTCACTATGCAAGTGTTGTTGGTAGTCTAATGTATGCGATGGTATGCACTCGACCATACATTTCCCATGCAGTGGGAGTGTTGAGCAGATACATGTCGACACATGGGAAGGAGCACTTGACAATTGTTAAGAGAGTATTCAGGTATTTGCGAGGCACACAAGATTATGCTATATGCTATCAAGGAAATCATGGAGGTGGTAGTGAGCTAAATCTACATGGATTTGTCGACGCCGATTGGGCTGGAGATTTGGATCGACAGAGGTCGAACAATGGATATGTGTTCAAAATGTTCGGTGGATTAATCAACTGGATGAGTAAGCGACATACGGTCGTAGCCCTGTCAACAACAAAAGATGAATACATGATAACCACTCATGGAAATAAAGAAGCAATGGATGCAAAGGCTATGTTCAGGAATCGAGTTTGAGGTTAGAGCTATGAAGATAAGTTGTGACAATCAAAGCACAATATTTCTGGCAAATAACCCAACTTATCATTCCAAGACTAAGAATATTGATGTATAATAACATTTCGTCAGAGACATGGTGGAAAGAAACAAGGTGCTACTGGAGAAAGTAGACATGTTGGAAAACATAGTAGACTCATTGACCAAGTCTATGAGTGCTGTGAAGTTCTCTTGGTGTAGAGAGGCAATGGACATTGCTTTCCTGGGTCTGTGAATGAAATTTCATAGGTATCCTAGTTTCAACAAAGAAGACAACAAGGGGGAGAATTTTGGGTTGTTATATTCTTTGTAGTGAAAGTCTAGTCAAGTTGGATCGACTGACAGTTGAAGTCGAGGTGGATCGACAACAATTTGAAGGTCAAGGTGAGTTGACTGGGTAAAGTAGAAGACGAAGGTCCAGGTGGTTCGACATGGTAAATACATTGACATCAAGTCGAAGAGGTCAATCTAAAAGAGGTCGACAAGCAGGCATGTGGCAACCGGCTGAAGACCGAATGAAGTCGGACTAGTAGTCAATGGTAGTCTGACTTGGTAGCCGACTGTAACATAATATACAGATTTGTAGCCAATGATCTGCATGGATTTGTAACCATTTTTGGACGCCTTTTCTTTAGGGTTTTTCCTGCTGTAAATCCTATAAAGAAGGCGTGTTGTAATAAGTCTTTAGATGATGAATGGATAATCTCCAAGAGTCTGTAATCATAGAGGTTGTTGGTCATGCATATGTAAGCCGAATTGGCTACGAGGCTTTTCTTGTGTAAGTAAGAGGGTCTGGTGCCAATTGTGTCTTAGGTGTGGACCAAGGTTAGACATGTAACCTTTTATTCTGAATGAATAAGACAACAAGAGCACATAACGCTCAAGGAATGTTGGTTTTCCCAGTTTGGGTTTCCAGGGTAAAATCTCTGTGTACTGTGTGTTTTCTTTGTCATTTACTTTCTTGATTATATCTTTCTTCCTCTCTTATGTTGGGTTTAGCGTGGAAGTGTGTCTCATTTCCTAACATGCCCTGGGTTCCTGTTTGATTCCGTACAAGGATTTATTAATCCTACACACATGAGACTCCCTCCCATGTACCTCAAAGCCCCGAGGTTTCTCTATGCATAATTCCTCCTCAATGATCCTATTGAATAAATCTAACTTCACATCCATCTGATGAATCCTCCACCTCATAACTGAAGAAATATAAATAAAAATTTGAATAGAAGCATACCTAGTGACTGGAGAAAATGTCTCCTCATAGTCCACTCCCTCTTTCTAGGAGAACCCTCTCTCCACAAACCTTGCCTTGAACTTATTGATGCTACCATATGCAATATGATTGATCTTGTAGAGACACTTGGAACTACCAACTTACTTCCCTCCAGTATTAGCATTATGTCGCAAACATCATTCCTCATAATGGAGGTGTACTCTTCTACCATGGAATCCCACCAAACCTGTGAATCTGTTGCTTCCTCAAAACTGAAGGCTCAACATTAATGATGCTACTCATAAGCACCATATAGTTCAGAAAATTTCTTGGAGGCCTATGCTCTTTGAATGCACTCCTAGGAGCCTCACCAACATCCCTTAATGTTTGTAATAGCCACCTGGGTCTCCTGAAATGATTGGAAGGGGATAAATCCTCCTCACCTGAAGTTTGATTTGTCGATTGTTGATCATCCTTCAGAGCCTTCTACTCCTTTTCCTATGTCATTGCTGATGACTCCTTAGATCTCCTAGATTCCAAGTTGTCCTCAAACTTAACATCTCTGCTCACAATTGTCTTCCTCTGTGCTGGAATAAAGATCTTGTAAGCCTTTGAGGTACTGATGTACCCCAAAAATATACCCTTCTGTCCCGAAGGCTCCAACCTTATCCTATTCTCCATAGGAACATGGATGTAGACTGGACAACCAAAGATCCTTAAATGTCCTATCTCTGGTTTCACTCCCGAGAATGCCTCCTCTGGAGTCTTATCCACGAATATCCTACGAGGACTCATGTTCTGCACATAAACTGATGTGTTACATGCCTCCGCCCAAAGACACATAGGAAAGTCCTGGTCATGTATCATAGCCCTGACATAACCGATGATGGAGTGATTTTTTCTCTCCATAACCCCATTTTGTTGAGGGTTTCATGAGATTGTCAGCTCCCTCTTGATCCCTACCCCCTTCTAGAAATCCTTAAAATTCATTGGAGGTGTACTCTCCCCCATTATCCTTCCTCAAGACCTTGATCTTGTTTCCTGTTTAGTTTTCCACTCGATCTCTAAAATCTTGAAACTGACTCAAGACCTCATCCTTGGTCTTCATAAAGAAGATCCAAGTTTTCATGGAAAATTCATCAATGAACATCACATAGTATGACACTCCCTGCACTGATGCTACTGAGATCGTCCCACTCACATATGAATATATAATATCCAAGATCCCCTTGGAGCTACTCTTACTTCTTGGAAAAGAAACCTTGACATTATTTCCAAGTGCACACCCTATGCACACTCCATGCTGCTCAATACAAAAATGTGGAAGACCTGTAACAATCCCGCTCAAAATCATAAATTCCCTATAGTGTAGGTGTCCCAACCTCATGTTCCATAGCTCACATAGGATTTTACTGTCATGTACCAAATCCTGAACAAGCTTTTCCTGCAACCTGTATAAAATGCTCTTTCTAACCCCAACAACCACTGTTGTGTTTGGGATAGCTTTATCTAGAGGAATGAGTACTTTCCCTCTCTGAAAAGTAACAACAAAACCCCTGTCCTCCATATCTGATACTAAGATCAAATTCTTCTTCAATCCTGGTAAGCGAAGCACATCTTGGGCATCCAACAAGCCTCCTAACTCAAGATGGAACATAACTATTCTCTGTCCCTTCACTTCATACTTGGCATCATCACTAAGATCCACATGAACATCTGAGTCCCTCTCCATCAGATTTCTAAATATCCCCCATGCTTATGTCATATGATGATATGCACCATTGTCCAAGAACCACACACTCCTGGTAGTTGTACTAGTAGAAAGGAAATAAACTAGTGAGAAATCCTTCTCAAACTTCATTGCAAACTCAACTATTTGCATCTCTGATGATGCTACTATCTACGTCTTTCCTTTTCCCTTCTTCTTATATGGACACTAAGATGCATAATGTCCATTCTTATGACATGAGAAGCACTTGATTTTACTCAAGTCCTTCTTCTTCCATGGATGTGATGATCCTCCATCACTATTACCCTTCTTGTTGGAACTATTTTCTTTTCCCTTCTTTGTCTTATTGACAAGAGCCAAGTTCTCATCACTACTTCCTTGATTTTTTCTCTTAGACTCCTCCCGAGTCTCTTCTTGGATGAAATCATCCCAAATTATCTACGTTTTAGTACTCTTAGACATTTGCAATGATCTAAGTTTATTTCTTAAGACAATATTTCTATTCATGTTAGTAATCTGGAATAAACCTACCAAGCCATCAACCATCTCTTTGGTTGTATTCTTCTTGTATAGGTGAGGAATTAGATGATCCTTCACTTAATCCAAGATAGCCCTCTTAACTTTTATCTCCTTCTTGTGAGTTGCCAACGCTGTTGGATATGTTGGTGGAACAACTACTTTTTCCTCTAATTCTCAAAGGTCATACTCCTTTAATGCCAAAGTAACTGTTGCTTTCCAAGATAGGAAGTTGGATGCTCAATCCAATATGTCTTCCAATCTCAGACTTGCTGATGTTATCCTTTAGACCTGATAAACTTCCGTGGAAATAACCTGCTATTGAAATTTCCCCTGTACTGACCTGTAGGACATTGTATGCACCTTTCACCACTAAAACCCACGTATGTACATGACTTTCCTTACTGAAACCCACGCATGTACGCTCCTTTTCTCATTGCAACCCGCATATATGCGACTTTCTCCAAAGAAACCCACATATGTACATGAGTGTTCCTTCTGCAACTTGCATATAGCTCTGTATGACTACAAAACCCTAGTTTTTCCTTAGTACTATTGTTTCTATGAAATCCAATCCTTGATTTTCGACTGTTGGTTATGGATTTGTTAAGATCTCCTTGTAGATATGATAGATCTTCTATCAATTGCTATGGATATGGGATATGGATTCCTCTAAGAGCGTCTACTCTAATACTATGTTGAAATCATTACTTCGACACCTAGGTATCTTGTTATCTAGTGATTTCCTTGTTAGAAATCAAATTAGCATCTCACAAAGCAACATAAACTGTTGGAATATTCAACCCAAATAAAGATAGTGGAAACAATACAGGAAACCAAAATATCAACCACAATACACAAAGATATTTTGGTCATTGTTATCGAACAGTTTGTAGTTAGGATAAAAGGCAAATGTAAAGAGACAAACTGACGTAACTGAACCAATCCTACCCAATAACTTATCATCAACTAAGCTTATCATTCAAATAACTTCAAATCTTACAAGGGCTCCCGAACTCGGGAAAATGGCTCACATAGAAATATAGAAAACTATAGACAATACCTGCTATACGACCTTGTATTTTTATGCTTTTCGAGATGTAGGCGGATTTCCTTAAGAAAATCTACATATATGTGTCTGTCTACACTGAGACTCACATACACGCACTCAAACACTTTATGGAACTCTGTATGGTGTGACCTTGGTGCCACGACCCCAATCAACTGAAATTCGTTTGCGATTTCCCTTGTTCTATCTTCTCCTTGACTTGATCTCTAGATGGAAGTCCTTATCCACCTATCCATGATTTCCTTTAATCATAGTACTTCATGATCCAACTCTCTCTGTATTAACCATGTCTTATCCTTCACCGTAACCTTGCTTTTATAAGATTGAGTTATGACCTAACCCTAATCTCCAAAGTGATTGACGGTTGAGATTACTTATCACCTCACTTAAGATCAATGACTATTATTTAATTCACTGATGCTAACTAAAGCATTTATTTAAATAAAACTCAACTCGCTAGTAAAATCACTTGTCTTTAATAATTCCTTTAATTAAAGTAAATTATCAAGGTAGAAGGCTTTGGATGACTTCCACATGTCTAGACACTTAGACTTGTGCAAAAATACATGTCTGATGCTACAAACATCAACAAAGTTGTAGGGAATAACCTTATGGTGGTTTCTAGCAAGTAGAAATAGAGAATCATAAATGGTTAATGGTTTTATTTATGCCTATTTATTTAGTGCAATGGCTGGAGGAAATGTGAGAGCAAGTTTTATCTTATTGTTATGCTACTGAATTTTCTCYGGAACTATGCTACTACTRAAAACCCTACCTTAGAGAACATAGACTCTTTATTGTAACCATTTTTAGTTATTGACTAATACATTGAGTGTGCTTTAGAGTGAGGGTTTTCTCTCTCGAAAGGATCTTTCCCCAAKAAATCTTGTTRTCTATATTATGTTGTTTATCTCTTTGTTGCAACTTTTYTTTTTTTTTTTGGTTCTGCACATTCTTCTCTCATAGATTAGTGAAGGAAGCGTATTCTTCACCTCTKCTTCCTTTCATATGGTATCAAATCCTGATCACCTTGGTTCCAAGGTGTTAGGGACAAGGTTTTTTGATCTAATATTTGTTTAAGTGGGAGCTTGTGCAAAAGGAAATATTGTTGCAGGGAAATGGAGAGCACATCTAGATTAGAAACATAGAATTTTAATGGCACTAAATTTGAGTTATGGAAGCTCTATATGGAAGAGATTCTCATATATTGAGATCTATGGGTTGCAATATTTGGAACCAAACCCATTAGTATGATAGAGGAAGAGTGGGTGGTGATGGAGAGAAAGGAAAGAAGTATTATCAATATTTGTTTGGCTAATTCAATATTATTAAATGTTTCTGAATAAAAAACCATAACATCTTTGTGGAAGAAGTTGGGGGATTTTTCTTAGGATAAATAATTGGTTAATAAACCTTTTCTGAGGAAAAAATTGTTTGCGTTTAGAATGGGTGATGGTGATTTTGTAGCCGAGAACCTGAATGAATTTAATACTATTGAGACCCAATTGATCTCATTTGGAGTGAAGATGAATGAGGATTGTTGTATGATCCTTTTTTGTTCCTTCCTAGATTCATGGGATGGCCTAATAATGGCCATTGGAAGCACTATGAAGGCATTGGTGCTTGATGAGGTTGTGGTTTCTTTACTCTCAGAGGAGGTGAGGTTGAAAGCATTTGAATCCACCAATGAGGCCTTGGATGTTCGTGGAAGATTAAAGGAGAAAGGAAAGAAGAGAGAAAAGTGTAGGTCCAAATCCCATGGGAGACATAAGTCTCCTAGAAAGTCCAAGGAAAAATGTTGGAACTGCGACAAGGTCGGGTATTTGATAAGGGGCTGCAAGGAAGAAAAAAAGAAGAATAATAAGAAAAAAAATGATTTATGATGATGAGTTAGAAAAATATTATGAAGAGGATGGTGGAGATTCCTTTGTTGCAGCATTGGAAATGCATGCAGGACAAAGTACATAGTTGATGGAATCTAGACCTTCCTTCCATATGACTTCCCATTGTCACTGGTTTCAGTGTATGATAAATATGATGGTGGGATGGTATACCTTGGTGATGACTCTCCTCTTAGCATTGTTGGTCATGGTAGAGACTTGATCAGATTCCTTGATGGTAGAGTAAAGGGGATTGAAGTTTTGCACATTCCAGGTTTAGCACGAAACACATTTAATAATGTGGGTGTGTAGGTTGGTTTCTTTGAAAAACGGTGCAAGATGGTCCAAGGATCTATGGTACTCGCTAAGGGTGTTCATGTGGGAAATTTATTCCATTTTGATGCTTGCACTATTGAGTGCAATAGTTCTTCAATTTTTGCAGTAGAGAGATCTATAAGATCTTGACCTTCACATCAGAACCTCCTAAAGAAGCTCTTTCTTCAGAAAGTAAGTTACTTGTAGAGAAGACATTGTTATGGCACCAAAGATTGGGCCATATAGGTGAGAAGGGTCTACGATATTTAACAAACAAAAATCTTGTTAATGGATTGAATGCCCGTGCTATTGAATTTGATTTCTGCGAACATTACACATATGGAAAACATAACCGTGTTCAATTTTATTCTAGTTCTCACAAATCTTGTGAGTTGTTGGACTTAATTCATTATGATGTATTTGGTATAGTTAAAGTTCCTTCTATTTTTAATGCTTTTTATTATGTGTAATTCATTGATTATTATTTTAGTACATCGATATATTTCCTTAGAACTAAATCCACAGTTTTTAGTTGGTTTAATGAGCTTGAGTCTCTCTTGGGAAATCAGATTGGTAAGAATATTAAGGTGTTGATGAATGATAATGGTAACGAGTTTTTACCTACAGAGTTTGATAAGTTTTGTAAGGAGAATGGAATTGAAAGACATAAGGAAACTCCGTATAACCCTTAACAAAATGGATATGCAAAACAAATGAATAAAACATTGATGGACATATCTAAGAGTATATTACTACTGCATAAGTGGTTGTTATTGCATATTACTTTATTAACATGTCTCTCACATCAAATCTTGTAAATACGACCCCTATTAATGTTTGGATGGGTATGAATCCCTCACTTCGGTGTCTTCATGTTTTTGGTTGTGAGAAATATGCTCATGTGCCTAAGTAGAAGCAATCTAAGTTGGATAACAAGGAAATGCAATGTATATTCATCGGCTATGGTGTTGGTGTGGAAGGGTACAAGCTTTGGGATTAATTGGTTGGAAATTTTTTGTATAGTAGAAGTGTTATTTTTCAGAGAAGTCAAGTCTTCTCCCATAGTGGTGAAGCTAGAAGAGGATGAGAAGAAGTTAGTGGTTCATCTACCACCCAATTCTAAGAAATTTGAACCAAAAAATGAACAAGAAGTTCATCATAGACCTGATGAGGAGGGTTCAGAGAGTTCAGAAGAGGAGGAAGAAAGTCCACCTCAAACTTTAAGAAGGTCCACTTGGAAAAGAAGGAAACTAGATGTGTATAATTATAGTCCGTTTGATTTTAGATGTATATTTTCTTTATCTGCTAATACCAATGAGACAAGAATAGGGAAATAGATAATTGTGATAGAAGATAAAGAGTCTTGAAGATTTTCCATGGATGATGAAATGGATGCACTAAAAAAGAATATTACTCGAGACTTTTTCCTATTTCCCAATGGACAGAAATCCGGTTGATGTAAATGGGTGTTAAAAAGGAAGATCGATTTAGATGGTAGTGTTGAAAAGAACATGGAAAGGTTGGTTGCAAAAGGATATTCCCAGGTTGAGGGGATATATTTTGGTGAGATATTTTCCCCAGTTGCTAAGTTAACATCTATTAGGTTCTTATTATCTATAACAATGGCCTTTTATTTTGAGTCAGAACAGATGGATGTGAAAACTAAACTCCTGCATGGTGACTTAGAGGAGGAGATATTTATGACACAACCAAAGCACTATGTTGACTAAGGTAAAGAGTCATTGGTTCCCAAATTAAACAACTCTTTATATAGTCTCAAAACAATCTCCCAGAATGTGGTACCAAAAGTTTGATTCCTTTGTGTTGAGATTAGGATTTATAAGATCCAAATCAAATCACCTTGTGTATTAAAAACAAGATGGTGATAATTTCCTTGTTATCACTCTATATGTAGATGATATGTTATTATTTGGTAATAGTAAGGATGCGATTTGTGATTTGAAGTCTCAACTTTCATCACAATTTGATATGAAGGACTTTGGGTATTCAAAATGTATCTTACGAATGAACATCAAGAGAGATAGAGCACATAAAAGGCTTTGGTTGAGCCAGAGTAAGTATGTAAACTCTGCACTATAAAATTTTCGTATGACAGATTGCAAACCATGAAGTGTTCCAATTTCTATGGGAACTAAGCTTTCAATTGAGCAACATCCTACAACAAACATAGAGATGGTGGATATGGCCTCTATTCCTTATGCTAGTGTAGTTGGTAGTATGATGTATGCTATGGTCTATACTAGACTAGACACTACCCAAGCAATGAGAGTCTTGAGTTGATTCATGGCTAATCTTGGATGTGAACATTGGGCTACAATGAAGAGGGTCTTCAAGTATTTGCAAGGTACCTCTAAATATTCCATTTTCTATCATAGTGATATTTCAGAGGATCCACACTCAATAGATATACATGGTTACATGGATTCTGATTGGGAAAGGGATGTATATAGAAGGATATCTACGATGGTTAAGTGTTTTGGTTGTTTAGTGGAGTAGTGAGTTGGATGAGCAAGCAACAAACTATGTTTTTTTTGTCCATTGTAGAGGTAGAGTATATGGTAGCTACCTGTGCCTATAAGGAGGCCATTTGGATTATGAAACTTTGTTAAGAAGTAGGGCTAAGTTAGAGAGATATTAAAGTTTAATGTGATAGGAACAATGACATTTTCCTAGCTAAGAACCCAACCTTTCGTGCAAAGACAAAGAATGTAGATATAGAGTACCATTTCATCATGAACATGGTAGAGGATGGAAAGGTGATCCTAGAGAAAGTTGACACCTTGCACAATTTTGCAGATGCATTGACAAAACCAGTGAGCACAAGTTCATTCAAGTGGTGTTGCGAGTCTATGGGCCAAGTTATGGGCCCTAACAATTAGCTCGTAGTATGTTGCATTCTCCCTTGTACTCTTGCAAGGAATATGAAGAGTTGGAGAATGTTGGCACATGTTTCATACACATAGCATTGATACAATGGAGTAGAGAATATTATAGTAATGCAATAGAGGAGAGAATATTGCAGTGCTATAGTGGAGCAGAGAATATTGCAGTGCTGCAGTAGAGGAGAGAATATTGCAGTGATGTAGTGGAGTAGAGAATATTGCAATGTTGTAGTGGAGCAGAGAATGCGGTGTAGTAATGGAGCAAAGTAATGGTAGAGAGTAGCGACAAGGAATAATCTGTTGGTGGATTCCATCAAGTTGAAATGGAGAAACCATAAGTGCTTTATAGTTTTATTTATGCCCATTTATTTAGTGTAAGAGTTGGAGGAAATGTGAGAGAAAGTTTTATCTTACTATTATGCAGTCGATTTTTCTCTAGAATTATTCTATTGCTGAACTCTCTAGTTGAGAGCACACAGAATCTATATTGTAACCAATTTTAGTTGTTGAATAATACATTGAGTGCGCTTTAGAGTGTGTGTTTTTTTCTCCTGGAAGGGTTTTCCCCAGGAAATATTGTTGTCTATAGTTTGTTGTTTGTTTCTTTGTCAAATTAGTCTCATGAATTAGTCAAATTTCCACCATGCAGAGGGATACTCATGCGGAGAAAAGTGCATCTTCCTTTCGCATCCTACACTCTGCAAGTCTTGGGACTTGGACAATTTTTCTACCATGCCGAGGAATATGTCCATGCAGAGGAGTGGGACTTCCACATTCCACATTAGTCTTGGGGCTTCACTAATTTTCCACCATGTGGAGGAATATGTCCATGTAGAGGAATAATAATTATGCATTCCACATTAGTCTTAAGGCTTGGCTGATTTTTCACCATGCGAAGGAATAGGACTTCCACATTCCACATTAGTCTTGAGACTTCGCCAAATTTTCACCATGCAGAGGAATAAGACTTATGCATTTCACATTAGTATTGGAACTTGGATGATTTTTTACCATGCAGAGGAATATGTCCATGTAGAGGAATATGCCTTCCACATTCTTTATTATTCTTGGGACTTAGGATATTTTTCCACCATGCAGAGGAATATGAATTTCACTTCTGCATGGCATCTATCTTGCATTCTGCAAGGCTTTGGGACTTAGAGAAATTTTCAAATGACCATGCACTAAATACCTCCAATATTTCCACCATGGTAGTCATCATTACCATTTCCACGTCACCTGACATGTGGCCTCCATGTCACCAAGTAAGGAAAATTTCCCAATTTTCCGAAAACTCCAAAAATTCTTGAATTTTTCAAAAACTCCCAACTTTTCAAAAAATGACTAATTTCTGGAAATTTTTCTCCAAACACCATGAAATATCTATAATTAAGCTTCACATGATAAATTTTAGGCCCCGTGCATGACAATTCGACCTCTCCTCCTGCACAGATCATCCCCATACTTAGTTTTCAATCAATTTTATTTTAGAAATTGGGCCTTTTTCCCAATTTCACCCAATTTCTATGCTTGAGTCGCCATGGTTATGCAATTCATATTATCCTAGGAAAAATTCAACCTCTTATGTTTAAATAGACATACATTATTTCCCATTCGGAAATTCTGAGCACTTTTAACTTGGATTTTTCACCCAAAAATTGGAATTTTTCCCAATTTCACACAATTACTTCCATGTCTTCTCTGCAATTCATAAATTCGGCCAATTCCTTGGAATTTTCATCTATACATTTTCTTTTTCAACATTCTATCTCTGGTCCATGCAGTGCAAGAGTTGTACCCTAAGCTCTGATACCACTCTGTAATGTACCTAGCCACCCCAGTACCTGTTGGGATGGTGTGTACTCGAAAATTTTCTCCAATTTCCTTAATTTCATTGTACTATTAAGATCTAATGCCATATAATTATTTCAATTTTCCATATAATGAAATTATATATGCAATATGAGATGTAGACTCATGCAAATCATGTAAACGTACTGAAATATAAGATGCATAACTAATAATTAAGCATGCATCCCTTAAGATCATTTTTACACATCATAAACATTGTAAACACATAAATAATAGAACAATTATCTTTAATAATGATTTCTACCAACTGGCTGCTGACGTGCGACGTTCCTCCTAGACATAAGCACTATTGCACCAAGTATTTTTACAATGGGACACCACTGTGTTGGGGATACAAGTCCACACGGATGAGAAATACTCTCTCAACCCAATTCCCACTAATTTCTCAGCCTATTTACTCATGAAACCATCTGAATCACCAAATCTCTTTCCCCCTTCAGTCTACACAACCCAGAGAAGTGGACCCCCTTCTTTGCGATGCATTCCCTCAGGCTGTAACACCCCTTTTCCTAGGCTCCAACACATATTGTCTAGGAAAATCTCAATGCTGGGATCTACAAGGATGCTCAATATCAATTTTCACAATAGTCATACCATTCATCCCCCTTACATGCTTGGCTACCTTTCTCTTGCAATTCATACTAGCATCATGAAGGCATATAGATGGATGGAATAATGGACATAATCATAGTAGAATGATGGGCAGTTTTCCAAAAACAAAGAATAAGTATGCATGCATTTAACTTGCCACTTGGTATTCAAGGAAGTCTATCCCAAATACTCTTGTACGCATCTCAAGGCTAATATTCCATATACATAAGCTAAGGTAAGGAATTTAGGTTATAATAAAATATTATAATATTCTTGGCTTTGTCTCCTTTGACTCCCTTATCCCCCTCTCATTCCTCTCTTCTGGAGTCATATCCCCCCATAATTTTAGTCCCTCTTGTATTGCAACCATAGATGTATTTTATTTATAACTTTAATTTACATCATTTACATTCCTTGGCCCTTGGCCATACTATTTGGATCACAACCTAATTCACATAAGTACATTACATTACATTCCAGGGATAAAAAATTGGGTGTTACAGATACTCATATATTATTGTGGTGCATTCAAGGGAAAAATATATTTTTCCACATATTTAACTAGCACTCCCTTACTAGAGCACATCAAGTCATTAGTATTATTTTTCTACATATTTAATTTTAACTCCCTTAATAGAGCACATTGTCTATTCCATATTATTTTTCCACATATTTAACTAGAACTTTGTTACTAGAGCACATAAACCCATTGGTATTTTTGTTTATAACTTGCAGGAGCAACTCTAAAGAGTTGATTAATGAATGTAATATGTATTTTTTGAACTTAGAGATAATTCCAAGACTATGTTTCCAACTAAGTGAGGAGTGCATGTGGCCACTATAAATTCATAAGCAAATGAGAAGTTCCATGCTTTCTTGTATTTGGTTGCAATCTACATTTTATGGGCTCCAATAAAAGGAAAATTAATGGGAGAGGACCTCAACCATGAATTGTTGACCATTCTCAAGTAAAAATCACTATAGGTGTCAATTGGGTTTAGATTGGGTGGTTAAGAGGATAGTTTTTTCTCCTCCCCACCCAGGTTCAAATCCCCCTTGTGGAATATTGGTCTCTTGTGGGTCAATTAGGGTTGGAAAGGTACCAACAATCTCATTCTTGCTTAAATGCTTGAGGGTGGGATGAGATGTTTCCAAACATTTTAAGTCCAGTGGAATAACTCAAATGGTTGAGTGCTTTGAGATTCATGTAGGATGTTTTAGAGTTTATCCCCTAGTTTGGCTTCCTTTGTTGCATGTCTCAACAATTCCCCCATCGATTTATGTGCCATAATCAATGTTGACAAATTTACATTGGGTCTTATCTGTGAAATGCAAGGCAATGACCGAATATTCCTTTTGAGGTTTTCCTTGAAAATAAATCACTATAGGAAGGGAAAGATGCATTGGAAGTTGTGTCTTTGACATTTCGTTCTATACAAGAAATGAAAAAACAAGCATGTATCTCCCCTCACAAAAAATGGAATCATAATAGTGAAGTAATGCATGTGTATAGTTCCAAACATCTTCATTAAACTACTACTTTCTTCCATGGATTCTATTATCCCTCGAGATGTTCTAGGCTGTAATAGAACTATGGCGAGGCACCCCAGGGGCTAAGACCTAGAATAGATCTTAAAACCATGTTGCTTTACAACATAAATTTTGTAAAATTTTGGGTAAGTTTCTCTCTCTCTCTCTCTCTATAAAACTCCTATCCCTCAAACAATACTAGAACCAATGCCAAGACATTCAACGTGAAGAGGCATGTGTCCACAAGTACTTTAGATAATTTGATTTAAGTTTGAGAAGGTGGTGGATTTGGAAGAAATGCAAGATAGACATGTGAGGCAACTTTAAGGTGAGTCTCACATTCTATGGGCAGAATAATGTTCTGAGCAATTAAAAATTCAATAGTCTTGACAAATATATTAGATCATTAAAATATGCATAAAAAAATGAACATTTTCATATACTTAAATCCATGGAGGTACCCTCTGCACATAATTAAACACATGAAAAAATGACATGAAGTGGCCATACATTAAGAGGAAATCACTTCAACATCATAAGATAAACAACACACAATAACATTGTACATGTCATAAAACTTGCTTCTCGAGCTTTATATTAATGGGGATCTCATACAAGAAGTCATGAAATGAGAGGGATGGCTTTTACAAGAGCACATACAAAAAAAATAAGCACAGACTAAAGCATAATGCAGGGGATGAATCTCTTGCATCCTGTAGCCTCGAAAATTGGTCTGTTTCTAAGGGGGTCTTTGATCAGATAGATCAGGTATAATATACGCTTCAATTACTCAAATTGACAACCTTACAAATGAGCTCCTTTTGTCGATTTACAACTGCCATGACTTAAGGGAAAACTGCATTCTTAGACCAATACTTCTTCTTGAAAATCGATTTCATCTTGTCAGAATCTCAATACCGCGCCTGGTTTCCTAATTGATTTCAGATTTCCAACTGATTTTACCAGATTTTACTGGGAAGAAACCAACTTCTCCCACCCAAGGGACCTTGCTAATACTGTTGTTGGGTGTGTTCTCTCAATTTGATTGAGCCTTGGATTGAATACGTATAGGTGGATCAATTAATTCCCATCATTCCCTCATAGGCCTTCCAAATCAACTACTAAAATAATATGCAAAACGTTTCCTTCTAGTCGACGATGCTTGGTGACATCAGGTACAATGGGCCAACTCATTGTATCATATTCTTCAAGATTCTCCAGTGCACTGATGTGATTGGCCGATACTAATTAGGGCGGACTCCCAAATGCCCCTTAGCCTTCAATATCATGCTAATGATACCAAATAAGGACATCCTTGTCAAAATAAGACAAAGAAAACACTCTCCCAACATTTGTAGCCAAGATGGTTCATAACCCACTCCTAAGCAGGGAATTGACGCAGATGGGTCATCATTGGAAACAACTATCATTTGAGTAACTCTTCTTCAAGACCAATACCATTAGCATATGAGTGGATGCAGATCATTGTCTCCTTCTCTTTTAGGAACTTGACACATATTTGAGCAGATAGCTAATGAGAGGCAACGATTTTCCACACTCACAAAATTTCTGAAAATCTTGGGCTAGCATGAATGCACATGTTGGGGTGATGATTACTCATCCCTGTCAAACCTTGGGCATGAGTAGTATGATGAATGAAGGATGGGAAAACATGATCTTAGACATTCCATTATATGTCACGTCCTTTCCAACAGATTTGGTAAGATGTTAGGGGATCTTCCCACTCGCTTGAAACCTTTTCCTCGTGCCTTTGTTTCCATACACACTTCTTTTCCCCTATGGTTTGGATCCTTTGAAATTTGAGGAAAATGTGGGAAATTTGGATGACATCATGTTGAAATCATCATGAATATGTGGATGGGTGGCATCCTAGGATTGGTGCATGGAGGTTTTGAAGTGTCTTCCTGGGTTCGACATATGTATGGCTGAATCTAACACGACGACCGAGAACAATGGTGGGCCTCCTTACCACAGGTGGAAATCTCTAACGGGATTGAAATACATATAACTGGCCTGCCAATCCTTTCCCCACTTCCTCAATGTCGAGGTGGACTAGCATGAAGGCTCCAAGTGGCGCTACGTGAACATTCAGATAGGTGGTGAGTTGGATGGTGTATAATATTGGCAGGATCATAATACCACTGTTGTGACCCTAAGTGGGTGGTTTTCCTTTCCATGATTTACCATGCGACAACTTTTATTCTTTGACATGTAGTAGCCTGAAACCGTTGTCGCACCCCGATGTTGCATTAAGTTCYAGATTCTTTTRTGATGCGACATGCATCCTCCATCGTTGTTCAGGCTTGATTGAAACCATTGGATGATTCGGTCCACACCTTCACCCACACWTTTTTTTATTCCTTGATTATATGATGYGRATCCATTTGGGAAAGGCTTGGAATAAGTACCTTTCATGCTCCCGATAAGTGCCTGCATATTGAAACTGAGTTTYGGGCACTTAGGGATTGGTTTGTCAGTGTTTCATGGAAACTTGCACAAGAGACCTAGCTAAAGMATACACAAGCAAATCTTAGCAAGAAAATGAAGAGAGATACACAACGAAGRGTGAGAATCAATGTATATTATGATCTTATCAATGAGTAAGTGATATTCACTCATATAGGCAATGMAATCCTATAATTAGGAATGCATGCATAATAGTGATGGTCTAAGATTAGAAAGTCTAAAATAGAACTAGTCAGTTAACTCCCACTGAACTAGTGTTACTCCCACTGAACTAGTGTGCCGAAAATATAAATTTCTCCAACACCCCCCCTGAACATCACTATGGAGTAAATAATGAGTCCCGACTACTAGGCCATATTAGGTACTCATGTACAATGAAACTAATGAGCACTGAATAAAAGTGAGGAAAKAGGAAAACCACGTGGGAAAACCCCCCCCCAAAAAAAAGATAATGTATCAAAAGAAGAAAATGGAAGCTGCTAGGCGACTATGTTCTTCACTACAAGACGATCCCGCAAAGTTTGAAACTTCTTCTCACTGAAAGTCTTCGTGAAGATGCATAAATATTTATGGATCTGATGAAGTCCTTTGGAAACTTGTTGGGCCTTGTACCTCTTGATCCTGTGGACCCATATGCACCTGAAAATATTCATTTCTGGTGGAAGTGGAACCAGATGCCAAGTCTGATTTTGTAGGAGAGAGTCATGCTCCTCCTGCATGGCTTCTTTCCATAATGGATTTCCCACAACCTTATTGTAGGTCTGTGGATTAGTATATTGGACCATATAACAATGCATGGGCATCATAGGTTCTGAAGATGAAAATACATGAGAATAATCCTCTTGCCAAGATCGAGTCCTCCTCGTATCCAATGAATTCCCTGCAAGGATACCTACTTCCTTAAGTGTGCACTGTGCCTTCTTGTGCATTTTGTTGAAGTTTCAACGTTGGCTTCTTATCTGGATGTACTACCTGTTTATTTCTTTGTACATAATTTGAGTGTATGGAATCATCTCTGATGTTTGAAACTGATGGAAGCACGAGAGTATATGCATGTTTCACTAGAGGTGCATGCAAATTACTCTCCTTATGTGTAAGTAGAAAATATGAGTCATCATCAGAAAAATTTGTCAATTTATACAACCTTGAATTGTGATCCACCTCACCAATTGCAATGATGGAATTGTCATCCATGTCAATTACTAAAACTAAATCGGATGTAAATTCAACCTTTTTACCTTTCTGAGTGATTTGATAAACTGAGAGCAGATTTATAGAAAGCTTTGGAACATGTAAAGCATTCTCAAAACTTCCATTGTGGATTTCCACTCTCCCTTCTCTTGCTACTGCTACTGAAGTATCATCCCCCATGAGAATAGGGGGTCTTGAGAATGGACTCAAAGAAGAGAAAACTTCCTCTTTCACTGCCATATGATGGGATGCACCAGAATCTATAATCCATGAATCAGATGAGGAATTAATTGCAACTAGGGCATGATGATTACCTTTCTTAGGAGCATGATATTCTTCCTTCTTCTTCTTGACTCCCTCTGGAATGAAGTTTCTGAGGTTGTTCTGTTGAAGTGCATGTGCCATAATATCGATCTGTTTCTTCATGCATGTGGATTCTTCCTGATTCGGTTTATTGCAGTAAGTGCACTGCTTTCCCTTCTTCTTCTTTTTCAAAATTGAAAAGTCTTTGGAACATGGAGAATCATTAAAGGGTTTGGAATATCCCTCCTTCTCGTTCTATTTGGATGATCCTTTCCCATCATGCATGGTGAGTGCATGTACTTTGAGATCCTTGATGAGACCCATCTGTATGAGTTTTTTCTACTCTTGTGTGAGAGACTCAATGAATTGAGCCATCGTAGGAATTTTCCAAATTGTTCCAAAAAGACATCTGCCTGAATGGAAATTGGAGACATATACACCATATTCTGGTCCTAGCTTAGAAAGATTGTTCGAATAAGTTTTTTCTCTTGTGTAGACTTGTCAATACCACATTCACCCAAACTAAAAATCAAAGATTTAAATTTAGTAAAGAAATCTTGTATATTATCAAATTTTTTAGGGTCTAAGGTATTCAACTCTACCTCAAGCATATGACCTCACATCTCATCCTTCTTTCCAAAGAGTCCTTCCAAGGTGGTCTAGATATCATTTGGAGTCTTGCATGCAACAACATGAAACCATATATCATTGGATATTAACTCAAGAAGTAGTCATGTGGCCTCATCCTTACGGTTCGCCCATCTGGTCTTCTCAAGCACTGATGTAGGTTTTGTTTTTGTTGCCATCATCAAATTATACAATCCTTTTCTTTTGAGTTGGAATGCGGCCTTCGGATTCCAATAAAAATAGTTGTATGGCATGAGGATTATCACTATAATTTATTGAATAATTTGCATCGCCTCCATCCCTACTATTGATTATGAAAAGATCCTGAAAACCCAGATCGTGGATTCTGAGATATGACAGACAATTCTATGGAAACTATAGATATGATAAAACAACTATATATCCTAAAATATGATGTAGGTTTTGGATATTTTTGGTGAGAATGAACATCCTTATGTTATACGTCTTTGGTAAAAATTTCAGACTGACCCAGATCACAGATTTCGAGATATCGCAATTTTACTGTAGAAAACCAATTTTTGGTGGGCTGCTGAATCGTCGCACCCTAGAGAAGGATAAAGTGTGACGATGATAAATCATTGCAACCTAGTGAAGGACACAATGCAATGATTGTGAAAAAACTGAATCGTCACACCCTAGATGAATAACACAGTGAGATGACCTCTCACCTTGGCTGTGTATAGGCCGCGTCGATTCTAATCGTCGCACCTTTCGATAGGGATAGGCCGTGACGATGGCAGAAACTAGGTTTTCTCAAATACTCTTTCTCTCTTCTCTGGCTTGTCTGGGTTGCTCCAAGCAGCTTGGCTTTGATACCATGTCAGTGTTTCATGGAAACCTGCACAGGAGACCTAGCTAAAACATACACAAACAAAGATCATCAAGAAAAGGAAGAGAGATACACAATGAAGAATGAGAATCAATGTATATTATGATCTTATCAATGATTGAGTGATATTCACTCATATAGGCAATGGCATCCAATAATTAGGAATGCATGCATAATAGTGATGGTCTAAGATTAGAAAGTCTAAAATATAACTAGTCAGTTAACTCCCACTGAACTAGTGTTACTCTCACTGAACTATTGTGCCGAAAATAGAAATTTCTCCAACATTTTTCACTGTAAATTTCTTGGCGTCCAACCATATGCCTTTCTTCATTGATGTGTGAGCTCGATAATCTATCTTTCTTTTGAATTTTGAACCCTTAGTCTCAAACATGATGTATGCTAATGATTGGAACAAAATCGATACTAACATCAACTCCAGTGAGGACAACATACCCCTGTGGTATGTTGAGAATTGTAGACGAAGTTCTTTCTCTTGTTGGTTTATGGAGTCTGCGTAAAACAAACTTATTCTCTGTGTACTCGAAAAATTGATTCGAAGGATCAAACAAAATTGCTCAAAAACTTAAATTATGAAACCCTAATTCTTTTTTACCTAAAATATGGTGAATGAAGTAAAATAAAAAATACATAATAGGAATCGAAAAAAAATGATTTATGTACAAGGTGAGGAAATTTGCAGCATTCAATACTGCAAGAAATGTTTGAGGACTTCCCATTGACGGGAGTCCCAAACCTTTTGTAATACCTCAAGGCGAAGCCCCTGTGAAATGTAATGATGTTTGTAGGCTGGTGAGCTAAGTAATTATAAGTTGTCAGGCTTATGTTCTTATTAGGCCGAAGAGCCTAGATGCTAAGGTCAGTGGGCTTGATTTTTGTATATGTAACTATGCATATTATTTATAAAATACATCGTTGCGTGTATACCGACCATGAAGAAAGAGTTATGGGGGACTATGCTCCACTAGGTAGGGAAATGAATGGGGCTGAGAGGATAGGAAAGAGGGGCTAAGCTTGAGGGATTAACCCAAGGGAATATTATAATGTATTCCTAAAAAGTACTAAAGTTGGGAAAATAAACACAGTTATCCTAAGTTCCTTTGAGGAGAGGAACAAACTCCAAGTGGAGAAGAGCGTGCTCCTAGAGAGCCAAGTGTCACCCAAGATGCATGCAGATTTATGTGGGAAGTTCCACCTTTGTTGGGGTTCACGGAGCATTCCGACCACATTCTAGAGGAGTTCTCTCTCACCGTTGCAACTCTCTCATGATTCTGCAGGATGAACATTCTCACCATTTTCCTTGCTCTATCTCAACATTTTGACCATTCTATCCATTTAGTTTCCCACAAGTTCATCCTCAGCATGTTGGGCATCCCTTGTGTAGTTCATGTTGATATTATGGTAGTTGCGGGAGGTATTTACCTCCACGTGTAAACCTGACAAGGATAGAATACTCCGAGAAGCAAGAAGAAACCCTACTGAGTTGGCTAATAACCCTAGAAGACTTGTCGGCTCAAGAAGATAATTTATATTAGGTTATTAGCCTCTAAGAGAAGAAGTCAACCAGAAATAATAATATATACTGAACAGACAGATACCCAGAATAAGAAGTCGGCCCAGACAATTATCTAGAATTAGTATAAATACAGGAGGCCAGTTCTCATTCTGGCAGGCAGTCTCAGAATTGTAGAGCAGGACTTGTGAGCACTGCAGTGCCCAGTTTTGTGCGCAGGTTTGGAGGAGAGTTGCCAGTGTAGTTGCTGCAGCTAGCAGTTATGTTTTGTCTTGGAATATCTCTTGGCTAGGGTTTGGAATATCTGATAAACTCTTGCTGGTGCACTATCCTTGGGGAAAGGTGCACTACCCTTTGTTTGGCTATCTAGCCTAGGGTTTGCTTTCAGAGTGATTCTATGTCAAGGTTAAGGTTCTCGGAGGGTGGCTTCGGCCTATGATTGGGTGAAAATAGAGATATTGTCAATGGTAAAATGAGCACATCCATTATATTCTAACAGGTTATGGGCCCACACCTCCTTCATTTAGTCTAACCACTAGAAGGAAACATAGGCAGAAGGATATTAAGCTCATTGAAGAACTACCGCTAGGGTTTCTAGCAGGAGCAGTCACCAAAGCACTGCCACTGGGGTTACTAGCAGGTGCAGTTGCATAAACCCTAATCCTCTGGTTGATACACCTTAACTAAAGAGATTGGCCTAATCTCCGGACATATCAGTGCGCCCTAGCCTAACGCATCTCCTGGTACTCTCAACAAGCCAAGACGTCAAGTTTGAGTTTGTGGTCAAATCTAGGGTTTCACCAAGTCAAAGAAGCCATGACTTATTCTATGAATTCAGAGAACAATTTAGATGGAGCCTCTAACTTCAGAGCATGGAAGACAAGGATTGACCTCATCCTTGCCAAGAATAAAGTGTTGGATATCGTGAAAGGAAAGATCGTGGAACCAGAGTTTGAAGAAGAAAAATAGAAGGAACCACAGAACGTTGCAGTTATGGAGAAGTTCAAAGATGGTGACATCAATGCCATAAGTATCATAGTGGAATCTATAAAAGACCACTTGATACCCTACATCTCCCATCTTGATTCATCGAAGAAGATGTACGATGCCCTAACAAATATCTTCTCGGTCAGAAACATTGGACAAGTTATGACTCTAAAGAATGAGCTCCGTGACATGAATATGAATGATGAGGACAACATAACATCATACTTTGTGAGGATCTCCCAGTTAAGAGACCGACTACAAGCTATTGAAGAGATCATTTCAGAGAAGGAATTGGTAAACATAGTACTCAATGGTCTTCCCAAGACGTGGGATGCATTTGCCACAAGCATGAAAACAAGAAAGGAGTATCCTACATTTGAAGAACTTTGGATTTGTTGTGCTCAAGAAGAATCCAGGATCAATGCAAAAGAGAAACCCCAAAATAAGTACAATGATCAGGGCGTCACAACAAGATTCAAGAATTTCAGGAACAAAAGGAAGTTTGTCTTAAGGAGGAAGCCAAATCAAGAGAAAGACATTTCATAAATACAATGCTTCAACTGTCGAAAGTATGGTCACTACAAGAATCATTGTCCCGAGCTAAAGAAAAGGGAGGAGAAACATGAAGAATGAGTTGCCAAAGAAAAGGAACCTACAAAGAAGACTAAGCAGGATGAAAGAGACTTATTCTTCTGAAGGTAACAATACTCTTCTTATTTCTTGTACATATCTTATTTGCATTGTCTCTGTACATATCTTGTATATCTATCTCCTGGAAGATAATGTATTCCAAGAAGAACTATACCTATGGAAGAACAACAATATAAGGATTGATATCATTAGATAATACACATGAAAGGATGAAAAACGCCGAATCAATCATGAAGAGACTTAGAAGAAGAAAATACAAAAAGAATTCAGAGAAAGACATATAACGTTTTGTAGAAGACAACGAGACAAAAGCGTGGACTCTGTTAGACAGAGAGAGCCAATTATACATTGCAGAAGACAATAAGGATGCAGATGGAAGCATGGACTCTGTTAGACGGAGGGAGCTGATTATATGCACTCATACATGAAGCAAGGATTAGGAGGGAGCTAATCCTATGATCCATTAAAAATGATGAAGTATGGTAGCAACCATGAAAGATAGTACGTGTTTAGTTCAACCACAAAAGAAGACCTCTTCGAAGAAAAGCCTTAAAGTTTCCTTGGTTGTCCATCTAGATCCTATGATAAAAGAAAGAAGTGAAATCTTTAGGGCATGGAATCTATAAGAAACTCCATGGACCCAAGAGCTAAAGGAAGAACATGAAGATTCCAAGAAACAAGAGAATCCAAATCAACCAGTCATTATATCACAAGATTACCAGCCTGACATGAACTCACTAAAAACAATCAAGCAGAGGAACTAAAAATTGTGATGAAGAACAATGTATGGAAGACTTATGAATGAAATAATTGCAAGATCCAGAACTAGAGGTTCTCCCATATGGAGGGAGAAGACTATGATGATTACTCGTTTCGGTAAAAAAAATGTATCTTTACATGAGTCAATATCCATGAGTTGGAGTTCTACATCAGATAAATGAAAAGAATGTTCTCCAGAGCAATTGAGCAAAGAGCATATGAAGAGAAATATCAACACTTTGAGGCACACCAGAAAGATACCCTTGTATGAAGATGGAAGAAAATAACTTGGTGGAGAACCTCCAGTGCACAAAAGAAGCATGGTGAAGATTTCCTTTAACAAGATATTGTATCAAGATGATTACTCAGAAGAACAAATCTCATGATGAAAGAAGAAGTGCCACATGGATATGTTCCAGTTTTCCAACAATGATATATTTTATTGATTAGAGCTACATGAAGCCTTCAAAGAAGACCAGTGCTCCAGAATGAAGTACATTAGAAATCAAGCATTACATTATCTATGATGAAGTTCAGAAAGGAGAAACAGGTTCTCCAATACATATCTCCACAGATGATCAGATAAACAAACATCTTGATAAAGCTTCTGTCCAAGATAAAAGAGTTTGCGTACTCAAGCTGGAGCTCGTGGAGACGACTTCCTTATTAAAAAAAAAATAGGTAGAGATGACTCCCAGGTTGGGAGGGAGCACTGATGTGTATTGATTTATGGACAACCATTTTTCAGTTCAAAAAATGGTCCAGGATGAGCAGTTTCCTTTCCAGTTCAGAAAGTGGATTGAGATTTCTTGCAGACAACAATTTCTCATTGTGATTAACATGGGAAATGGTCCATATTGCTAATGTATCATAGTCAACGACTTCCCATTATGGTTAACATGGGGAGTGGTCTAAGGTAGTCTCTCTTCTTGAGGGTTACTCAAGAAGACTGGCCCGCCTCGCCAGACAATGATTTCTCATTGTGGTTAACATGAGGAATGGTCTGTTTTGGAGGTTGGTATAGGACAATCTTTTCCTCTTGTGGTTAACAGAGGAAATGGTCTAGACAATCATTCCTTAGGGTTTATACATTCTCTCCAGGGTGCACTTTGATTAGTGTAGGAGGAATGGCCCAGGGTGGGGAATGGTCCAGGCTCAACAATCAGGGACATGAATTCCTTAGGGTTTATACATTCTCTCCAGGGTGCACTTTGATTAGTGTAGGAAGAATGGCCCAGGGTGGGGAATGGTCCAGGTTCAGAAGGTGGGACAATTATTCTTCCTTGCTTGAGAAGAATAGTCCAGAGGGAAGATATTCTTTTAGATCTCACAGATGTGAGTGAAAGATTGGCCCAGATGATTTAGTTTATATCATAACATTGTTTCTGTGCAGGTTGATATCAGATGATTGTTATGAAGACTGTATGACAGTAGATGTATACTATTGTGGTGGATGTGTTCCATTTTTCGTGACTATATGTTGTTGATCAAGTACTTGTGTGTTACTTGGTGTGGTAGTGTACCACTGGATTGTAGTTATGTACTACTATGGATAGAAACAATTGTGTTCTATTTTGTTTCGATTGCCTTGAAGACTATCAACAATATTGGAAATGATTATCAGTTAGATGGATAATCAAAGGACGGAGATTTCCCAGACGGAAAATGGTTCAGAGAATTTACTCTTCTAGATTAGAAGAATGGCTCTTGTATCACTTTGTGGAGAGAGAATCATGTCTGATTACTCAGATAGAGTATGGTTTTGAGAGATGATGCAGCTGATGACACTGATGATGATGATGGTTCTCATGATCTAGTCATGATATAGTCTATACAACTATGTTGATGCTACCGAGTGAATGGTATGTTTTTGTGCTCAAGACCATTACCTGTAATACCTCCCTAGCTAGGAGGGAGTGTTGATATTATGGTAGTTGTGGGAGGTATTTACCTCCATGTGTAAACTCGATGAGGATAGAATACTCCGAGAAGCAAGAAGAAACCCTAATGAGTTGGCTAATAACCCTAGAAGACTTGTCAGCTCAAGAAGATAATTTATATTACGTTATTAGCCTCTAAGAGAAGAATTCAGCCAGAAATAATAATATATACTGAAAAGAAAGATACCCAGAATAAGAAGTCGGCCCAGACAGTTAGCCAAAATTAGTATAAATACTGGAGGCCAGTTCTCATTCTGGCAGGTAGTCTTAGAATTGCAGAGTAGCACTTTTGCACACTACAGTGCCTAGTTTTGTGCGCAGGTTTGGAGGAGAGTTGTCGGTGTAGCTGCTACAACTAGTAGTTATGTTTTGGCTTGGAATATCTCTTGGCTAGGGTTTGGACTATTTGATCAACTCTTGTTGGTGTGCTATCCTTGGGGAAAGGTGCGCTACCATTTGTTTGGCTATCTAGCCTAGGATTTGCTTCCAGAGTGATTCTCTGTCAAGGTTAAGGTGCTCGGAGGGTGGCTTTAGCCTAGGGTTCAGTGACAATAGAGATATTTTCAATGGTAAAATGAGCACATCCATTATATTCTAACAGTTCACACACACACTGAACAATTACGCAGCCAGAGTCATTTCCACCTTTGTGAACCTTTGTAAATTGTTGAGTCATCCCCTTGCCTTACTTGATTTTGGTGGTTGTGGATTGAAGAGGCAGGTTGTCAGGCCCGTGGTTGAAGAAGCAGGTTTTCATGCCTGTGAGAAACTCTCTCAAGGTGAGATAGTGTGATGGGAAGTGATTTCTCCTGGAGGGAGTCCATTACCAGCTATGGAGCTCTGAGAATTCCTTATCCGTCCTGTTGCTGAAGGCCTGGAAGGGAAGTGGAGCAGTCGATGGACTATGGAACAATGAAGGTGCATATTCCAGGGTTGGGAAATGCATGTGGGGAATGATATTCCGTGAGCAGTGGGCGTAAGTAGGCTCCTTGGAGAGAATCCTTCCAGTTGCAGAGTGTAGTTCCCGTAGCCTCAGCCTAGGTTTAGGATTCCTTTGCCCTGGGTGGAGTTTAGTCCCAGCTCGGGGGTGACCCACTGCTGAGCATGATGAGCAGTGTGGTATAAGGCTGGGAGGTTCCTGGAAGGTCTGCACACAGTTGGTGGTCATCTATTGAAAGACAAGTACCAAATCTCTGTTGATTGTATGTGGTGTAATTGTACATGTTTTATAACTTGATGAGTAATTCCTAGATATATCATATATTCTCTATGTGTAGGCTTACTGTTAATTCCACATTAATCTGTGTATGGTTAGAATATGTCGTATGTATGCATATAGCGTCAAAATGTTTTAATGTTATTTTTGCATGAATAAGTAGCATGAACAAAATGATGTCATTGTTAATTGTGTTATATATGCATGCATATAAAGTTACAAAATGGTATCATAGCTAAGAGAGAATTCTTGAAGTGACGTTGCCCGACCTGTTGGTGGCTGGGGACATTAAAAAATGGTATCAGAGCCATGGTTTCAACACTGAGCCTAGATGGGCCATGTTAGTAGAAGCTGAAGCAAAATTTTTAGAAAATATTTGTTGTCGAAATGGACAAAACCCAAGTTCAGAGCCCATGGTTTCTACCCAGAACCTGGATGGGCCACGGACAAGAAATTCAACGAAGAAAGTCCAGAGAATTTTGACGTACAAAGTGCTAGAAGGGTGTTGAAAGAATACTTGGACTGTGTTCGGAAACACAGGAGGTGTAACAAGTTTAAGAAATGGCCATAGAGAAAGAAATCACAACATTCGTGGTGTTGGGCCGTTAGATTTGGGCAAGATAAATATAATCTATGAGATCAAGCGAAGATTAAGTCATGACCGTCAGATCTGGAGAAAGGTGCATGAGGATTAACCCCTAAGTACTTCAAATTTCACGACTTCAGCGAAGTTTATGTGTGATAGAGAAGAAAGGTTTTAAGCCTGAAGTTCTGAGGTCCCAAAGAGGATCTACACCATAGATTCGAGGGGGGGAGTGTTGGATTTGACCAAGGATGGATCAAAACCATAGGAATAAGCCAAGAGCAAAAGGTAAGAAAGTTCAGGAATTCGACGTTCGAGTGAAACAAGGTATGCTAAGGTGAAATCTCCCGAAGCCCGAATTCTCGAAGTGAAGTGGCCTGCTTACATCACTAGGGATGACGTGGACACATGGGATGTGTGCCACATGTCAATGAGTTAAGAACCTTTATATGATAGCAATGCATTTAGAATGTGACATATGTCAGCCGCCTGATTGGGCCATGTGTTGGCTTCATGTGTCCTGCCATGTGGCGCTCCTAGTGGTGGAACAATGTAGTTAATCTTGGCGAAGAAGTTAGCTGGATCGGGCCCGCATTAAATTTGATCACGATCTATCAATATCGATGGCTGGGTGACATTGCGAAGATCAAAGTTGTGTGACATATACTTCTACAAGGTGGTCCCATAATCCAAACCATGGTTTCCCAGAAGGGGTACGTGTTAGCGTGGGGACAATTGCAGGATGATCAGTGGGTTACTCCCAAACCATTGAACCATGTCCCCACAATTTGAAAAGTATAAAGTTTGATGTGGAGTTTTCAGTATTTATTAGTTCAAGCACGGAAACCGTGGGCCCCAGTGGATGTGTGGCACCAGATCGTGAAGTTCGGAGACTTGACACTCTAGAATAAATTGGTTGTGATGGAATGGGAGGAAGAAACCCTTGAAGTTCTGTAATGCCAAAGTAAAGTGACGCGATGACGTCATCGGGGTGACGTGGAAGGATGCAGAGACTCACGGTTCGAGAAATTTGGGATGTGCAAAGGTGAAATCCTCCAAAGCCTCAGAGCCTCAAAGCCCGTAGTTCCATATCGAGTATCAGCCATTAGATGCTGGGAGACGTGGACCGTTGATCCACCCTACTTCGTGAGATCGCCAATCTGATACTTCGAGAGATTGTTTTGATGTGCTTTGAAATCCGATGAAGTCAGAGTCCTTGAAGCTCCTATCCACCATAGATCCGTGTAAGGAAGGTGGACCGTATATCCACCATTCTTGGCGCGTTCTACAATTCGTTGTTCTATGATGACGAGGCATGCGGAAAAAGGGAAACCTCTAAAGCCCGGAGCCCAAAGTTTCAGAGCTTCGGATAAGCGCCCAGATCATAAGTGGTGGGTCACAACTGTGGTCACATGCAAACCAAGGGCTGAAGAAAAGGGGCTAGCACCCAAAATTTGTTGCAGATTAGAACTGGGATTAGAGATTGAATCCTGAGGGGTTCTTGACTGACGAAGACCTGCATAAAATGGAATATGATATTGTTTTGTTGAATTAGGTTGGTTTATTCTGGAAAATTATTAAAGTCTGATAGCATGTCAAAAATCGGTTGACTACACATTTTGCAGAGTTAACGATTGTTAGAACCGAACCGATTTGCCGCATAGTGCATAGAAATGGGGAAGGCCCATGGTGCTTACAGTTCAAAAAATTAAGTTAGAGGAATGTATGTCCATTTAGGAGTTGAAGGATCAAACTCCAATGGGCATGGAGAAGAGATAGATAAAGAAGGAAACATGATGAAAATCATTGAAAAGTTGCAGAAAGATGTCCAGACTCACTGAGCAGATAACAAAAAGCTCATGAAATCCAGGGAGCAACAGGGAGAATTCAACATAAAGTTGATGCAGAGCCTGGAAAGAATAGAAAATAAATTGGATAAGGAGAGTGGCTCAAGCAAATAAGGGAGTCACAGGAGAACAAAAAGTGATAGCAAACATCACCAACACTCTCCGAGGAATTCCAATAAGAGAGCACACAAAAACTCAAGTCCATGCCCTGTTAGGAAGCATAAGACGTCTGGGGTGGATGAGCTACGAGGGGAAATGAACAAAATCAAAACTCCTACATTTGATGGTGAGCACAAGAAGGATGAAGATGCAGAGACATGGATGCTAGGCATGATGAAGTACTTCCAATTGCATAATTATTCTTCTCATGTAGAGGGAATAATTTCCATATACCAACTTAAAGGAAAAACATCCATGTGGTGGGATCAGCTGGTGCAAGTACAACACTTCAGAGATAAAAATGTGACTTGGAAGGATTTCAAGAGGCATTTTGAGAAGAAATACTTGACCAAGAGGTATTATGAAAAACATATGAAATAGTTCTTTGAAATTAAACTAGGGAGCATGGCTATTGACGAATATGAAAGGATATTCTTAGATCTTTTAAAAYATGTCTCCTTCATCAAGGATGAGAAAGTGAATATTCAAAGGTACATGAGTKGGATGCCATCTTTCATCAGTGATAAAATCCAATATGATGATCCCAATACTCTAGAAGAAACTATAAGGAGAGAAAAATTATTATATGATCAACAAAAAGGAAAGCCTACTTCATAGAAGGCTTGGGAGGACAAGAATAAGTTCAAGAAGGAATAGAGGCAGAAGGGAAACAAGCCTCCATTTTTCAGAAACAATCCTCAAGGACAACCATATTTTTGAGAGCATAGAATGGCTGAGGTAGGAGGGCAAAGGTCAAGGCAGACACTCATTCAATGTTGGGGATGTAAAGGAGACCACAAGTATAGAGATTGTCCTCACAAAAGTGACAAGGTAAGAGTTGTCCACAATGTACAACAAGMAAAAACATTGGAGGACATGGGCATAAGAGTACCAAGGATCTATGCAGCCCTGGACAACAAGCAAGATGAGTTTYAATCACACATGATTGAAGTTGAAGGTATGATCAATAACCATGCCTTTACTATTTTAATTGATTCGGGGGATAGTCATAGCTATATAGACCCTAAGGTAGTGGAAAGATTTCTTTTKCCAAGAAGAAAGCATGGGAAATATTGGTTGGTAAAACTTGCTACAAGAGCCAAGAGGAAAGTTGTTGAGTTGGTTAAATCATGTCCAGTGGGCATGAATGGACTACGTATCAATGAATATTTGAACATCTTACCACTGGGATGATATGATTTCCTAATTGGTATGGATTGGTTGGAACAACACCATGCCATATTAGACTTCCATAACAAGGAATTCACTTGCTTGGATGAGGAAGGACATCAGAAAACAGTCCAAGGAATTCCCAGGGCAGTAACTGTCCGTGAAATCTAAAAAATGCAACTGAAGAAGTGCTATAGGAAAGGATGTCAAATATTTTCATCCCATATGGAGGAAGAATCTAAGGATAAGGTGCCAAATATGGAGGATCATGCAATACTGGAATATTTTGAGGATGTGTTCAAGGAGGTACTAGGACTACCTCCAAAGAGAGATATTGATTTCTCTATTAATTTGATGCCTGAAGCAGCTCCAGTATCAAAGACTCCTTACAAAATGAGTACACCAGAGCTAAAGGAATTGAAAATGCAACTTGACGAACTTCTGAAGAAGGGGTATATACACCCAAGTGTTTCACCTTGGGGTTCCCCAGTCTTGTTCGTGAAGAAGAAAGATGGGACATTGAGATTGTGCATTGACTTCAGACAGTTGAACAAAGTAATTATAAATAACAAGTATCCTCTGCCAAGGATTGATGATCTCTTTGATCAATTGAAGGATGAAAATATATTTTCCAAGATAGATCTCAGGTCAGGATACCATCAGGTAAGGATTAAAGAGGAAGATATCAACAAGACCGCCTTCAGGACAAGGTATGGTCATTATGGGTTCACAGTGGTGCCATTTGGGTTGTCAAATGCACCAACTTTTTTCATGTTCTTAATGAATGGTGTTTTCTGGGAATATTTAGACAAGTTTGTCATTGTTTTTATGGATGACATTCTTCTATATTCCAATTTGAAAGAAGAGTATTAGCATCATTTAAGGATGGTGTTGCAAGTGCTAAGAGAACATCAACTGTATTCCAAATTGAGAAAGTACTCATTTTATCAAAACAAAATTCACTATTTGTGGCATATCATATCTGAAGAAGGGATAACATGAGTGGAGATGAAAAGATTGAGGCCATTAAAGGGTGGAAAACACCTAAGAATGTGATAGAAGTCAGATCCTTCATGGGTCTAGTTGGCTACTACAGAAGGTTCATTGCAGGGTTTTCAAGAATAGCTCACCCAATCACTTCCTTGCAAAGGAAGGGGAAGATGTTTCAATGGACAAAAGAATGTGAAAAGAGTTTCCAACAATTGAAGCAATTGTTAACTAGTGCTCCAATTATGAAGATCATAGATCTAAATGAATATTTCATGGTTTGCACAGATGTGTGCAAAGAAGGAATTGGTGGAGTCCTTAGCCAAAATGGGTTTGTAACATGTTTCAAGTCTAGAAAATTGAAAGTGCATGAAAGGATCTATGCCACTCATGATTTGGAATTGGCAGCCATAGTGCACACTTTGAAGAAGTGGAGGCACTACCTCATGGGAAAGAGGTTTGAGCTAAGGATAGACCATAACGGTCTGAAATATTTGTTTGATCAACCTACTTTGAATGCTAGGCAAAGTAGATGGTTGGGATTCCTTTGTGAGTATGAGTTTGATATCAAGCATGCCAAAGGAAAGGAGAACAAAGTGGTTGATGCACTCAATAGGAGAGTGCATTAACTGCATGCTACAACCATTAGCGTGTATCAAACAGATTTCAAAGGAAAAATTTTTGAAGCTGCAAAAGTAGATTTGCAGTACATGGAATTGGTAACAAAATTGCAGCAAGGTAAAATGCAACAGAAGGTTGAGGATTATGAATTGGGATTTGATGGAATCCTTGTGTACAAAAACAAAGTCTATGTACCCAACTCTTCTGAATTGAGGAGTGCGATTTTAAAAGAAATGCATAATGTGCCTTATGCAGGACACCCAAGATATCAGAAAACAATCTCAGCAGTCAAAAGCCAATATTATTGGCCAGACATGAAGAGGGAGATTTATGATTTTATTGCTAAATGCTTGGAATGTCAAAGGGTCAAGGATGAGCATAGACACCCAGCTAGTTTACTGCAGCCATTGCCCATTCCTGAGTGGAAATGGGAAGTGGTAACAATGAATTTCATCACAGGCTTGCCCATAATGAACAAGCAACATGATGCAATCATGGTGGTGGTGGACAAGATTACTAAAGCTGCCCATTTCATTCATATGAAGACTACTCATAAGGTAGCTAACGTTGCTGATATTTATATGACGGAAGTAGCACGCTTGCATGGTGTAACCAAGACAATTGTGTCTAACAGATACCCAAATTTTACATCAAAGTTTTGGAAGGGGTTAATCAATAGGTTTAGAACAAATCTGAACTTCAACATTGCTTATCATCCTGAGTCTGATGGGAAGACGAAGAGGGTGAACCAAGTGATAGAAGATATGTTAAGAATGTATGTGATGGAAAAACCATCTAAATGGGAAGATTATCTACACTTGGTATAATTTTCCTACAAAAATGGGTATCAAGCATCACTGAAGATGAGCTCGTTTGAAGCACTTTATGGAAGAAAGTGCAACACCCTAGTAAGCTGAGACAAACCAACTGATAGGGCAGTGGTTGGGCCAGAGTTTCTCAATGAAATGGAAGAACAAATGCTAAATATTAAGAAGAATTTGAAGGCCGCCCAAGACAGGAAGAAAAGTTATGCTGATAAGAACATAAGTCACATGGAATTTAAAGTAGGGTATCATGTATTCCTGAGAGTGAAGGCCAACAAAAGCTCCTTGAAGTTGGGAAATTGTTCAAAGTTGGTAGCTCAATATTGTGGGTCGTTTGAAATCCTAGAGAGGATTTGTCTAGTAGAATATAGGCTTGGATTGTATGCATGCATGTCTATACATAATGTATTTCATGTGTCATTGCTTAAGAAGTATGTACCTGATGCTAATCATGTTATTGATTGGAATGTGATTCAGGTGGAACAAGAAAGTGCTTTTCAGGTGCATCTGGTGCGTATACTGGATCGGAAAAGAAAGAAGCTCTGGAATCGAGCCATAGGGCTTGTAAAATTTCAGTGGACCTGGTATGATCCATAGGACACAACATGGGAGAATGAAGATGCTATGCGAGCAAAGTACCCACATATTTTTGAAGATTTTGAAAATCTTGTTGATATTATGTAAATGAGTTGCACTGAGGACATTGAAAAAATAACGGGAGGGGATTGTAATACCCCAAGGCCGAGCCCCTGTGAAATGCAATGATATTTGTAGGTTGGTGAGCTAAGTAATTATAAGCTGGTAGGCTTATGTTTTTATTAGACCGAAGATCCTAGATGCTAAGGTCAGTGGGCTTGATTTTTGTATATGTAATTATGCATATTATTAATAAAATACATCGTTGCGTGTAGATCGACCACGAATAAAGAGTTATGGTAGAATAAGCTCCACTGGGTAGGGAAAGGAATGGATCTGAGAGACTAGGAAAGAGCGGCTATGCTTGAGGGATTAACCCAAGGGAATATTATAATGTATTCATGAAAAGTACTAAAGTTGGGAAAATAAACCTAGTTATCCTAAGTTCCTTTGAGGAGAGGAACAAACTCCAAGTGAAGAGGAGTGTGCTCCTAGAGAGCCAAGTTTCACCTGAGACACATGCAAATTTATGTGGGAAGTTACACCTTTTTGGGGTTCACAGACCATTCTGGCCACCTTCTGTAGGAGTTTTCTCTCACCATTGCAACTCTCTCACGATTCTGCAAGCTAACCATTCTCACCATTTTCCTTGCTCGCTCTCAACATTCTAACCGGTCTGTCCATTTAGTTTCCCACGAGTTCATCCCCAGCATGTTGGGCATCCCTTTTGCAGTTCACACACGTACTGAAAAAGTACGCAGCCAGAGTCATTTCTGCCTTTGTGAATCTCTGTAAATTGTTGATTCATCCCCTTGACTTACCCGATTTTGGTGGTTGTGGATTGAAGAGGCGGGTTGTCAGGCCCGTGGTTGAAGAAGCAGGTTGTCAGGCCTGTGAGAAACTCTCTCTAGGTGAGAGAGTTTGCTGGGAAGTGATTTCTCCTGGAGGGATTCCAATACCATCTATGGAGCTCTGAGAATTCCTTATTCGACCTGTTGTTGAAGCCCTGGAAGGGAAGTGGAGTAGCCGATGGACTGTGGAAAAATGAAGGTGCATATTCACAGGGTGAGACATTTATGTGGGGAATGAGAGTCCGTGAGAAGTGGGTGTAAGTAGGCTCCTTGGAGAGAATCCTTCCAGTTGCACAGTGCAGTTCTCGTAGTCTCAGTCTAGGTCTAGGATTCCTTTTCCCTGGGTAGAGTTTAGTCCCAACTCAAGAGTGACCCATTGCTAAGCGTGATGAACAACATGGTCTAAGGCTGGGAGGTTCATGGAAGGTTTGCACACAATTGGTGGTCATCTATTGAAATATAAGTACCAAATATCTGTTGATTGTATGTGGTGTAATTGTACAAGTTTTATAACTTGATGAATAATTCCTAGATATATCATATATGTTGTATGTGTATGCTTACTGTTAATTACGCATTAATCTATGTATGGTTAGAATATTTTGTCTGTATGCATATAGTGTCAGAATGTTTTAATGTTATTTCCGCATGAATAAGTAGCATGAACATAATGTTGTAACTGTTAATTGCGTTAGATATGCATGCATATAAAGTTACAAAATGGTATTAGAGCTAAGAGATAATTCCCGAAGTGACGTTGCTCAGCCTGTTGGTGGCTGGGGATGTTACACCTTTCGCCATCCAATTGTGCTTGTTCATGTGTCATGTACTCTTCTCTTGTTATGACCTCAAGCTGTTCTTTCAGACGTTGTAATCTAATTAATTTTTCAATTCTTTTTCTTATGTCACCAGACTCAGTTTGTTTCTTCGAGTATGCCTCATGAGAAAATGTTTCCTTCATGTCACGGGCTTCTCTATATTCTTCATTTACTATGAATATGCAATGGCCTATGTCATCATCAAAAACATATATGAAATGATTTATAGAGTTATTTTGGTCATTGACTACATAGGCCAACTTTGTTTCTTTGTAGAATATTTTTTTTTCTCCTCCAAAGGCTGCATGGTGGCATAGGTCATATCCATCTATATCTTACCTCCTAGCTTCCTAGCCCAAGTTCTAGATAGCAACATCCCATTGTTTGCAGGTACATCAACTACCACCACATACATGATCATAATGCTCTTGATAGGCAGTTGAGCCAAATTAACTACCATGTATTTAATCAATTCATCACACTTCACTTTTCTAGCATCAAAGGAGTATAGATCGTGGGAAGGCCTGGGTATTTCTAACCCCAAATTCTCCATTAATACCTTCGGCATGAGATTATGAGATGCACTAGAGTCGACCATATAGTTATGTAGCATCTTGTCATGGATGTTCATGGTCACATATAAAGGTGCAACAAAGTCCTCTTTGTCATCTATACGAGGACCACATACTATAGTAGGAGACTCATCTTGTAAATTCACACTGTCAGGTGGACCTGTTGAGATATTTCCCTATATGAATTTTTCAATCTGCTTGTGGTATGATGGTTTTTTAGCCAATTCAGCCAATGGGACCGAGATCTTAATTCTAGAGAGCTCTTTCTCAAAATTGAAGGGTGAAACTGATTCCTCGGGCTCCTTTACCTCTTTTTATGTCTTTGAAGTTTCACCAACTTCTTTAGACTTGATAGTATTTTTTAGTTCTTTGATTTTATCAATAGAAATACTTGGGCTAAGATTCTTTGGGTGCACCTGGTTGTCTTGGTTAGCAGTTCCCTGTCTAGGTCTGATATCACACTTCCTATGTATATCAACCTGTAGTGCATCAATGAACATCTTGTACTGAGCAAAAAATGATACTTCTTCATTGGATTCATTTTTGGGGGTTTTCTTTTTAATGTTGAGAGAGTCTTCATAATAATTCTTATTTAGGTGCATCGTATTATTTTCCTCCTGCAATAGGTGTATTTCCTATGGATTATCAAGGTATCCTTCATACAAAGTATTCTTCTATCAAGGTAACAACTTCAAGTAATTTTCAGGTAGGTCATGGACATGCGAAGGTAGATTGAAGGGACCAAATCGGGCCATGACCCAGGGGTTTATAGGTGGTGGGGAAGGTTGATTTCCTCCAACTCTTCCTCCTCCCAAATTAGCCATGAGGTTCTGTAAGATAATGTTTTGGGCTTCAATAGATGGAGGGTTAATATGGTTTTTCAATTTTTTTTTAAAGGAGGAGTTCACTTCTTGACATAATCCTAGAGGTGGATTCTGTATATCTATTAAGGGTTTAGGAGGTAGCTTAACAATAGAAATAGAATCAACATATATATAAAAAAGCTCCAAATATTCAATACCTACTTGAAAAACATAATGAGAAGCTCCCAAATTAGGGTTACCTGGAGGCGAGGATATTTTACGTTCTCTGAGATTTCTCCAAGTCACGATCTTCTCGAAGTCTGAGTATACTGGAGTATGCACAATATCTGGATTGCTTCTGGTATATATTTTATTAGATGCCATATATTATTCTCGTGGATTCACCAGGTGAAATAACTTAACAACCAGGAATCTAAAACTTGTTTCACCTCTGAGTATCAAATCTGCAATGTCATATCCCGAGGGAAAAATATATTCAAATTCTATTCCCCGACAACGATGCCATTTCGGGTGATATCCCTTGAGATTTTATAGGTTGTAATAGAACTATGTCGAGGCACTCCGGGGGACAATACCTATAATGGATCTTAAAACCATGTTGATTTAAAACATAAATTATGCAAAATTTTGGGTAAGTTTTTCTCTCTATATATAAAACACTCGGCCCTCAAACAATACCAGAACAAATGGCAAGACATTCAGCGCGAAGAGGAATGTGTTCACGAGTGCTTTAGATAGTTTGATTTAAGTTTGAGAAGGGGTATGATTTGGAAGAAATACAAGATAGACATGTGAGGTAGCTTTAAGGTGAATCTCACAATGTATGGACAAAATAATGTTCTAAGAAATTAAGAATTCAACAGTTTTGACAAATATATCAGATCATTAAAATATGCATCAAATAGTGAACATTTTCATATACTTAAATACATGAAGGTACCTTCTGCACATCATTAAACACATGAAAAAATGACATGAAGTGGTCATACATTCATAGGAAATCACTTCAAAATCATAAGCTAAAAAACACATAGTAACACTGTACATGTCATAAAAATTGCTTCTCAAGCTTTAATTAATGAGGATATGATACAAGAATCCATGCAATAAGAGGGATGCCTTTTACAAGAGCACATACACAAAAAATAAGCACAAACAAAATCATAACGTAGGGGATGAATCTCTTGTACCCTGTAACCCTGGAAATTGGTTTGAATCTGAGGGGGTCTTTGATCAGACAGATCAGGTATAAGATACTCTTCAATTCCCCACAATGTCGACCTTACAAATGAGCTCCTTCTATAGATTTATACTGCCTTGACTTAAGGGAAACCTTCTTGCTCGGACCAATACTGCTTCTTGAAAATCGATTTCATCTTGTCATAATATTGATACCATGCCTAGTTTTCTAACCAATTTCATCTTTCCAACTTATTTTATCATATTCTATTGGGAATAAACTGACTTATCCCACTCTACGGGCCTTGCTGACAGTGTTGTTGGGTGTGTTCTCCCAATCCGATTGATCCTTGGCTTGAATAATTCCAAGTGGCTCAATTCATTACCATCATTGCCTCCTGTTCCTTCTACCTCAACTGCCAAAATAATATTCTAAATGTTTCCTTCCAAGTGACGATGCTTGGTGAAGTCAGGTACAATGGGCCAACTTGTTGTATCCTCTACTTCAAGCTTCTCCAGTGCATTGATGATATTGGCTGATACTCTTCAGGGTGGAATCCCGAATGTCCCTTAGCTTTCAAGATCATGCTAATGATACTAGAGAAGGACATCCTTATCAAAATAAGACAAATAAAACACTCTCCAAACATATCTAACCAATATGGTTCATAACCCACTTCTAATCAGGGAATTGACACAGATGGGTCATCATCGAAAAAAACTGTCATCTGAGTAACTCTTCTTAAGGACCCAAACCATTAGCATATGAAAGGATGGGGATCTCTATCTCTTTCTCTTATAGGAACTTGACACGTATTTGAGTAGGTAGCCAATGAGAGACAATGATTTTCCACAGTAAGGAGTTTTCTGAAAATATTGGGCTCATGTGGATGCACATGTCGGGGTGATGATTACTAATCCCTATTAGACCTTGGGCATGGGTATGATTATGAATGAAGGATGGGAAAACATGATACTATAAATTATGTTATATGTCACATCCTTTCCAACAAATTTGGAAGGATGTCAGGGGATCTTCCGACTCACTTGAAACCTTTTCCCCGTGCCTTTGTTTCCATACACACATATTTTCCCTTATGGTTTGGAGCCTTTGAAATTTGAGGAAAACAAATGAAATTTGGATGATGTCATGATGAAGTCAACATGAATATGTGGATGTGTTACATATTGGGATTGGTCCATGTAGGGG
>ML798549.1:135575-148644 GCA_009831015.1 Picea engelmannii | reverse complement strand
AATATATATATATATATATATATATATATATATATATTCATTCTATTCTATTCTATTGTGAATATGTGTGTGTGTGTGTGTGTGTGTGTGTGTTCGACAATGCAGGTGTTCCAACTAAGGATGAACACCTTCAATAACCACTCACACAACCAGATCAAAGATAAACACACAAATGTTTTTACATGGTAAAACCCCTACGGGGAAACATCCACGGATCCAAACAATGTGGCCACTATGAGAAATTTATTAATGCTAAAGAAAAATATTACATAGAGATTTTTAAGAGAGTTTCTCACAATCAATCATCGACAAATGATCCTCCATGCTCTTTAAATAGAGTTGATGGACCAATCATGTGTTAAGCCACTGATCAATGTAGTCATTAAGATCGAGGAGAATATGAGCCGTTAGATCACTCTATGTCGGGAAAATATCGTGATCGTTGGATTACCTAACTACAAATGCATACTAATGAAACACACTAAGAAACACACTTTAACCTAACAACACATTAGACCAAAATGATCTTAACTAAATACTAAGTGTATAAATATCCTAACGTCCCCCATTAAGAACAACTTGGGATAGGATTGAAGGATTTACAAAGGTGACATGATAGGAGAAGGAAGGAGGCATTAAAGATCCCCCCTTAATGATAACTTTTTAAAATCCTAACTTACATCGAAGTTTGGAAAATTTCGCTTCTGTAAGATACTTTGTGAAAATGTCTGCAACTTGATATTCTGTAAGGAAAAATAACACTTCAATAACTCGATCAGGAATGAGTTTTCTGATGAAGTGCATCTGTAGCTCGATGTGTTTTCTGCACTGATGTTGAGATATATCTTTGGCGAGCTTGATGACACTCTGATTGTTGCACTAGAGGGTTTTCATATGTTGTTTTTGGAATTCAAACTCTGAAAGGATTTGTTGAAGCCACAAGGATCATTGAATTGCATTAACCGCTACTCGATACTCTACTTCTATTGAAGAAATAACAATAACTTGTTGTTTCTTATAGGCCCAAGTGACAAGTTCTGAACCAAGGCTAAAAACATAACTTGTAGTATACTTTCGATCATCAGGGTTGTCGTCCCAATATGAATAAGTGAAACCAATCAATAAAGGAGTCCCCCTTGAGCTGTAATGTATCTCAAACTAAACTATACCTTAAACATAATGAAGTGTCTGTTTAGCTGCTTTCCAATGGATTTCATATGGTGTTTGCATATATTGGAAAACAATACCAACAACAAAGGAAATATCATGATGAGTATGAGTCAAGTATAAGAGGCTACCAACTAACTGATGGTACAAAGTGGCATCAACTTCAGGAGAAATACAAGTGGAAACAAATTTGACTCTAGACTAGAAGGGAGAAGGAGATAATTTAAAATCATCCATGTGAAAGTGACGAAGAAGGTCACAAGCATACTTAGATTGAGAAAGAAAAAAATCTTCCTTGGTTTGCAAAATTTGGAGGCCAAGGAAATAATGCAAATAACCTAAGTCGGTCATTTCAAATTTCTTCTTAAGGCTGATTTTCACATGGCTTAAAATTTTAGGGTCACTACCAGTGAAGATAAGGTCATCAACATAAATAATAAGTATTATGAGATGAATTTCTATTTTCTTGGTATATATATTAGGGTCAGAATAACATCTAGAAAAGATGGTATCAAGAAGAAAGTTGTCAATTTTGGCATACAAAGCTCGAGGAGCTTGCTTAAGAACATAAAGAGATTTATTAAGGTGAAAAACAAGGCTTGAGTAATTTTGGACATAGCCAGGAGGTTGTTTAATGTATATTACTTCTTGCAAATCCCCATACAAGAAGACAAATTTGAAATCCATCTGATGGACCTCCCATTTATGTGAGACAATAAGGGAAAGAACAAGGCAGATGGAATTCATTTTGGCTATGAGGGAAAATGTTTCATTATAGTCAATTCCTTTAACTTGAGAGAATCCTTTGGCAACTAACTAGGCCTTGTGTCTTTCAACACTTCCATTTGATGCATACTTAGTTCTGTATACCCATTTACATTTGACAAGTTTTCTTCCTTTCAGAAGAGGTACAAGATCCCAAGTATTGTTCTCCATTAAAGAGAGATACTCTTCATTCATTGTTGTATCCCAATTTGGATTATCTGAAGCTTCTGCGAATGTCTTTGGATCATGAGTATCTAAAAAATTGAGCCAAAAGAGAAGAGGCTCACTGAAACCGTGATTGTGTTTGATGTTGATATGAAGGATTGCCAATAAGATCACCAATTTCTTCTTGAGTTGAACGGACCCATCTTGGAAACGGTGGTACTGGTGTGGGTTCATGTTCAATGGACTCACCTGGAGGAAGGTGAGTAGGAGGAGGTGGATTTTCATCCTCATTGTCATCATCTGAAGAAGAAGAAACCATAATAAGATTAGAATATGACACAAATGTCGAAGATGGCTCATAGGTTGTAGATGGTACAAACATCAAGTTAGGCTCACAAGCCAAGAGATTTTCAACAAATTTAACATCTCTTCTAATAATAATTTCATTAGAATGAGGTTGAAGAAGTCTGTAACCTTTGACATATTCAAAATATCCAACAAAAATACACTTCTCACTTTTAGGCTATAACACTTTCCTTTTTTCATCGGGAATGTGAGCCCATGCTACACTACCAAATACACAGAAGTGGCTTACATTTAGTTTGATTTTATTCCATGCTTCTTCTGGTGTTATGTTTTGAAGAGCCTTTGTGGGAGTGAGATTTACTATGTAATTTTCAAAATTGATGGATTTTGCCAAATAATCAAGACTTAATCTCGTAGATTGGATCATACAATTTTCCATTTCTTTTAATGTGTGATTCTTTCTCTCAGCAACACCATTTTTCCATGGTGTATATGGAACACTATCTTGCATCTGCATGCCCTGTGCAGTGTAGTAATTTGTAAATTTATTTTTCACATATTCTCCTGCATTATCTGTTCTTAACCTTTGAAGTTGATGTCCAGATTATTTTTCTACAAGGGCCTTATAATCCAAAAACTTGTCAAAAAATTCACTCTTAATTTTTAAGAAGTAAACCCAACTGTGTTTGGAGAAATCATCAATGGAAGTTAAGAAATACTTGCACCCAGAGAAAGAAGGAGAAGAAATAGGACCGCAAAAATCACTGTGAACAAGCTGCAAAGGGGCTGAGGTGTTCCAAGAGGCACTTTTTTCAAATCTGTTCCAATGATGTTTTCCGAGAACAAAATAGAAAAAAACACCATTTCTGCAAGAAATGAGAGGAAGACTAGTCACCATCTACTGATTACATAATTGTTGCAATGAGAAATAGTTTAGATGACCAAACCACTCATGCCAAAGTTTGCTCAAGTCATCGTTATGAACAACAAAAACTAATGGAAAATATGATGACCCAAAGTTGTCAAACTTGTACAATTTGGTAATATCATCAACAATTCCAATTGCAAGAACATGCTTAGAATATTTTATATCCTTTATTACAACTTGGTGAGGTGAAAACTCTATGGTTTTACTTTCACCTAAATGAGTGATTTGATACACTGATAGAAGGTTGCAGGAAAGACTTGGAACACATATGACATCATTGAAATGACCATTATCTACCTGATATTTTCTAGACCCTACAACACTAATATATCTATCATCATCAACAAATATTTTCTTGGTGTTACATTCATTTAGAGTAGAAAATATAGCTTTATCCTTAGACATATGATAAGATGCTCTGAAATCAATATTCCACCATTATAAGAAGAAGTAGAAGTTTCATTGAAGGGTAAACTAGAAGCAGAGAGTGCATGTCCATGAGAAGAAGAGTTAGAAGAAGAAGAATCAATACTAATGTTGTGGTTCTTCATCACTCCTTCTAAAGCTTCCATCTTCTTAAAACATTTGGACTCCACATGACCATCTTTCCCACAAAAGTTGCAATGTTTGTTAGTCTTCTTACTTTTAGATTTTGCTCCTTTGTCACCATTATGAGTGGAAGCTGACTAGGAGGCTTTGAGACCCTTGTTTTGTTTGTTGTTGTGGCGAGGATGTTGCTTCTTGGGATTCTTGGATTTATCTTTTTGCTAGACCACTAAGGATTTGTTGGATGTACCTACAATGCTAATCAATCCAAGTTGAACAAGTTTATCTTGGTCTTGAATCAGAACATCACAAAAATAATCAAGCGATGGTTTTTGATAGGCACTCCTTAGATCTTCTCCGATGGCATAAAAGATAGATACAAAGACAAAATATGCACTACCAAGCTTAGCAAGAATAAAATATATGAATTGATTTTCCTTCAGATCTAGTTTGCAATCTATACATAAAAGTCTAAGTGTTTTGAACTTAGATAAGTAATCTTCAATTCAAGAAAAATCAGTTGGACTTAAATTCATTAACTGGTTTACCAAGTGATGGGCTTGAATAATATTGTGTTTAGCAAACATAGCTCCAAGATTTTCCCAAACTTTATCTGGGCCATCATTTCCTTGAAGGTGAAACCTTAAATCAAGAGAGATGGACATTCCAATTAGTCCATGTGCTTTGTCATTCATATTTTCCCATTTGACCTTCTTTTAATCATCAATGGTTTCTTGTTTTGTTCCCAAGGAAATTTGGAACAATCCTTTACTTCTTAGTAAATCCTCCATATGGGATTTCCATGAGAAGTAGTTGGTGTTAGTAAGAAAAAGATGGTTGGGAGAAAACATATTAAATATGAAGGCAATATGGATTTAAAATATAAAACTGATGGTCTTGATGGAAAGATCTCGAAAAAATAGGTTGTTTAAAAAAAATGGTGCTAAAAATGGACTTCGAATGTGAACTGTTGGCTTTTATGTTATTAAACATTAGCGGTTATCTACTCTGATCCTACCTTACTGGCATATATTGACCCAGGTTCAGATTTAATAAGCTCCCAACAAAATCCCTCTAAAACTATCGCCCCCCCTGGTGAACTAGAAGGCAACGCAACTCACAGGGTGTACTGCGCAGTCTCACCCAAGATAGCTCTATAGGTGGCTACAATACTCAGGTGTTTTCAGCAAGGGAATGAGTGGAGATATGTGGTTGTACCTTGTAATATTTATTTATTCCATCTACCATCTGATTAGAGCCATCATTCTATTCATGCATGTGAAATATCATATATAACTAGTTCCTTCATTCATTCATCTAAAATTCAATACTTAACAACATTATAGATGCGTACATTCAATCACACAACACAAGGGTTACCGTGGTTCACCCCCCCGTGAGATACGTCCACAAAGATATGGATCTTAAGCTTTTTTATTATGTTTAAGTGATATGTCACGTCGCACATACTTATAAGCTTGGATCTTACACTCTCAATAGGCTCCTCGATCCTTGTGAGGCTGACTAGATCGCACCAGGATCCTGAGCCTATGATCTAACCCTCGGGATCGAGTCCCTCACTGATTCTGTAGCTCACCAACTTACGTAACAATATAGTTCTTATAGACTTTACAACTTTCAGACTCTCCTTGTTTTCCACCAGTCTCTCTGCCATCCCCCTCTGTCCCCTAAGTACTACTTATTTATATTCTTGGCTCACCAACCATTACAATACATTGCAAAAAAACCTAACCCTAACGTCATTAGGTCTTCCTTGCATGCACGCTTCGCATGCTTCCCTTGGACATGCTGCTTTTACTTCCAGCTGTCCTTTCTTCCCTTCATGCTTCTCTTCCCAAAAATATATTTTTCTCCTGACTGGGTCTACGTCCAACAAGCCCCCAACACTGACATGTGGCTCATCCTGAGCCACCTAAGATTTCCGTGCACTGTGTTGTAGCCGCGACGACCCTGACAGGGACTTCCTTCTTGCGACACTTCCTGAGCAACTTGCACCCCATGAGTTTGGTGGCTAGCCTTGTTGCTGCGTCACTGATACACTTGATTATGATTCTGTGCGAACCTCTTTCTATGCCATACGTCTTCTTCATCTCGTCCAATGCCTTCTCCTTTTTCTTGTCATCGAGGAACTACGTGAGACTCTCCCCCCGAGATGTCAGCCCTATAATAAACACAATGAGCTCTACGTCTATCGAGACAGGCTCTTCTACCCATAGGTACCCTCCATGGGTGACTTCCATCAACTTCTTAACGTAGTTGTTTACGTCGCGACCCCTTCCAAAATGTGGGATATCCAACAAGTTTAGAATTCCGGTGTTGGACAGTCCGGCTGCCCACTGTTTTGGTTGCAAAATTGGATCGCCGAAGGGTCTTGTACCCACGCTGTCCAGGTAAATTTTCCTTGCAAACTCAAGGAACTTGTCCACGTCGGTCACATCATGGTCCGACTACTGTAGTTTTTCCATGCATCCTAAAAGGTTAGATGTGATACACACCCCCTCTGGAATGCACGGTAAGACTATGGTTGTTGCAGCCTGTCTGCGCGGTGATCTTGCTATGAGTTGTTTTCCCTTTTGTTGTGGTGGTTGACTCGAGGTTCTAGCCTCCATTGTTCTATCCTCTTCATATGCCTATGGTTGGTCAGTAACATCTTCTACTGTACCCTCTTGTTGCTGCTCTGGCATTTTTATGTGTGACCATCCTGGCGCGACCGCTTCTGTTTGGTTTGAGACTGTCCCATTAACCCTTGGGGCCTTTTAAGGATTTTCCAAGCACGCAGGATTTCCTGTGTCTTTGGCCTACTGACTTTGTCCCACTTCCGGCATATCAATGTCCATGAAAACCACTGTTGTTTGTTGGGTTTCCTCCACCACGGGTGTGAGGCTCACTGGTTCCATATTGGGTGAAGGGATTTCGTCCAAGTTGACGAATTTGACAATTTGTGCATGTTCTTGTTCCCTTCCTTGTGGTTGATGTGGTGCTATGAGGTTGCTTCAAGGCCTTCTGTAGGCCTGGCTCAATGCGCCTAGCTTGGGTGGTGCCACAGTGGTTAAGATGATTTCTACCGAGCTAGTTCACTCTGCAACTCTTGCTAACTCGCTCTCTGCTCCATATACTCTATCACTCTATGCTTTCTCAATTTAAAAATAACCCTTTCGTTACCCACGTGCTTTCCTTATATAGAAATTGTGTGAAACTTCTCGAAGAAGTTACCTGAGCTGTGGTTTAAATGAATTGGTGCTTCCCACATACCTTACATTGAATTCCCTTAACGTCGCCAGTTGGCGCAATTAATGCGATGTCGCATCGAACGTTCTTTCCATTCAATTTTGATAGACGTTGCCAGTTGGCGCCTGTTTGCTGTAACCACCATTTTTCCAATTTTATGCCTTTTTTGACCGTTGGTCCTTTTTCTGGCACAATAAATTTTCCAAGTGCGCGCTATGTTGTTTCACCGGTGCATTTGGACATTTATTTTCGTCGTGCTACCTCTACTTTATATTTGTGTTGTCTTCTGATGTCTGGAACGGTAACCCCTCTGTTTCCAATTCTCTAACCCTGTATCTGAGTCTAACGCGCATGACATGATACTTCTCCAACTGAGTACCCCATCCGTTGTTGGATTCACATAATATTCTTCTTGCACGGTTGTTATGTACAACTGGTTAATTTCCTCCAGGTCTAAACAAATGGGTTCTACAAACCTTTCCCCTTCTGATGGATCTAATGGCACAATGACTCTGTATTCTCCTGACTCAAATTCCATCTTCCTCGTTTTTAAGTTGATTATGGCCTCATTGTCAAACGCATAATCCAAGCCAAGCAATGCTGGATAAGGTGTTGAGCCATCCACTATCTCTATCACTTCGAAATCGAATTTAGTGCGCACCTCATCCAGGTCTATTATCACCCATTTTAGCCTTCCAATTGGTAGAACTCTGTGTTAATTTGCTAGTTTCAACTGAACAGGTGAATATCCTAATGTGGGCTCTCCCATACATTTCCATGTCTTCTTGGGTAACACATTTACTTCAGATCCTAAATCCAGTATAATATCTCCCATGTTGAAATCTCCATTGTTGGTGTTCAATCTGAATTCTCTACTTGTTCTCCTCCTTGTATGTAGATGATTAACTATTTTCTGTTCCATCTTTCCTTCTACCTTTGTGATTCATCTTTCTAGCATATTTTGTAACACTTTAACAGATGATGAGTCATTTAGTAGTTCGACACAGGATTGCAAAAAGGATTTAATCGTACTTACTTATCCTAGGGACTATGCTTATTTGGTGTGATCCAGCGTTGGAGGCATATCGTATGATGGTACTTCCTGAGTATGCTGCATAGTTGATATCGATGCAATGTATGGCTTTAAAAATTCTTGCCTGGCCTACTTGAATATATCCTTTTCGTTCTGTGCATCAAACTGCTTCTACGGTTCGACATTCTTCTTCACAAATTGGTGTTGTGCCAGATCTTTTCTTACTATGTCGTTTCTCATCTTAAATCCACCACGCGTAACTATGTTGATGTTTCTTCCATAATCCCTTTCTTCCCCCGAAATCCACTGAATATTTTGATTGTTCTGATTTCTCTTTTCTTGGATCTTCCCCAATAGTGTAGGACATTCTTCTGTGTCATGATCTGATGGGTGAAAATACATACATGTTGCAGGTGAAAGTGGACATTCTCTTGCATAGTGTACTGGTTGTTGATAGTTGTGGCAGACCATTGGTCCCCTACCTCTTCTAAATCCTCCTCTTCCTCTTCCTCCACCTTTGTAGCCAGCTCGATCTCCTCGTGGTACGTTGTACTAGGGCGCTTGGTTATACTGCGCGAGATTATAGTGTGGCTGTGCAGTATTGTACTGTGGATGCACAATGTTATATTGTTGTTGCGCAGTGTTATACTATTGCTGCACAATGTTATATGGGGCTGGTACTTGGATAAACTGTGGTGCAGCTTGCCCGATCATCATTTTTACCTGCACCCTGTAAGCATCTGATGTTTTTTCCGTCATCAGATCCATGGTCCTGAAAACCTTGTCATCATGGCCTACTAACTTGAAAAAGTTGCAATATGAATTCTTAGGTACTGTCTGGTATTTCCTGCATCATTGGACAATGATATGGATCATGCTCTTGTTTCTTACAGATCTCACACCATAGTCCTCCTGTTGACAAAGGGTTTGGCAGTCCTACTGCCATGTACTGCGGGAATGTTGGGCATTCATTCTTATGGTGTCCTTCTGTCCTACATGTGGTACACCAAACAACTTCTCTTTTGTCCTTACCTTTGTTCTGGTTTAGCTAGAATGTTAAGTCTTTAGATCCTCCTTCATCTCCTCTATGGTTGGGTCGATCTTCTGATATCGATTCTATTCCAGTTGTAGGGATGCATGCAGAGCCTCTGCCTGAGTCTAAAACTTCTGTTGTCGCAAGGGTTATTTCAAGTGTGGGAGTAGTGAATTGACAAATGTATGCCTATGTTGCATATCTCTCATGACATACTTTAGCTTTCCCTTCAATTGTTTGAATCTCTGGTCAATCTCCCATACAAATTCTCCTGGTTTCTTTCTAATCTCTACCATCTCATTCATGTATTGATCCTCTAAGCTAGGCTTCTGGAATTCATTTATCAATAGCTTTTTGATATCTCTAATCATTCTGGTTGTCCCTGGCAGACTGTTTGCAACTAAGCTCATGTACCAATCTAGTGTGTGATCTCTTAGCGTGATAACTAACTATGCAAGTTTAGTGTCCTAATTTGTGATTTGTTTTGCTTCCCATATCTTTTCAAAAATAAACAAGTGCTTCTCAGGGTCCTCCGATGCCTCTCCTTTGAATTCTGGTAACCTGATGGTGGGATCATGTCTTGCCATCCTGAATGATGAACTACTACCTTCGCGCGGTGTGGACACTTGACTAATGCTTCCTAAACTGGCTCCCCTAGTTGTTGTTCCCTGTGTAGATTTACTTCGTGCTATCTTCCTTCTCCCGAAATTCAGTTGTCTAAATGGTGGTGTTCTTATTGGTGTATTAGTCGCACATGGGTTTATGGGTTCCACACTGACACTGATATGAATAGGAGTGCTTCCTTCTATTCCCACTCTTGGACCTCTTGTCTTCCTCTCATATGTCGCATGCATGATTTCCTCAATTTGCTCCATAGCCCGAAGATCCTCTACCTCTTCTTCATCACTTTCGAATCCCCCCCTCGCGGCTACGACTCTCTTCTTGGTGTTCATCTTATATTGGAAAAGGTACTCCACTACGCGTTCTTCCAGTTGTTTCCATGATCTGCTTGATCTTGTCTTCATCCATCATGATTGGGTCCAAGGACTCCTCCTTCTTTCCTTTATCCATTTGTCCTTCTCCTGTCAGTGCTTCCCCCCTTCCCCCATGCACGCAGGGAAGTTTATCTTTCTGAAGCCATTGTCATTATACCTTTGTTATATAGTAATATCTTAATAGAAGTATATAACGATCTGATATACCTACCTCAAGGTCCCTTCAAGAACTCTTTCTCTGCTGCGATGTAAGACTTGGCCGTATCTACTGCAAATCTTGTGATAAATCCTGCAATAATGTTGTCTAACCAAAAATCTACTGCATGCGTAAATTTATTATCAACTTGTTGTAACTACGCGATATCTACAAGGTTCCACTCTAGCTTCCTGTGATCTAACCCTCGGGATCGAGTCGCTCACTGCTTCTCTAGCTCACCAACTTACAAAATAGTACAGTTCTTACAAACCTTACAACTTTCAGATTCTCCTTGTTTTCCACCGATCTCTCTGCCATCCTCCTCTGTCCCCTAAGTACTACTTATTTATATTCTTGGCTCACCAACCATTACAATACATTGCAAAAAACCTAACCCTAACGTCATTAGGTCTTCCTTGCATACGCACTTCACATCCTTCCCTCGCACGTACTGCTTTTCCTTCCAACTGTCCTTTCTTCTCTTCGTGCTTCTCTTCCCAAAAATAGCCTTTTCTCATGACTGGGTCTGCGTCCAACATGAACTATATGCCCTTTTGAAAAATGCATAAATGGTAATCAAAGAGCCACGTGATAAGTAGAATATGGTCCATGTGGTGATGCTCCTCCTTATCTAATTGTGCCTATAAGCTCACTTTTAAATAAATTACTTATGAAGTGACCCACTTTTGTAGAATAAACGAGATTCGCTTTTACAATGAAGTTACTTTGTAAATGAAAGTTACATTCAAAAAATAACTTAAAATAAAACATTGAAGTTATTTAATAGTGATTCACTTTTATAATTAAGTGAAATGCACTTTACAATGAATGCATGAACTTGAAAAAAAAGTAACAAAAAAGGGACTTGAACCCAAGACCTTTGACTAAGTAAAGTAACTTTCAACCAAGAGAGCTAGTGCAAAACACATTAAAGTCTAAAGAAGGATTGAAAGTGTTGTTGTTTTTGTGGAAGACGACCTTGGAGTGCATTCTCAATAAAAAATTCTTTTCATGTATTTACACGCACAAAAAAATTTACTTTTCAATGACAACAAGGGTTAGATCTCAGTTAGGTTTACTCGAAAATGAAAGTTTTCTCTCTGCTTTTGTTTTACCGGATCACACAGAGCGCACAACAAAGATCATATACAGACAAGAAAACCATTTCCGCTCTGTTTTTGATTTGCTGAGATTGCACAGAGTGTAGGGAAAAGAGCATACATAGATAAAAACGAATAACAATCTAGAAATAAAAAATAGAAAACTGAAATGAAACCGAAATATTATCTCCGCAAAAATTTAAAAAATGGCGTATTCAGGTTTTATACCTCCGTATATGACTAAAATGGCTATATCTTGGGAAAACAAAAATCTTTTCGAGTGAAACAAAAATCGTTTCTAGTTGAAAGAAGCACTCCAGACATAATGAAATAATCCTCTTGGCCCATAAATGTACTAAAATAGCATAAACTAAATATGCGACTACACGGCTTCAAGATCTCAATCTAGAATGGGAGCGGGTCTTCAAATACCCCCTGATACCATATTCGACAACACAAGTATTCCAATAGAGGATGAATAAATCTAGTAACCAGTCATACAACCAGATCAAAGATAAACACATCGATTATTTTATGTGGTAAAACTCTTGTGGGGAAACATCCATGGCCCCAACCAACATGACCACTTGGAGCAATTTATTAATGCAAAAGAAAAAGATTACATAGATATTTTTAAGAGAGTTTCTCACAATCGATCATCGACAAATGACCCTCCATGCTCTTTAAATAGAGATCATGGACCAATCGGGTGTTAAGTCACATATTAATGTAGCCATTAAGATCAAGTAGAATATGAGTCGTTGGATCACTCTAGGTTGGGAACATATCGTGACCGTTGGATTACCTAACTATAAATGCATACTAAAGAAACACACTTTAACCTAACGACACATTAGACCAAGTTGATCTTAACTTACTCCTAAGTGTCTAAATATCTTAACAATATAAAACAATTGAAAGTAAAAAAATTCATGTTATGTTGAGCGATGCTTTTTACAGCCCAATCATTATTTTTATTCAGCTGAGAGACATTTTTTATAAACTAGTATGAGGGTGATGTGTAATTCCTTCCATGTTCAACATGGAGTTGACATATGGCATTTAAAAATAATATTAATAACAAAAAAATATTTCAATGTCTACCATAAATAAAATATTTCAATGTCGACCATAAATAAATAAGATGGATTTACTTTGGTAGTTAATTCCTTTTTATGATGTATTTATTAATATAAGGGAGATGTGTAATTACCTCTGTGCTCAACATGGAGTTAACACACACACACTTAAAGAACCATTATAAATCTCTTATCATGTGTGGAGAAGGATCAAGTCCTTCGAGGTAAATGAAAAAATATTTACATCTGGAAATTTTTTGCACCTTCAAGAATTTAATCCTTCTTACTCCATAATAAATCTAAAATTAAAATAAATTTATAATAATTAAATTGTATTCTCTACTAATGCAAAATAGCAAAATAACATCCAAGGAACTTATAATACTTTCTATTGATGCAAAATAACATCCAATGAAGTCATAATACTTTTTATAAGAAATCATCTAAGTTTAAAGAACGAGAGATCCTCTACCAAAGGCTTGCCATTATGGATGATGACGAACAACC
>ML798549.1:116310-130796 GCA_009831015.1 Picea engelmannii | reverse complement strand
AAATGCATTTATTGAAAGAATATAAAAATAAGAATCTAAGTTCAGCCAACGATTCTTATTTCCATGAATGACTATGGATAAGTGTTGTTTAATATTTGTGACAGTCATTCTTGTTATAAAGTCACATGGGCTTGTGAAATGAGAAATATTTTTTTTTGTATTCAAGCATAAGAACGTGTGTATTTTTCATTTTATAGTTTGACATTTGTTTATGATCCCAATCTTAAAATTTTCTTAAGCTTTGTTTAGTGGGAAATTGACTTTGATTGTTTTTTGGTACGGGAAAAAAATTCTTATATTAAAAATATAACAACTATACACTAACAGTTCAAAAAACCAGAGCAGCTTTTAACAATTATATTTATTTACCCCCAAAAGCATTAACCTTAGAATCCCAGCAAAAATATACAGTCCCTTACACTGTTTTTTTCACAGATCTAAAAACCTCAGACCAAAAATAAAAAGATCTCGTTTAGAAAATAGACAAACAGTCTAAAGGCGCTAGACTAACACCCTCCTTTTTGACAAAAAATACTTTGCCTTCCTCTAAATCCAAAGCCTGCTTAGAGAGTAGATCAACTGCCATATTGAACTCCCTATAAATATGTACCAGAGCAGCTTTTAACAATTATATTTATTTACCCCAAAAAGCATTAACCTTAGAATCCCAGCAAAAATATACAGTCCCTTACACTGTTTTTTTCACAGATCTAAAAACCTCAGACCAAAAATAAAAAGATCTCGTTTAGAAAATAGACAAACAGTCTAAAGGCTCTAGACTAACACCCTCCTTTTTGACAAAAAATACTTTGCCTTCCTCTAAATCCAAAGCCTGCTTAGAGAGTAGATCAACTGCCATATTGAACTCCCTATAAATATGTTGAATTTTTAGAACCTGAAAATTTGAGTTTAGTTGACAAATTCTTTCCATCCAAAACTGTAAAGAAATCACTTGCATATTATTTTTATAAAAAAACCAATCAACTATAACTTTTGAATCTTCCACACCAGCTGTAAACATAAAACCTGCTTAAAATGAGCAAAGAAAAAAATACACTATAAGGCTAATAGCTCCCCCTTCAATTGGTCCCATGACCATAGTTCATTTTAATGCTTATTAAGGGATGATTCTTCTTTATCAGGAATTTTATAGCCACCTTTGGAAATTATAAGGGATGGGTTTTCTTTATCAACAATTATATAGCCAGTTTTGGAAATTATATTAGGTTAGATTCATAACTTTGGACTTTGGATGGTTGTTGGATTTATTATATTGAAGATTTTTGAATGAGTTATATAGATTATTAAAGTGGTGTGATATTGTTTTTTTTTTTTTTAATTTAGTGATTCTATAATTTTGGATTTGTTAAAGCATTTAGATGGATTAAAAAGAGATGGAGATGCAATTTTTTGTATTTAAAAATATTTCAAAATTAAAATGAATGTAAGCTAGTATGTATATATTTGGTATTCTTTTCTATATATATATATATATATATATATATATATATATATATATATATGACTTTTTTATTATCCTCTAATTTAATATATAAAGACATACATGTTACACATCTCATCCATATTATGCTGTTATTTTTTAAATTATTATATTGTTTGCATTTATGTCAAGTGTCACATTAACATTATGCTACATGTCAGGTCAGCTATAGATATAAGATATTGTATTGTCTTTACACAACTCTTATATTAAGCTGTAAAATGCACCTCACTTATCTTGGTACAACAAGTTTCCTTTGTAAAAACCTTTCCAAACAATAATTCAAAGCAAGTTGGAAAATAATTTAAAGTATTGGAGGAAGATAATTGAGGTATCATGAACTTTCATTTAATATAATCTTCATTATTCCATTTATTTTTAGCATGGTTACATCTCTTGGGATATTGGATATGTAGTATTCTACCAATTTCCTTGATTACTTAGTGGCCATACTTGGTAACTAATAATATGGAATTAATATCCATGTCTAAGAGGTTTCAAGTTAAATCTTTATGATGTTTTACATTGTAGCAAGTCATTAAGTAAGCAATCCTAATAACACTTAGTCGAGATTTCATTTTGAGTTTTTTTTTGTTAAGAATCCATATTAATGTATAAGTGGTTTTGGATTCCACACCCTATCTTGATTCTTATACCCTAACAAATTGATAATAGTGGATACCTTACCCGATACTTTAATTTAGTATTTTGGTTAAAGATCCAAAGGTTTAAATTGTTTGCCTTATTAAACCTTATTATTAATACTCAAGCATTTGCCATTTTTATTACTCTCCTCCTATGTTTATATATTTTTTATTTTTTCAATTGTCTAATTTAAAATATGTTCCCTTTGAGTTGTGGTTTAGTGGTTGAGATGTAGCTTTACCACATGATAGATTCGATGAGTGTAGAGCCCTTTCTTGTTGGCTTACAAGATTTGGCATTAAAGTGGACTGCACTAAAGTGGATGGGGTTCATAGCTTCTCATTTCTACAAAAGCATTTTTCTGAACACACACACAATTTTTTTTTGGATAAATATCTACCAAATTTTCTAGGTTATTCTTGTTTTTTGGCTTATAGGTCAAATATTTTGCATAACCGTAAAGGCTCTAGTGCAATTTCCTACTCTCTTAGGGATCAACTAAAAGCTATTATTTATTTTGAAGGCTTCGACCCCCATGTTAGATCCTTGTGGATTTCCCTAGATTAGAGCCAAATGCAAATTTTAGTTGTTGTTTGTTATTTTCCACCCACATACTCATCTTATGCTTTGGCTATAGAGAGAGACTTGCCTTATATGTATCTCTATACTTATGTAGTGAGTGATGGTGTTTTAGTAGAATATTTTAATTCCAAGACGAGCACTCTACAATGTGAGGTTCACAACTCCCTTGATTGACTTTGGATTCAACATCATCATTATGATTTGGACCAGTCCTCAACTAATTCAATGCCACACCTTATGGTAAGAACCCAATCAATTTGGGTGAATCCCATGACATGGTGATTTTAAACAATGCCTCTAGCTTTTGTAGTGTTTTGGTTTCATGTATTTTTCTTATACGGGTTTCTTGGTGTTGTGCATTGTAACACCCCCACGATGGGCATGAATAAAAATAACATTTTTATATTCTCATTTTCGAGCCAAATCATCTCTTCGACTCCCTACCGGGGTCCTGCTAACATATCCACAGACCTCACTGAACCTTGACTGCGCAAACCCACATAAGACGCGAGCTTTCCCCATACAACCACAAGGTATGACCGTGTGCTTATGAGATATGCTTCACATTTAGGGACTTTCAAGATGCGAAGCCACCCAGACTCTCACTCCTGAACTCCCAACCTTCGGTTCCCTCCCAAGAAATCGGATCTACGGTCCTGTGCTATCCCATCAATCAATGATTGTGATCGTATCGCAATTTCGCGTATTGAGATAATGAATGCAAGCCAGCTCCGACTCTCCGTTCCCCGAAATATCGATTCCCATAACACCTATCTAAACCCTCCGCCCATGTGACCGCTCAGCACGACCAGGGGTCGAGTCTTCGAGCTCGTCGACACTTCGCATCCCTCGACTTCTCATTTCCTCGAACTCTTTGGTCCCGAAATGCCGATCCCCGATTTAGACACTTAGCCAACTGCTAGGGCCTACCTCCTCCTTCTACCACATGACCCTATCCTATGACCTAGGGCCAATCCACAGAGCGCGTCGGGGTTTTGTATACCGGGATTTCACGACTTACGAAACCGAGGGGTTTTGCCCTCTGGTCTCCTGGTCGCCGAAACGTCGAAACTTTTTCATGCTTAAACCGACGTCCCAGATCACTCCTGGATCAACAACCACGATCACGTCGCAATTTCGCGAATCGTGAGTTTGTGCAGTCCTACCCTTTGACCAATCCAAGTCGCGAGTCAGCGAAATGCTACTCGAACGCCACGTGTCCTTTGTCGATGGACGGTTCCATTTCTTCGAGACTTTCAGAAATTTGCCGAGTCCATTCTCCTGCCTCTGCCAAGGTTAAGATAGACGATCAATAGAACTCTGACAGATCCTTGGATCTACGGTCCTGGACCCCATCGCTACTTGCGAAGGCTGAAGGGGTCGAGGCATTAATGCCTGCGCTCCTCCTCTAGATCCATTGGTCCTGAGAGATCTGGGGTATTTCCGAAAGGATCCCGGTCCTTCGTCTACTAAACGACATAATACTCCCTTTCAATAATTGGACTCGCTATCCTTTCTGAGCTTGAATCACGGAATTCAACCTCTTGGAGCTTCAAACTCCCATGACTTCGAGACCTTAGAGAGATACTCTTTCTTGCATAAGGTTTCCAGACCCGGATCACATGAACCTTCAGACGGTTCTTGGGAAATTGTCCCTGATCTTAGTCGAGTCTCTGGGTAAAGGTTCGATACAGTTCCAAGGTTTATGGGGTAATTCCTGGGGAAGAGTGCTCTCGAGGAGCCTTCCTAGAATATTACAAGAATCAAGCAAACAAGACGATTCTCGGTGTAGCGAACTCATGCCCCAGAATTAATCATTTGTATAGAAACGAACTATGGCATGTAAGTATGCATCCATTATTTCCAGTCTAAAACACCAGGCAATCATTCCACATAGAAATCATTATGGGCGTATAAACATGAGCGTGTATTCATGATATTCAATTCAAAATACAAGGCATAAAACACTTATTAGATCCACCAGGCGTGATGCAACTGCTGAGAGGGGTGCTCGTTTCCACCCAACCATAGGCTCAATGACTCCAAATGGATTTACCACTAGCCACCCCCGAGCTAGACCACGATGCTATGAGATTCAATCTCTTACTTCCAGCTCAACGAAAGTCAAGGACGAAGGTTACTCTCCTTCTCCTGATATAGAAAAATAATCTAGGACAAAGGTTACTCTCTTTATCCTATGTTCAGAACTCCCTGTGTTTCCAAAGTTTCTCCAGTTCTCTTCCGCGATCCCTGTCGCACACTCTCTCTCTACCCTTTACCACACTTCCTCTCTTGCCTTTTTCTCTGCAAAATTGCGTGTGGCGCGAATTTCCCCGTCCGTGGTCAGGTCTGAGAGCTTTTACGGATGGGCAGTTCACCCCCATCCCCTCATTAACTCTTGAGGAGCCTCCCCACCTACCAATCTGACGAGAAATTCATTCCAGGGTCAAAGAGTTGCTTTGGTATTTGAGCAAGTAAAAACCAGTATGGTACTGGCTCGGTGAAAGTTAATGCAATCATTCCAGGTCCCTTCCACCACCTTTCATTAGCCATCGTGGTATCTTTTAGCACATCCCCCTCTCAGCAGTCATGTAACACATATTCATAACATAATTTACATTTATCGACCTTTTATATAAAGGTCCATCAAAACAAACGTTCACACCTTCAAGTTTACCATAGTTCCTGGCCAATATAGTTATATTTATAGACTGGGGGAAACAGGGTGTTACAATTCCATCCCCCTTAAAGGAACATCGTCCTCGATGTTCTATCTATCAGTATGACGTGTATGTACAGAAGTAAACAAAATCATATATTCCTATTTCATGGCATCTTCCATTTCCCACGTAGCCTCATCGGGGCCAAAATGTTTCCACTGCACCTTGACCTGTGCAATGGTTCAGTTCCTGAGTGGGGTTTGCTTTCTGTCCAGTATGCATAGGGGTTATGGCAGGAATTATCCCTCCGGTTCCACCTGGATCACATACTAGTCAATTATATGATTATAATCATCTACATATTTCTTCAACAATGAAACATGGAAAACATTATGTGCTTTCAATGTGGGAGGAAATGCTAGCCTATATGCTACAGGTCCCACTCTATCTAGAACTTCAAAGGGTCCACAATACCGAAGTGCCAACTTTGTACAAGCTCCCATCCTCAAGGAACTCTTCCTGGGCCTAACTCTGAGATATACATGGTCTCCCGTCTTGAATTCTCTTGGAGTTCTCTTTCTGTTGGTGTAACTTTTCTATCTGTTCTGAGCGACCTTTAGATTTTGTTTTATTTGGATCACTTGTTGTTCCATTTATTTCAACATGTCGGGTCCAATAGTGATTCTGTTTATGGGATTACTCCAATTGACTGGAGTGTTGCATGACCTACCATAGAGGACTTCGAAAGGACTCATCTTCAGAGATTCTTGGTAGCCATTGTTGTAGGCAAATTCCACCAGTGGCAGGTAATATTCCCACTTTTTAGGTTGATGCATTACATGCATCCTTAGCATTTCTTCTAATATTTGGTTCACTCTTTCCGTCTGTCCATCGATTTGAGGATGATAGGCTGTGCTAAATAGTGATTTGGTCTCCAGACCAACCATCAAGGATTTCCAAAAGTTGGAAGTAAATTTCGTGTCTCTATCAGACACGATTTCTTTAGGCATACCATGTAGTCTGAATATCTCCTTCATGAATATGTTGGTGATGTCTATTGCCTTGCAAGTTGATTTGACGGGGATAAAATGAGTGGACTTGCTCAGTTTATCCACCACCACCAGGATGGCGTCATTCTGCTTGGCCGATGTTGGTAATCCGGTGATGAAATCCATGGAGATGGTCTCCCATTTCCATTTCGGGATTGGTACAGGTTGTAATAATCCTGCTGGGTGCCGGTATTCTGCTTTAACCTATTGGCATTATATGCATTTGGCTAAATACCCAGCTATGTTTTTCTTCAATCCATGCCAATAGAATTGTTTCCTGGTGGCCGTGATCATCTTCTGGTATCTTGGGTGACTAGTATATGGTCTTTTATGTAGTTCATCCATTATGAACCTCTTCAAGTCATCACAATCTGGAATATACAATCTGTTTCTATAAGTTAGCAGACCTCCATCTATCATATGGTATCCTTCATACTTTATCCCTGCAGGTTCTTTCTCCAGGTACGAGGTCACAGTCTGGAAGAATGTGTCGATTTCTTGTGCAAACCTGACTCTTTCCTTGACATTCATCTCGCAGGTTCTCACTGTTGCTAGACGAATTGTTTTCATGCATCTGCTAAGGGCATCGACCACCTTATTTTACTTTCCCTTGATATGTTTGATTTCAAAATCAAACTCGCTAAGAAGGGCCATCCATCTAGCTTGTCTAGCATTGAGTTTTGGTTGGTCAAATAGGTGTCACAATCCACAGTGGTCTGTCATAAGTACAAATTTCCTACCCAGGAGGTAATGCCTCCACATTTTCAAGGCGTGCACTATGGCGGCTAGCTCTAGATCATGGGTCACATAGTTGACTTTGTGCTCATTCAATTTTCAGGATTCATAGCAGACTACACTTCCTTCTTGCATAAGGACTCCTCCGAGCCCTTCCTTGCAAGCATCTATGCACATGAGGAAGTCAGTTTCGGGATCGATGATATTCATCACGGGTGCATGGGTTAATAGGTGTTTTAGGGACTGAAACCTTTCTTCACATTTTGGGGTCCAAAGGAATTTAACTCCTTTCTTCTAGAGGGCAGTGATTGGACAACCAATCTTGGAGAGTCATTTTATAAACCTCCTATAGTATCCTGCTAAGCCCATAAAGGATCTGATGTCCGAAACGTCCTTTGGGGTAGGCCATTCCATGATAGACCTGATCTTGTCAGGGTCTACTGCTACCCCTTCTTCAGATATGACATGGCCCAAGTAATGTATTTGCTTCTGGAAAAAGTCACACTTGCTAAATTTGACATAGAGTTGATGTTCTCTTAGAACTTGAAGTACAAGTCTAAGGTGTTCCTCATGTTCCTCCCTATTCTTGGAGTAGATTAGTATATCGTCAATAAAAACCAGTACAAATTTTTCTAGGAATTTGCTGAGCACATTGTTCATCAAGCACATAAAAGTGGCAGGGGCATTGGTTAATCCAAATGGTACTACCAAAAACTCGTAATGACCATATCTTGTCCTGAAGGAAGTTTTGTGGATGTCTTTACCCTTGATTTGTGCTTGATGGTATCCAGATCTCAATTCAATCTTTGAGAATATGGAAGCACCTCCCAATTGATCGAACAAGTCATCGATCCGAGGTAAGGGGTACTTGTTCTTTATGGTTACCTTATTGAGTTGTCTATAGTCTATGCATAGTCAGGGGGTACCATCTTTCTTCTTCACAAACAAGACTGGTGCTTCCCATGGGGACACGCTGGGTCGGATATAGCCTTTGTCCATCATTTCTTTTAGTTGTAGTTTAAGCTCAACTAGCTTGGGTGTGCTCATCCTGTAGGGTGTCCTAGACACTGGCACTGCTCCTGGTGCAAGTTCTATCAAGAAGTCAATGTCCCTTCTCGGAGGTAGACCTGATACCTCTTCTGGAAATACATCCCTATATTCTCTTAGTGTGGGTTGGTCTTCAAGGATTAGTTTTTCATTTTCAACTGATTCCAACACTTGTATCGCATATAGTGTACATCCCTTTCTGCAATACTTTCTCATTTGAAGGGCTGATATTTTTCTCATTGAGACAGATTTTTGGATCCCTTGAAGGGTTATCCTTCTTCCTTCTTCACTTACACATTCTAAGGTTTTATGGTAACAATCCAGTCTGGCTTTGTATGTGGCTAACCAATCCATACCAATCAACAGGTCATACGATCCTAGGGTTAGTATGTTAAGGGTTGCTTGGGTGGGGAATTCACCCATAGTGAATTGGCAAGCTGGTATAACCTCCGCTACCTTTATTTTGGTGCTAGTGGCTAACTGTACCAACCATGGCTTGACATGTTTATGTGGTTGTAATTTACACTTATCAATGGCCTGAGGGGCTATATAAATCAAATTTGAACCAGGGTCAATTAGAATAGACACTAGATGGTTGGTGATCACACCTTCCATCTCCACCATTGAAGCTTGGTGGTCAACTTGTTTATTATCCATGGCTTCATAAATTTGTGGCATACTCCTAGCCACATCATTGACGGTGGTAGCTTCTTGGACATTGTAAATTCTCCAACTGTTCTATTGTCGGTGTGGGCAGTCCCTCAGTAGATGTTCTTCTCCACAACCCCAACATTTCAAGGGTTCTTTCTTTGGGTGATCAATCTTTCTTGGGGTAGGTCCAAAAGGTTTATTTCCACTTTGGGAGGGGAAATTTTGCTGGTGTACACCTCGGGTCGAGAAGCTCATCCTTGAGTCCTTATAGTTTTTAAATCTTGGGGATTTAAACCCCTTTTTCTGGAATTCTAAACTATTCTTCTTCTTCTAGCCTTCGTGAGGTTCTATTTGATGCCCAAGTTGTTCATAACAATATCTTGCCTTTCAGATAGTGTCTTCTAGGGTCTTTGGCTGGTTAAACTCAATCCTGTTCTGATAGTCCTTAGGTAGTCCACTGATGAATCATTGCACCTTTCCTTTTTCTTCTTTTAGATAGGGTACGTACCTCAACAACTCAAGTAATCTGCTAGTATATTCCTCTATGGTGAGTTTCCCCAGCTTGAGTTCATAAAACTCTTTAGTCTTTTCGTCGAAATATTTTTTCGACAGATATTTCTTCCTGAAGTATTTTTCCAACCGTTCCCAAGACATGTCTTCTTCATGAACCCCTTTCACATTCTTAAGTTCCTCCCACCAAATGAAAGCTTTCCCATTCAGGTTGAAAGTGGCTACCCGGGCCTTCAAGTTTTTTGAGAAGTCATGGACTCTAAAATACTTCTTTAGTCCAAGCAGCCAGGCCTCCGCTTTCTCTCCTCTCTTTACCTCACCGTCGAAAGAGGGTGGTTTGGCCTTCTTGAATTCTTTGAGGTTATAATTTTTTGGAATGCTTCTGTTTCTTCCATTTCCTTCGAGAATGTGGACTAGTTTTGCTACTAGAAGATCCCTCCGAGTCGCCAGTTTCCTTTCCAGAGGAATCGTCCAATGCTTGTCCCTTATCTTTGGGGTGGACCTTTCTCGAGGTTATCTTCCTAGTGTGGCCACTTAAAAGTCCACGTTTTCATATCTCAGGTGGAATTCGACTCCTCTTTGTCTGTCATCGATCCGGGTGACTGGTGTTAGGTCCATGCTGCAATTGTCTTTGTATGTTAGATAAACTTTGTTGCAAGACTGCATTAATTTCTGTTTGCTTCTCTTTCTCTTTTATCAACCTCTCGTTGTCGGCCTTGCAACTCTGTAGTTCGACCATGAGACTCCTCACAGTCTTAGCTAGATCTAGAGGGGTCTCTACCGCCCTCTTTTCGTCAGAATCTTCATCTCTATTGTGGGAGCCATCCCCCACTTCGTGGTGCATCACCATTCTATATGTCTTCAGTTTCCCGCGGTTGATCGTACGCTTGTGTGCAGACAAAAACACTTGTTGTTAGTCAACACTATATTCATTCACAACCAACACATAATTCATATTTCCTAAATGCATACACACAATAGGAATTTCATTCTTAACTTCGACTTTTGGTAAAGGGGGTTAAGATGGAGGGTTACTCTTTTTAAGAGTACTTCAAATGGAGTTTTTGCGCAATTCGTTCATGAGCCCAAGCATGCCAAGTGTTGTAACCATGCTTTGATACCAATTTGTAACACCCCCACGATGGGCGTGAATAAAAATAAAATTTTTATATTCTCGTTTTCGAGCCAAATCAGCTCTTCGACTCCCTACTGGGGTCCTGCTAACAAATCCACAGACCTCATTGAACCCTGACTGTGAAAACCCACATAAGACGCGAGATTTTCCCATACAACCACACGGTATGATCGTGTGGTTATGAGAGATGCTTCGCATTTCGGGACTTTCAGGATGCGAAGCCACCCAGACTCTCACTCCTGAACTCCCGACCTCTGGTTCCCTCCCAAGAAATCAGATCTACGGTCCTGTGCTATCCCCTCGATCAACGACTGTGATCGTATTGCAATTTCGCGTATTGGGATAATGAACGCGAGCCAGCTCTGACTCTCCGTTCCCCGAAATCCCGATTCCTGTAACACCTATCTAAACCCTCCACCCATGTGACTGCTCAGCACGACCAGGGGATGAGTCTTCGAGCTCGTTGGGACTTCATGTCCCTCAACTTCTCATTTCCTTGAACTCTCGGATCCCGAAATGCCGATCCCCGAGTTAGACCCTTAGCCAACTGCTTGCGCCTACGTCCTCCTTCTACCACATGACCCTGTCCTATGACCTAGGGCCAATCCACAGAGCGCGTCGGGGTTTCGTATACTGGGATTTCACAACTTACGAAATCGAGGGGTCTTGCCCTTTGGTCTCTCGGTCGCCGAAATGCCAAAACTCGTTCACACTTAAACCGACGGCCCAAATCACTTCTGGATCAATGACCACGATCACGTCGCGATTTCGAGAATCGTGAGTTTTTGCAGTCCTACCCTTTGACCACTCCAAGTCCCGAGTCAACGAAATGCTACCCGACTGCCATGTGTCCTCCACTGGTGGACGGTTCCAATTTCTTCGAGACTTTCATGACTTTTCTGAGTCCATTCTCCTGCCTATGCCAAGGTTAAGATTGATCGTCAATATAACTCTGACAGATCCTTGGATCTACGGTCCTGGACCCCATCGCTACTTGCGAAGACTGAAGGGGTCGAGGCATTAACGTCTGTGCTCCTCCTCTAGATGCATTGGTCCTAATAGATCTGTGGTATTTTCGAAAGGATCCCGACCGTTCGTTTACTAAACGACGAAATACTCCCTTCCGATAATTGGACTCGTTATCCTTTCTGAGCTTGAATCACGAAATTCAACCTCTCATTGCTTCAAACTCCCACGACTCCGAGACCTTAAAGAGATGCTCTTTATTGCATAAGGTTTCTAGACCCGGATCACATGAACCTTTAGAGGGTTCTTGGGCAATTATCCCTAATCTTAGTCGAGTCTTTGGGTAAAGGTTCGGTATGGTTCCAAGGTTTATGGGGTAATTCCCAGGGAAGAGTGCTCTCAAGGAGCCTTCCTAGAATATTACGAGAATCAAGCAAATAAGATAATTTTCGGTGGAGCGAACTCATTCCCCAGACTTAATCATTTGTACAGAAACCAACTATGGCATGTAAGTATACACATGCATCCATTATTTCCAGTCTAAAACACTAGGCAATCATTCAACACAGAAATCATTATGGGTGTATAAACATGAGCGTGTATTCATGATATTCAATTCAAAATACAAGGCATAAAACACTTATCAGATCCACCAGGCGTGATGCAACTGCTAAGAGGGGTGCTCATTTCCACCCAACCATAGGTTCAGTGACTCCAAATGGATTTACCACTAGCCACCCTTGAGCTAGACCATGATGCTCGGAGATTCAATCTCTTACTTCCAGCTCAATGAAAGTCAAGGACGAAGGTTACTCTCCTTCTCCTGATATAGAAATATAATCTAGGACGAAGGTTACTCTCCTTCTCCTGATACAGAAAAATAATCTAGGATGAAGGTTACTCTCCTTATCCTATGTTCAAAACTCCCTATGTTTCCAGAGTTTCTCCAATTCTCTTCCACGATCCTTGTTGCGCGCTCTCTCTCTACCCTTTACCACACTTCTTCTCTTTCCTTTTTCTCTGCAAGATTGCATGTGGTGCGGATTTCCCCATCTGTGGTCAGGTCTAAGATCTTTTATGGATGGGTGGTTCACCCCCATCCCCTCATCAACTCTTGAGGAGCCTCCCCACCTACCAATCTGACGGGAAATTCATTCTAGGGTTAGAGAGTTGCTTTGGTCTTTGAGCAAGTAAAAATCAATATGATACTGGCTTAGTGGAAGTTAACGCAACCATTCCAGGTCCCTTCCACCACCTTTCATTAGCCATCGTGGTCTCTTTTAGCACATCCCCCTCTCAACAGTCATGTAACACATATTCATAACATAATTTACATTTATCGACCTTTTATACAAAGGTCCATCAAAACAAATGTTCACACCTTCAAGTTTGCCATAGTTCCTAGCTAATATAGTTATATTTACAGACTGGGGGAAACAGGGTGTTACATGCATTATGTTATTACTCATAACTGTTTTGTTCATAATATCTAAGATTTTGTATCCTTCTCCCTCCCTCCCTTGTTTGATCACGTCCCTCTCTAGTCCTTTTGAACTCAAATTCCCTTACAGTAGAAGAGGAACATGATTCATGGATGACATTGTTTCTTTCACATTTCTCTTTAAAGTGATGAAATTGTGATGGTTCTTCAATCATATTATCACAATTAGTACATAGATGTTCATTGCTAGCAAAAAATGCACATGAAAATTTCATATGCCACATATGAATAACATTATGGCTATACTATTTTTAAGCAAGAGGGTTATATCCAACAACTTTAATGGATAAGTACTCGAATGAAAGGAGTTTCCATTGCTTTTTGTGGTTGTCTGATCATAACTAGTCAAATGATATGTTGGACCCATGAGACTCTTAGGTTGGAAAGGAACCTTTGTATTCATGAAAACTCCCAGTTTTAAGAAGTTAAGAGTGTTTATTTACACCTCTAGTAGGTGAAATAAACTTCTTGAATCACTGCTTTTTCATTTGCGAGGGAAACAACTATAATTTTTCATTATTATCAAGAGCATGCAACATCCCAATGATTTCTTTTAAGTGGGAATAATTTGCATCGTGAGAAGTAGATGCAAGAGTATTTTTGTTTCCAGAGTCCCTCCTTGGTAGCCCGTGAATGAGATATGAGAACTTATCTTGATGCTAGCATATTGATTTCCTATCCTAATGCATCATCAAACATTTTAAAGAAAGATCAAAGTATCTCCTTTCTCTAAGAAACAAAGAAAACTTTGAATTATGAGCAACTAGACATATATCATCACAACAACAAATTTTGAAGGTCTCACATCCTTAAGAATTTGGAAATGTGACTTATAAAATCTATCATCAAATTCTTTTGCACATTCTTCATCCTTCCTACTAATTGAGTTAAAGTCCATGAACAAACCATATGAATCCTTCTTCTCTTTTCCAACAACACATGAAAATCTCATGGAATTATTGCTAGGTTGCAATGACCTTTCGTGCCAAGTTCCTAAACCATTCCAAATAATCTACAATTGTAGGCATAGATACATTATCGTGCTCAATTGCACGAAAGACATTGTAATCTTGGAAGGTTGTAAGTTACTCCTCAACTATGCTAGGACCATCACCATTGAACTTAGGAAGGTTCTTTAGGTATCCACCAAGAAAGGTATGAAGCAGTAATCTTGGAAGTCCCTTGTTGCTATCCATAAATTGATGTAAGTATTCTATTTTTTAGGCGTTTTGGGCACTAACTGTGGGCATGAATTGTAACTTCAACATAAGGAATCTTTGGACTTGGTGTGATAAAAGAGTATTTGTTGAAACATTTAAAGTTTTTAGAGGCAAGTACTTATATGAGTTTGATACAACTTATGCTAAGGATGTGGAGTTTCCAATGAGAAACAAACTTCAATGTTGAGTGCAATCATCCACACAAAATTAATTAATGGAGTTGAGAAATATTGGAATCGCTAGGGGAACTAAAGTAACTTGTCTTGAAAAATATGATGAACAAA
>ML798549.1:97930-115227 GCA_009831015.1 Picea engelmannii | reverse complement strand
GAGTATACATATTTCTATCCAGCATGGGATTGTACATTTTTCAAAATATCAATGAGACGAAAATGTCTCCTTCCTCGTCATATCATCTTATACATCTCCTTCATAAAAATTTACTACAAATACTACTTAAAAGTAGAATTATTCTATCCATATCATAAATCGCTTCTAAACATGTTCAAAAATTAAAAAAATCCTTTCATGCTCATACCAACATAGAATCTAAAGTAAAAAGGATTTTTCCTCACAAAGGAAACCATCATAGAATTCTTGTGCTATGAAAGAACCAAAGACTAGCGATAAACCCTCCTTAGACAACTCATCTGCCAAAGTATTGAGCTCCTTGTAGATGTGAGCAAAAGAAGACCATTCAAACTTGACAATGGAAGAACGAATGTTGTTAAGAAGAGGCTGCAATTTCAACACTTGAATTTGGACCTTGTTATTTTCCCAATCAATTGCAACCTTGGAGTCCCTAAACACATGCACCTTCCTCAGTTTAAACACATTAGCATAAAACAACAAAGTCCACATAGCCAAAAAGTCTACCTTCATATTCGTCCCTCTGTGTGACACATATCAAATCTTGAAAAGTGCTCTTTGGAAATATGGAGGAAAACTCCAACTCCACAGAGGAGAGGATACCCCTGACTCGCCCCATCGAAAAAACCTCATGTGATTCCTTCCTTCATATCTGACATAATCAGAGTATTAATTTTAACATTTTTTTGCTTGTTTCTAAACTCAAAGGACATATTAAAATCAACCTAGCCACCACTTTCACTAGAATAACTTTGTCCTGGAACATAGACAAGTTTCTGGCCCACCAAATAAATTATACAAAAATACCTGGAGTAGATTCGATCATATTTTCCAACTACATCTTCTTCCAACAAAAGAACCATTCTTCCAAGTTGTCGCTTAAAGGTTGTTCCTTTTGTTTAAACATAGATAAGACTTCTATCCAAACCAGTCATGCAAACTGGCACTAGACAAAGAAGTGAGTAGTTTTTTCCTCCTCTGATCTACAAAGCCCGCATCTGCTAGGCCCGATCCAACCTCACTTTATCCCCACATCCCACGTAATAAGATTCCGATGAAGAGAAATCCAGAAAACCAATTTCACTTTTAAAGGAGCATGAAGCTTCCAAATATCATCCCACTGTTAAAATATTGTGTAACTGCAAAGAATATTCTTATCCCCTTTTGTGGATAAAGATAAAATATATTTATTATTGATTAGATCAATCTCCTTTTTTGGATTGATCATGTTGGTCATTGTAATTGACCAAATCCCCTTTTGCGGATTGGTCAAACCCTAATTATAATAGGTTAAATAAGAAGTCAGCCCCAATATATATTAAAGAGGCCCCAAAATATATTAAAGGTGGTTATAACCACCTAGAAGAAGAAGTCGGCCTTTCCAGTGAAGAGACACTTCCACACGTGCCAGAATTGTATAAATAAGAGAGGCCAACACCTCATTTGAACACACACTCAGCTCACTCATCTAGTGCACAAGTTTTGAAGGAAGCTGCAGATGCCGGTTGCCGGAAGAAGGAAGAGAGAGAGGCGTGTTGCTCAGTGTTGGATATTCTCTATTGTCTGGTTCATTATCTTGGCATTGTATTGGCTATCTATATTAAGGAATTTTTGCTGGGTTTTCTTCCCCTTGAGGGTTTCCCAGGATAAATGCTTGTGTACTCTTGTGATTGTGTTTCTCTCAATGATCTTATCTATGCTATTGTTATCTAGCAAATTGAAAGTAACCTAATAATAGTAGAAACTTTAACACCCACCACCACTGCTAAGAAAAGGTATTCCAACTTGGATGTGTAGGCCATTGAGTGGAGTTTTGACCAACAAAGTGTGTCAGATTCCTCTTCCCTAAGACAAAACAAATTGGATTTTAGCATATTCATGTACTCATACTAATGAGCCTTTTTTCACCTTTCTATCCCCAGATCAACCAAAGACTTCCAAATTGACCGATCGACCTCATCCCATCCTTCTTGTTTTACATCCCAAATAGAAAAAATTCCTAAGTTGTGAAGGTGTGAAATCAATTTGTCAGATAGTTTGCAAGAATTCTAAGATCCTTCCCATGGATCCTCCCCAATATGAATTCTTTTTCCATTTCCCACATTCCACACAATCCATTCCCACATGAGAGGGAATGCCTCAACCATCGGTTTCCATACAATAGAAAAATTCACCACTGGTTTGACTGACTCTCTGAACCAATCCACCAATGGTCTTCTAGGGAAATATTTAGTAGCCATTAATCGTCCCCACAACATGGAGTTGTGAGTGAGCCTCCAAAGGATTTTTTCCACCATCACCTTAGTGAACCAAAGGAAATTTTTAACTCCTCATCCTCCTAACTATTTCAACATTGCAATTTGAGACCATTTTACAAGGGGGGTTCCCACAACATCTTTTTTACCTGACCATAAGAACTGGAAGCATAATTTATTGATCTGTGTGAGGATACCTTTTGGGATCTTAGCAATGGAGGCCTAGTGTACCAGGATACTGCTATGCATCGAGTTTAAAAGCACCAATCGACCACCTCTAGAAAGCAAACGAAATGTCCAAGAATAAATTATTGCCTAAATTTTATTAGGAAGCCACATCCAATCATCCACCAAATAGCTACAAGGTTTTAACTCAAATCCAAGTTACTTTATCCCTTCTTCAATGATTTTATGATTGAAAGGTAACAAAACATCCAACTGGACTGAAATCTCTTCTTTAATAGCATCGATTAGCATAATATACTTTGACATATTAATTTTCATGCAAGTGGCAACACAAAAGAGATCTAGAATGGACTTCAACTATTGAAATTCCTTCACATTACCTTCACCAAATATCATGACATCATCAACAAAAATAAGATGTGTATGAAAATCCTTAGGGGATACTTTTATTCCTTTCAGAGGGTGCCTCAACCCCCTTTATGGCCTGAAGAAGGATGACAGAGAGCTATTTATCAAAACAATAAAGGAGGTCGATCCAACACATCCCATTATCCAATTGTTGGTATTTAAAGTCATGCCCATCTGAATCAGAGCCACCCATAAGAAAACCCAACTAACTTTACCATACGCTTTTGATAAATCAATTTTAAGAACAAAGGATGGAATTGTTTTTGTCTTAAGGGTATGAAGGGCCTCCTGGGAAAAAGCTATAACATCATGAATTTTCCTTTTATAAAGGAACCCAAATTGTTCCTTAGAAATAAGATCTCTTAGGATACATTTCAACCGATTGGATATTATCTTGGAGATTAGCTTATAGATTAGGTTGCAACAAGAGATTGGCCTAAAATCCTCGAAAGAAACAATCTCATTTTTTGGGTAATTAGAGCCAGGAAGGTCTTATTAAAGGATCCAATGAATTCTCTTGATTGCTGATATTCTTGGATTACCTTGAGTAAATATTCTTTAATTAAATAATAAAAACCCATGAATAATTCCATTGTTAGCCCATCTAGGCCTGGGCTCTTACTTTTTTGGAAAGATTCAAGTGCAACCAATATTTCACCCTCTTGAACCTCATCCTAGAGGGATTCATTCATATCCTCACTGATCGATCTTGGGATGAGGTCGATGACCTTTAAGGTTTCTAAGATAGGGCATCCTGGAGGCTCTACAAAAGGGCCTGAAAAGGAATCCACCCTTGCCTTGGCTATCGCTTCAAATGAAGAGACCTTCTGTCCTTCCACATTCTCAATTTCATCAATCAAGTTAAGATTCTTATGGTGATTTGCATAACTATGAAAAAAATTGGTATTGTTATTTCCTTCCTGCAACCACACCACTCTACTTTTTATTCTCCACTTGGATTCCTCTAAGGCCAAAATATCTTGTTTTCTAGATAACAATATACCCAACTCTTCCTCTTCTTCCCAAGAGAGTATCTGTAGGCCTATTAATCAACAAATCTTCAAGCCTGCACTCTACTTACTGCAAAAGGGAAATATTTTCCAGATTAAAGTATTGAGACCAAGACAAGGATACTTATTTACTTTGGTAAGGTTGTTTTCCATTTTTTTGCATAAAAGAACTCTTCAAGGAGTGGCACAGACGAACCCAAGAATCAACAATTAAACTACTATAGTCATTTATATTTAACCAATCCTGATTGAAATTAAGGGGGGAAGAGGGATTGGAACCACTTTTTGAGAATGTTGAGAAGGATGGGAATATGGTTTGAAACACCCCCCACCAGAACCAATGATTTAATGATCCAAGGTTTTTCCATCATTTTTTCCGCTGTCAAAAATATGTCGAGGCTTTTGTAAACCATATCTTCACCTTTATGCCCATTTCTCCACGTTGAGACAACTTTGGGGGTTCCAAATAAAAAGGCCAATGAGAAGCAATCCAATGCCAGGAAACAACTTCCAACGGAGCTCTCCTGGGATGCCTCCCCCAAACTTCTTGTAAATACAAAGTAAAATTGAGGTCCCCTCCAATACTAACATTTTGATCCTGGAGAAGTCCTGACTCTCTTAAACCCTCCCAAAAGGGGCGCTTATCTACGTAAGGCCCATAAATATTAAAAGGATGACACTGAGGTGTAATCATCCACATCCACCACAATTTATTTTTGAGATATCACCGAGGAAACAAATTTGAAATTTGGACTCCAAGATGATAGTAACCCTCTAGAAAAACTGACCAAAGAAACCACACAAAAATGACCAATCCCTCAACCAAGGTTTGAATGATTCCATTTCCTTTTCCCCCAAACACCTTTATAGTCTGATACCATTTTCTTGAGGGCATGAATTTTTTAGGTACCCCTTACCCCACGTGCATTGAAGGAAAGAATGATCATTTAGAACCTTTGACCAAAGATTTCCCCGCTCCAAGGGACCTAACAATTGTGGCTTACCTACCGGTTTTGATTTCCTTCATATCTTGAGGCTGGGCTTTCAATAAGAGATATTTTCTCCATACTTGGGGTGTCACCCCCTTCTCCATCATTAGGGATTTGACAAATTCTTCCAAGAGTCCTTTTTCCACCCTTGAACTCAACAAATAATCATATTTTAAAATAGAATTCATGGAGGAAGTGATCGAGGGATAAACCATGGGGTTAGATGATGATGTAGGTTCTGTAGATGACCAAGAAGTAGGATGAAATCCTGGAATAGGATTGAGAGGGGAGGGGCCAGAACATTGACCCATGCTCAGAATGACAGGGATGATAGGGACTATTACGAAATCAATTTTGGGGGAGGACGAGACAACACTTCCATTTTTAGAGTTCAAAGAAGAGCATTTTTATTTCACTGAAACCACCTTGTCATCATTTAAAATAAATGGAGATTTTGAGGGAGGACATGTTGAATTACCATGACATGTTGTCATACAAAACTATGGGGAGAAAACACTTGGATTTCTAAATACATGCAACTGAGTTACCTTCCATCACCTTTTCACTTACAACAACCTCTGTTTCAACCTTCCTTTTCCATGAATTTTTAAAAGGAGGAAACTAGGAAGGAGGTCTGTGAAATTGAGCCGACAAATGACCCACTTTGTGGCATCCATAGCATCGAAAAGGGAATTTCCAATAGTCAACCCTTTGATTCCAGGAGAAGCCCCCCATAAACCAACTCTATCTTGTCCAGTAACCCATCTCTAAGATCAACTTCTATCTGAAGCCAAGCCCATCTCCTATTAGTTTTATTCTCCCACCCTAGGTTCACTGTTGACATATCTCTCTCACTGATTCCCAATGGAAGCCATAATCACCTCATGCCAGAACACCAATGACAAATTGGGTAAAATTGCCCATACTTTTTTAGGTGAGATAAAATCTCTGGTCGACTTGAAATTGATTGCCTATTCCTTCAAAACTAAATTAGAAGACCCCAGTTCCAAACCCTACTAAAGTTTTCCCCTAAATCCTCCTTAGATCTGAATTTGAACACTATCCATCCACGATCCAATGTATGAAATATAGAGCAACAACCTAACAATCTGACCAAATTTGCATCCATCCAACCCTCCGGAGTTGTGGATTGAACCACCTTTCCACAAAACCTCCCTATCGTAGTTCTCCCCAACAAATCTGGTATATCTATGATGTACACATCCATTCGAACTACCGTTTTTCATTTCTCCTTCCACACCTCCCAACACTTATGCTTTTGCTTGGCCCTCTGAGAGTTTGGAACTTTTGTTGCTTCTCCACTCACTGATGTCTGTTTTGAGCTTTTTGTTCCTTTCATTGAAGACTCCGCATTTGCATGCAGCTGCAATTTGCATGGAATTGGGGTCTCGTCGTCCCCTTCAATGGAATAATGAGCTCACACGTGAGGGGTGATGGACGACGTAGGCAGATGACATCCCTTACCACCTTGAAGCTTTTCGAAAATGGGTAGGTGGGAGCCCTTGGATCGATCATTTCCTTCTATATCATCGAACGACTCCCAAACCAACTCATCCTATGATAACTTGTACTTTTGGCTTCTAAAAAATTCTTTCTTGGATATGAATACATCAATCCTTTCAATTTCCTCTCCTCTCCTCGTAATTCACCTCCTCTTCCTCCATTAAGCTAAATCCAATCTATATTAACTAACTACCACCTTAGGATTCTCAATCGAGCCACCTATCACATGAAACATTTCCTCCACATGAGAAACCTAAAAGGATTGTCACCTACCTAGACCCATATCCCCCTTGGTACAGGGTGTTGCGCACTAAAGCCAAGACCTACATTCACAATCTATGGTTTTTTCATTCAAAAGCTGCTCACTCTCCAATAAATTGTCTAAATACTTAATAACATTAGATACATATTATAGTTATGTGTTGGTATATATTAGTTACATATATATTGAATTCCAAGTTCCTATATGCATTGATCTATATATTATTTAGACTATTATATGGAATATAAGGATTTTTCCAAGATTTTCAAGCAGTGAATTGATTCTTATAGTTAACTAATGTGATTTTGAAGAATAGATACATTTGACATTAATTATATATATATATATATATATATATATATATATATATATATATATATATATATATATATATATATATATATATAATATAATATAATATAATATAATATCAAAGGTATCTATTATTTAAACCATTATATATATAAAAGATGTCAAAGGTATCTATTATTTAGACCATTAGATAAACTATAAGGATTTTACCATAGTTTAATTAATGTGATTTTGAAGATAATATACTATAATTAATTAGCAAGTTACATATTTAATCTCTCACAAAATAATAATGGAATATAAAGCACGACTTATCCATACACTACAAATATGCCTTCTCATGGGAGGCAAAGATACGAGAGGACTAGCCTAACACTTTTATGTGTTGATAAGTCATTGGGACATAACTTTCAAATTGGACGAACAAATAAAATCCATCAAAGTTAATGCAAACGATAAGTCTCTCTGGTTTTCTATAGATTCTACTAGGCTACATTGTGCTACATGAGCCCCAATTTAATTAAAGTTTATTGAAGGGCCTTAACACAATAATCATTGGGGAATCTATTCATCAAGGTCCCATTGACATAATCCTGAATGGAGACAATCACAAGGTCATTCCAAGATGGATGTCAATTAGTCTCTTCAATGAATCCTACTGCAAGGTAGCCAAAAGAGTGGTTGTAAGAATTAGGCATATCTAATAAGAACGGAGTAGATTGATTTCATCTATAGAATATATTTCTATAAACATCATAGCTATGTGGGAAGGAATCAAATGGGTTATGGATATTTCTATAAACATCATAGCTATGTGGGAAGGAATCAAATGGGTTATGGATATTTCTATAAACATCATAGCTATGTGGGAAGGAATCAAATGGGTTATGGTAATCAACATTGAAGGTGTTTATTAGGTGCAAAAACTTTAAAGGATTACCACCTGGAACGCCAAGGTGTAAAGCTCTTAATTTTCACAACCACTTAATTCTTCCAACTATTGTGAAACTTTAGAGGTCTTGTGTTTGATTGATATCATTTGGAAAGATTAGGAGATTGTGTAAACCATATTTGAAATGGAATATAATCAATTCACGTGAACAATTTTTTTCAATGAGAATTCATTATGGTGGACTTTAATCTTAGCTTCAAAATAAAAACTTTTAGATGACATTTATGGGAAGTAAATCTTGGTCAAGTATAGAGTGATTGTAACCTATGTACTCTTGTGACTTGTGACATTGAATCAATGCAATTTACAAGTTAAAGAGAAAGCGATCAAAATGTTGAAACTTTCAACATGTTTTGCAACAATTTTATTGTTAATTGTAACTAAACTATTTTAATGTCTACAAATACCACTGCAATTGATTTGTATTCAGAGAATCATGTTCGAATAATGAATTTAATGTTGTTTGTGTGAAGACCCCTGTCGTTAAGACTACATGCAATGCAAAGCAAGTGCAATTTTTTTTTTGGTAGAAAGGTAACAACGACAACAATTAATCAACACAACTCGACGATGAACACAACACACACAAATCAGGCAACAAACACCAACGACCCAACATACTAGTACATCATGCAACTGGGCGAAACATGCGATAATTAATTAGACAAAATAAAAACGACTACCTGCCCATCCTACCTTGCAAGGTTAGGACCTCCAGGACACATAAGCAACGCTTAAGCCTAGGTTCCCATCAATTTTGACCATTTAAGGTCTCAAGGCTGATGACTGTTCTGAGGAACAAGGAGGTGTCTACATTCCCCTTGACACACGCAAGATCATGCCTACTAGGCTAAATACAATCATCAATCAATCCAACACAACAGTTTCGATGACCAGTAACTAGAACCTTCTCGGCGAGCGGATGACAATCACATCAACATTATAAACCAGAACAACCCTACTCACAAAAACAACTTCATCCACATATATAGGTGCAAAAACCTAAACCAGGATTCATGTGCGCTCGTTGATCAATGTGCACAATGATCCATTCATAAGGTACCACGTCATCACCTTATGACAAGAGCACTAGGGACCCACGTGCAAACAAAAAGTTCTAAAATTTCAACCCAACATAAAATTCAACGTGCTTGAAATCCATATGGAACCGACATAAAATATACGACGTCGTTAGACGAAGGCACTCAAAATAATCAAGAAAAATTTTACCTTCCAATCATTTACAACCCCTTACATTATTTACTGAAAAAGGAAACTCATAAACATAATCACAATCTATCAGATAAGGGTTTCTATTAACAACATTAGTGAATTGAACAAGTCCTATTAATCCCCTGCCGTAAGGGCAATAAGAAACATTGCAAGCGCTAAAATCCATCACAATTGAACTTAATAAACTAAAGAAAAACAATCAATCTATTAGAAGGGAAGATTTGGCATATATTCATTCCACAATAAACTGTTATAAAGCCATTAAAACTGAACTTAATAAGAAAATAGGCTATTAAAACTGTTACATGCTTAAACTGTTTTATACCCACAATATTCACAGTTAAAAAGGAACCATGCAAGTTGATGCCAACTAATTAAAACAATCAAACTGTTAATCTTGATTAAATTATTATATGACTGATAAATCATAATTAAAATGGGCATGACAGTTGTGTTAATCACATCTGTCATCACTGCACCCCTCCTTATGGTAATAAATATGTTTAATTCAATAAAGAAAAAAATAAAAAACTAGACAAATCGTTGAACCGAGGATATTACGCCTTAATGTCAAAAGGAGCATCAATACTCTTTGAATAGCCAACACTGTTGTCACATGCTCCAATTACAAAGGACAAAATTTAACCCTTTTTTTTAAAGAGCACATGTACCAGATTTGAACAAATTCTCTCAAAAATAAGAAAATATCAGTGCAAGATTTATAATGATATGAGTGAGGTGTTTATTTTTATATAAATAATTATTGTTGCCTGCAATTAATATGATTTCCATTTCCCAGGTTCAATAAAGGTTATACCATTGTTTAATTCAAGAAAGAAAAATTAAAAAACTGGACATAAATAATGTTAGATTAAAGGGTAACTAGAGTAGTTCCAAATCTCTTTAGTTTTCTCTCGCTTATCGTTATTTCCTTTGATACTATATGCAGTATGTAACGAATATCAGTCATGTTATCATTTCACACCACATTTTTATTATCTAAATAAAACAATGTACCTTGTCTTGAACTAGTTTTATTCTTAAATATTATATTAATGTCTTTTCTTCTTAAATATTTGTATTTGTGTCTTTTCTCATTTCTGTTATTTAAACAAAATTATCGAACCTATTTTGGATTAGTTTCATTCTTAAATATTCCTAAATCTCTTATACACTCCAAATTAAGACGTCTCATAACTATTACACACTATGTTTACCTCATGCGTAAAACTTATGTTTACTCACTCTTTTCCCTCACGTTAAAACTGGGCTTTCTTATAATATAATTATGTATCGACCCCATTCTTTGTCCAATGCTGCGATAATAAGGTTGCCATAAAAATCAATGCCAATCTATGGGTAAGGGTTGGGACTGCGCACGTTCCAGACAAGAAGAAGGGAGGTGATAACTCTAGGGAGAAACACAAAACACAGACAATAAATCACAATAAGATTAACGCAAGGAATAGCTGGTCCAGGCTCGTTCGACCATGAGAAAAATGGAGACAACCTCCAGGAAAAAGAAACAAAATGCAACAATAAAATCACTTCAAGAAATAAATCATTCGCATCAAGAATTAAATCATTCACAATGTTGGAGCCGCCCTTGTTTTTTACCTTCCAATTTTTTTTTCAATTTTTGAAACTTGAAATCTAAGATTGATTTTCTTGTTCCTTCTGAGATCTTAAAACTTTGAAATATTGTCGCCTAAACAGAAATGCTTTTCCTACCTTTAAAACAAATCCATTTCCGCAAGTATGTTTAATATTTTGTTTTATTTCGGGATGTCGCAAGTCAGATACTTTAATCTTTCAATTCACAAGTCCCGAGTCGCGAAGCTGCGAACTCACTTTTAATTTTCACCCAAGACAATAACTAGGGTAAAACTTTTAATCCATGGTTAGACGTCCTTGGGGTTTCGTGCCTCGGCATTCATCAAACCCAAGTTTCTGTTCTTACAACCCCGAGAGCCGAGAACGCGATAATTCTTGCGATAACCTTGGTCAAGGATTAAATGTCAAAAAACTAACCATGGTTAAATTTGGTGCTCGACATTTCGCCACTCGTCACTTTCTTTCATAAAGTTAAGGTGCCTAAAATCCCGACTCATGAGATTGCGACATGATTATGGCAAGATTAATTAGTAACCTAATCTAAGATTTTCTTCCCGTATTTTCAGCCTAAATTATCGCCACAACGCAGTATCGTGACTCGGCATAACCATTCTCCCAAAAATCTGTCTTCGAACTTCCAAGTCGCGATATGACGAATACATTAATTATGTAATTAATGACGCTCCAAATCATAATTACTATTAATTGAATCCAAATCGGCCCTCACAGTCTCGCGAGTCGAAATATAAAAAGGAAATTCACGATGCAGCAAAAAGCGAGAAAATGATTTAAGTCGCTGATGAATTGGGCTTGGAGTCCAACCCAAGAAAAAACTGTGCATGAATATCATGACAAACTGTGGGAAAATAAAGCAAATGAATTTATTTATGAGATTTTCAATTGGGTGATGGTGCCCCTTCACATCGCCATTTTTGGTCGTTCGCCACCTCGCATCTCGGATAGCATTGCTGCAAATATGAAGGGTATCGCGGACTGGTACGTAGAAGCAAAGTTTTCCTATTTTAGAGTGTTCGGAGCTACCGTTCCCCCATTTGCGCTACCACTATTTATTCCCGACAAGCTGGCCTATCGCGAGATTGCCCGACAAACAGTGATTGGCGGAGTGAGTAAAGAGCTCAAAGCATCCTCAAAAAAGGTATGGCCGTTTTTCCCCGTTCGACTGAATTCTTATTCTTTATTGGATTTTGGACATGCTAAGGCTGAGGCTGCAACTTTAGAAGACTTGAGTTTGGTCTCTATTGAGTATAAAAAGCATGATCCTCAAAAAATTGTAAGCGCCCATCTGTCAAATTGTGGGTTGAAGAAGTTTGAACACGAGTGTTCACCCTCGGATGATATTTTTCGAGGGGCGAGGTCCTATGGGGAAGTTCTAGTTCGAATCATATCTTTAGCACCCGAAGACATGGCCTCTGTTTTAAAGTTTTAGGAGCATAGAAAAAGATGTCTCCCCGTTGTGCTAGGAGGTTTGGGTCTTTCCAAAGATAAAGAGAAGGAAGCTGAAAGTTTCGAGGGCAAAAATCCTAACCCCGAAAAACGTCAGGAAGGGGAGAAAGAGAAGAATCCCGAGCAGGAGAAGAATCCCGAGACAGAAAAAGAAACTACTGACCCACCCAAGGAACATAGTCCAGAGGTGGAAGTAAGAAACACAGACCCGCCAGAAACTCAGAATCCAGAGACTGAGACAAAGACCTCTGATCCTCCGAAGGAACAGGACTCACTTGACACACCAGGAAAGGCGGCGAAGCAAATCGGGGAACCCATCACTTCTGTCACCCCTTTGCAGTCAACGAAAGGAAATATAGGAGAATGATGGATTTTCAGTGAAGAACTAAGGCCCATCAGAGCAGAAGAACTTCCTCCCAATGAGTTCTTCTTCGACAAAAAGAGAAAAGAAGTCGTGAAAAGGGAGTTTAACCAGGAGGAAGGATCAACTGCTAAAAAATTCAAAGTGATGACAGATGGAAAAAACAAGAGGAGTGATGAATTCACCACAGAGATAGCAGGAACGCTAGGAGCGTATGCATCTGCGAATCAATTCTCTGTCGCGACGTTGAAAAATCAGCTCAAGAGAAAGAATCGCCTGATTAAGACTCTCGAAGCTAGAGTAGCTTCGGCTGGAGAAAACGCTAAGAGTCAGGCGAGTGGAGAAATAGAACTGGCCTGATTGGCCGATAAAAAGGAAATAGAAGTCCTAAAAACCAAGTTGGAACAAGAAAATTCGGTGATCCGAGATGGTCGGATACAGTCGGGACAACAAAGGGGTGTGATCATAGAATTACAGGCTCAGTTAGAGATCGCTGAAAGTAGGATGATCGACATCGAGGGGTTTAAATCTCGAGCTATCGATATTCGGAGCAGAATCTTTTCTGCACAACAGAGTCTGCTAGACAAAGTGGGAGCGATTCGAGAAGATTGCCTATTAATGCATCGGATTTCTGAGAATCTGATTGTCAAAGAAAGAAATGCAGAGGCTGCTCGGGTCGCTTTTCAAGAGGCAGTGATAGCTACTAACAACATATTTTCAGCAGGTTCTCCTGGACTCACCATTGCTGAACAAACTAGGGGTAATATTTTGTTGAAGGATTGGGAACATAATATTACCTTAAGCAAGGAACAGGTCCAAAAAGTAACCAATTCATTAGAAGAAGCCTTCAATGCTATAGATGGTGAGCTGTTAGGAATGGAGAGTGGAGGTGACTTAGAGACGTTGAGGCAAATGAATGTAGATCAGATTTTCCTCGACACGAAGGAGAAGAATGAGAGAGATTCGACGAAAATCTCTAAGATGGACAGGGTAGACCTGGATCAAGTTGACAAACAATTGATTCAACCTAGCGCACAACTCAGTGCCCTTGACATCATTGATGCACAAATGGGTAATAAACTTCCACAGCTAGCCCGAGAGTGCTATTTTTCCGAAGCTAGTTGTCAAGTGGAACCTTCACAGCTAGTATCCCAGTTTGTGGACAAATGTATCATGTACACCGAATCCATGTGAAGACAAGCACCTGGCACCTTTTGAAAATAGAAGAAGAGAGATGGAGTGACTTCGCTCCTCCCAACTATCAAGCAGAGCCTTCACAACTTGTATCTCAGTTTGTGAACAAATGTATCATATGCACCGAATCACGCAAAGACAAGCACCTGGCACTTTTTGAAAATAGAGTAGGAGAGGTGGAGTGATTTCGCTCCTCTTGTTTGTAATTGCATTTATGAAGCCATTGAGTTTCTAAAAAGGAGAATTTTTGTATAAATAGAGGACCAAAAGAAGAACACAGGGCTGGACTTTTTTGGGAGATTGATTGTAATAGAGTCTTTTCTGCATTTTGAGAAGTTAATAGAAGCAAATTTGAAGATTCCTGATTCCGTCCCGACTGTGTTACAAGTTTGTTTTCTTGATGTTTCATGTTTCATTTCATTTTACTTTTCATAATTGATGTATATCGCTATACTTTAGTACGACCACTACTATAGCGAAGGGATTTCATATTTCTATAACTGGTTATTGTCTTTCCTCTGCACCAGCTATCAACGGGTGTAAGACCAATTTGCATTTACAGAATTATATATATTCGTTTACACTATGTCAATTATTTCTATACTAATTTCTTCTTCTGTGTATGTGTGAGTTTTCTATTGTCATGAACCTTACGCTATCTACAACTAAATGTTTTTCTCTCACCCCACATCTTTTTACCAAAAAATAATACAATTATGGGAAAGGGCCTTTGGTTTGCATCCCTATTTTGTTCTTCATGCAAAAGTTTCTCTTTATTTCAACCAAATTGAAACACCGCTGGAATCTCTCTTTAAATCTTTTCTTACTGGTAATGTTACTCAATGACCGTTCCTACAACAACTCAACCAAACATTGAACCCGGATTATCTAATCAAACACATATTGCTCTAAATCTTTTTGATACAATCCTTAAAACCGCTAACACCCGGAAATAACTTGAACGTTCATGGGCAGCCATTGAGCAAGATATTACTACCCAGGAACAGTTGGAAGCTAGACAACGAGAACGTAGAAATCTTCATTAGTTTCCTATACCGAAGGTTAGTGTAATCCTTTATCAACATTTATCATACTTTCGGATGCCTTGACACTGTACTTTTAATCCTTAAGTACAGACTCAGGAACAACATCTTTCTGGCGCCGTTGCCTGGGAGCGAATTTACGAAATCTTTTCCCTGGGAAAACGACAAATTATTTCGTTGATAGTGTTACTCTTTGATAGTGAACATAGAGTGCACACAGTTTTAAGGATTTTAAATATTTCACTTGGAGACTCCACTAAAACACAAAATAGCGTCTGGTAGAAAGCATACCAGACAGAACCCGGGTGGGAAGCTGATTACGCCTATTAATAATCCTGAAATTTTTTTAAGAGCGAGAGGCTCGTTTGAGGCAACCGCTTCAGTTAATAAACCCAAAAATCCACTTTTAAAGACTAAATGCCCTTCAGAACCTCCTACTTCCTGTAGCTCTTTGTCTGATACCAAAGATCCGGAAACAAACTACTCGAAATTTAGGAGTGAGCCACATCAGACTTTCCCATCTATAAACAAGGGAAAAGGTATTTTAGAAAGATCGTTATCGTTTGACATACCAACCTTTCTTCAGCAGAACTTCCCAGTTTCGCCTGATTCAAAAGAGTGTGTTACCCCCTCATTTCCGACTCTCAAGTCGATGGTAGGCGTCGGAGGAGGAGGTCCGAATGTCCCTCCTCCCAGAGTATTTGCAAAAGTAGCAGTGAGATACGCTCCCCTAGGTTTACCCATTCACCTCCATGATTTACCTGACAACTACATCAAGAATCTTCCTAAGTTCACTGGGGAGGGAGATCTAACCGCAGCTGAGCATATAAAATTTTTTGATCAGTTCGCAGACATCTGTGGTATTGAGCACGAGGATGTTTATTCGAGACTTCTTATACAGACCTTTGAAGGACATGTCCGAACTTGGTTTAGGAGCCTTCCTGCAGCTTCTATTCGGACATATGATGCATTGGAAGATACTTTCCTCAGACAATGGGGAGAGACGAAAGACCACTTATATTACCTTACCGAGTTTGGGTCTCTAAAGAAAAAGAACTCAGAAACAGTTATGGAATTTATTCTAAGATTTAACAAACTTTATAATAAAATTCCAGCCGCTGTTAAACCTTCCGAACCCTCAGCCAAAGTAACTTTTGCGGGAGCTTTCGAACCTGATTTTGTTCTACTTTTGCGAGAAAGAAGAGGAGCCACCCTAAATAGAATGCAAGACGATGCCGTCGAAATAGAGTCTAATATGATGGCTTCAGGCAAGTTAAAGGCTAAAATAGAAACATTCAACCGAGAAAATAGACGCTATAGGGAACCAGCGGGTCCTTCGGGGTCAAATAGATATACTGATGACAGAGTATATGATATGGCCCGAATAATTAAAGAACTGTCTAACAAAATCTCTAGGATGGAGTTGGATCAGGCTAAAGTTGATTCTTCTAACAAAAGGGACTTCAGGAGAAACCCAAATCCTCAAAATCAACAGAGGCGAATAAAGAATGAAGATCAAAAAATACAAGCCCCGCTAAAAAACGAAAATTTTATAGGAGCAAATGACCTCCAAGATTTCGGAGATTCGGAAGATGAAGTCGCATGTTTCGGTGATGAATGTTCCCAGTCATTTTTGACCAAGGAAGGCTATGAGAAATATTTAAATACCTCTCAACCTTCTAATGAATATGAAGAAGGTGATCATCCCGACCTCTGCGTATCTCAACCGGAAACAGAAATGATAGCGGTTGATTTTCAACCCAAATACAATCTAAGATAAAAAAATAATACCACCTCAACTGACCAACCTAAAAGAATCCTTCAAAGGGGTCAAGCTCATGAACCTCCTTTGGAAGAAACATTGTTACCCAACAATAAAATCAAGGTAGCAAAAACTCAAGAGTCCGACGTGAAAAAAGTTGAAACCCAAACAAAAGGAACTGAACCAGTAGATAAAGTTATATCTTTGGCTAAGATCACGAGTGATAAAGCAGTCCAGACAAATAAGTTGGAAAGGAGAATCTTGGAAGTCTTAACCAAAGAAACAGATAAGGTGAATTTATCTTTTAATTTCGAAAATGAATTAAATAAAATTAAGATACCGATTCCTTTGGTAGAATTAGCAAAAAACCCCACTTATCGGAAGCAAATCGCCAAAATAATGGGTGTCTATGAGTCAGAAAGTCACTCTGATGTTATCAACCTAGAAGACAACATACCTAACATCACCTTTGGTCCTCATTTTGAGGGTTCTAAAGATAATGTCGCTCCTTTCTACATCACCCTGAATATACATGATCTATTACTGCATAACTGTATGTTAGACTCTGGGGCTTCACATAATGTTATGCCCAAAATTATAATGGAGAGGCTGGGCCTCTAGATCACTAGACCCTATGGAGATCTATACTCTTTCGATTTGAGAAAGGTTAAATGTATGGGGATGATAAA
>ML798549.1:65547-87714 GCA_009831015.1 Picea engelmannii | reverse complement strand
GTTCTCCCAGACTCACCATTGCTGAACAAACTAGGGGTAATATTTTGTTGAAGGATTGGGAACATAATATTACCTTAAGCAAGGAACAGGTCCAAAAAGTAACCAATTCATTAGAAGAAGCCTTCAATGCTATAGATGGTGAGTTGTTAGGAATGGAGAGTGGAGGTGACTCAGAGACGTTGAGGCAAATGAATGTAGATCAGATTTCCCTCGACATGAAGGAGAAGAATGAGAGAGATTCGGCGGAAATCTCTAAGATGGACAGGGTAGACCTGGCTCAAGTTGACGAACAATTGATTCAACCTAGCGCACAACTCAGTGCCCTTGACATCATTGATGCACAAATGGGTAATAAACTTCCACAGCTAGCCCAAGAGTGCTATTTTGCTGAAGCCAGTTGTCAAGCGGAACCTTCACAGCTAGTATCCCAGTTTGTGGACAAATGTATCATGTACACCGAATCCATGCGAAGACAAGCACCTGACACCTTTTGAAAATAAAAGAAGAGAGATGGAGTGACTTCGCTCCTCCCATCTGTCAAGCAGAGCCTTCACAACTTGTATCTCAGTTTGTGAACAAATGTATCATATGCACCGAATCACGCAAAGACAAGCACTTGACACTTTTTGAAAATAGAGTAGGAGAGGTGGAGTGATTTCGCTCCTCTCGTTTGTAACTGCATTTATGAAGCCATTGAGTTTCTAAAAAGGAGAATTTTTGTATAAATAGAGGACCAAAAGAAGAACACAGGGCTGGACGTTTTTGGGAGACTGATTGTAATAGAGTCTTTTTTTCATTTTGAGAAGTTAATAGAAGCAAATTTGAAGATTCCCGATTCCGTCCCGACTGTGTTACAAGTTTGTTTTCTTGATGTTTCATGTTTCATTTCATTTTACTTTTCATAATTCATGTATATCGCTATACTTTAGTACGACCACTACTATAGCGAAGGGATTTCATATTTCTGTAATTGGTTATTGTCTTTCCTCTGCACCAGCTATCAACGGGTGTAAGACCAATTTGCATTTACAGAATTATATATATTCGTTTACACTATGTCAATTATTTCTATACTAATTTATTCTTCTGTGTATGTGTGAGTTTTCTATTGTCATGAACCTTACGCTATCTACAACTAAATGTTTTTCTCTCACTCCCACATCTTTTTACCAAAAAATAATACAGTTACGAGAAAGGGCCTTCGGTTTGCATCCCTATTTTGTTCTTCATGCAAAAGTTTCTCTTTATTTCAACCAAATTGAAACAGCGCTGAAATCTCTCTTTAAATCTTTTCTTACTGGTAATGTTACTCAATGACCGTTCCTACAACAACTCAACCAAACATTGAACTCAGACTATCTAATAAAACACATATTGCTCTAAAACTTTTTGATACAATCCTTAAAACCGCTAACACCCGGGAATAAATTGAACGTTCATGGGCAACCATTGAGCAAGATATTACTACCCAGGAACAATTGGAAGCTAGACAACGAGAACGTAGAAATCTTCATTAGTTTCCTATACCGAAGGTTAGTGTAATCCTTTATCAACCTTTATCATACTTTCGGATGCCTTGACACTGTACTTTTAAGCCTTAAGTACAGACTCAGGAACAACACACAACATAAAATTCATTGCAAGAAATAAACCCATCACAGGAGTAGATGATAAACCAAACACATCAAGAATTAAATCCTTCGTAGCATAAAATTCACTGCAAGAAATAAAACAATAGCAGAAAATAAAACGTTTGGTGAACTGGAGAGACATCCCCAAAATCGTTGTGTGGAAACATGAGTTTGTAGGGAATACATCACAATAATCATAGAGGCTAAGGAGGGAATAAATGCCAAGGAGAGAATTCCTTGATGGGCAGAGAAACGATCCTACAATTATTATCCATGCACAGGAAAGCAGGGCATTTGAATCTAAATATTTAACACCAGAGTGAAAGACAGTCGATTCGGCTCCTGGTCGATTTCCCAGGCACATACTAATAACCTAAGGATATAGGACCATAAGATAAAAACACAATTTTTCCTTGTATTAAAAACAATAAAAAAAATGCAGAGAAGTCATTTGCATTCAGGGTTTGGGTTCGCCATTGGAAATCAATCAAAAGTACAATGAGCATAAGGTTGGGATAACTTTGAATTCTCTGATCATAAAACACTGGCTCATCAAGACAAATTTGCTGAAAGAAAAAAATGAAGACTTTCAATAGTATTACGTTGAATAAAACATAAAATTTAACACAATAGAAGTGCCTTAACTGAAGGTGCAATAACATAATTTCACTACCCTTCAACCAAATTTCACAAGCGTAAATTTCCAGGACAGGAAATTAAATAAATTTTTAACACAGTGATGCACACGTGCTTTCAACGTTAGAGAGATGCATATACTGGGAATTTAACTACCATTCAATACAATATACACATGCATACCGTAGCCAAATGTGAATGCTCTGAAGTTATTGTCCCGTGCGAGCTCTGTCTATCTTCCACTTGCCAATTGATGTGACCTCACTGATACCTCCCAACCAACGCTAGGGGTACTCTTCTTTCCACTGAGCCCCCCGAGACGCAAAGGGGCCACACACACAATACGAAAGAATGATAGCTCCCAACTCACCTCACAAGGTCGAGCTACCACTCATTACCCAATATGGGTATCCCAACTCCCACAAAAGAAACTCAGTCAAGACAAAATTTGGTAGTGTAACGTTACACAAGCCAGATGTCATCCACACTCCTCCCCCACCATCCTTTTTATAGAGTTTTCTTAGTCATTAGTTTCCCAAAACCCTCATCAAATTCCTTTTTCATTTAATTAATTTCAAAAAACCTTCCCTGTACGCATGTCGGCCAATCCCCTAATTGCACCAGAAAATCAATTTTATTAATTAATTAAATTTGTCTATTTCCCTCACCCACCTAAAAGCGTTCCTAAAAACGCTCATCGATGTCCCATTATTCCCTTACAATTCTTAAATGACTTACGCCTTACTTAACTCCTAGTTGAGTTCATAAATAGAAAGTTCCAAAGGTTAGATTCCTTACTAAGTTAGACATTCCCATTTTTCTTTAAGTTTCCCCTTTTCCTTAGGTTTCCCCCTTTTTTTTAAGTTTCCCTTTTTCTTAAAGTTTCCCCTTTTTCTTAACCAAGTTTGGAATTAGCAGGTTTAGACAAAAACAACCAATACCCCCTTATTAAAATTTCCACTTTAATTATTAATGCTTGAATTTTCTTTACCCCCTTCCTGTTATATGTCTAATTAGTTTTTTTTTTTTTTGTTCTAAGGTTCAACTTAGACCTAGGTTTTCAATTCACTAGGCTTGGCGACAGTTCTTAAGGGAGAAATTAGTTATTAGTTATTAACTTTACTTATCACATCATTCATTTTAAGGCTGACTAGGTCCTAAGGAGGCATAGTTTTCTAGGCACTAGGTTTGTTAACTTACCAGTTAAAATCATGACGTGTCCTTCAGGACGCACTATGTGCTCCAAGGGTGACACTCACCTCTTTCTGTTTTCTTTGCATGACATGCCCTTGAAGACACACTACATGCTCTAAGGGTGCCACTTGCCTCTTGAACGAATTTGGTAGACGTCAAACCCCTGGAGTCAATACTCTGTCAGGTGATCTTGTGGGAGACTAAGGGCCTTTAAGGAATAAGGACCCTGCCTTATTGCGCATCCCTTAGAATCACCATGAGCGACTGTTATAGTCTGCCCTCACAACATCATGGGTCTCTCGAACTAGGTAATCCTTAACCTACAATTCGATCCATGACGGGAGTGCTAGTAGGTTGTGGCAGGGCTACTGTCACACCTCTCCCTCAATGTTTCTGGTTGTCGTGCGTGACCCCTTACTCCAAATGTGAGTCTGGTTGGTAAACTATCGTCAGCTTGCATCCATCAACAAATCATGTCAGCAATAACAATCAACATCATAATATCTAATCATATTTACATATGTCACATCAACAACATTCAAAACCTAACAATGCACTCTCTGACTCAATCCAGAGTCCAAGGGGTTTCATCAGTGCCTCAACATCCTCAACGTCCAGAGACTTGCACACTTAGGAGAACTTAGTCAATAGCACCTGTTGATGTAAATACAACAAAAATAACATATCATCAAATACACAATATCTCATAATCATAATCAAAACAACCAATCATATAAAGAATCAGATCACTTGCACACAAGTGTCCCCAAAGAATAAGTCCGCTCAGTGCACGCAAGAGCAGGATGTTACAGTTGGATTGATGTTGTAGAGCGTCCCATATCTATGTGTACAATTAAATGTGTATTGTTTCTTTATAATATTTGATAAGATTAAATGAAATCAATGACAACACTAATATCCATGCCCCCTCACATTTTCTATGCAACCTTTAATCGAGTAGATGATGTGTTTTGATTGATTTATGCATGTGTAATTCATTCCTTTTCTATGATTTGTTGTATATTATTCCTCATCTTCATTTAAGAGAGTGTCAAGGCCACCTTTATTACCTTGGAAACTATATGATTTATTTTTGGATCGTATAGCTTATAAATTGATGTAAATTGTTATAATTATTTGGCTCATCAGTTACTTACCATAGAACTAACTTAATTTTAAATTTTAAACTCATTATTAAACCATCATTGAATTATCTTTGTAGACTTGAAAACATATCTTAGTATTAATAACTAGCTCCAAATCCTACCATGAAAGGTAAAAGAAGGAAATATAAAAATAAATTTTAAACTCATTATTAAACCATCATTGAATTATCTTTGTAGACTTGAAGACATATCTTAGTATTAATAACTAGCCCCAAATCCTACCATGAAAGGTAAAAGAAGGAAATATAAAAAAATAGTGCTATAGCAAGTCATAATAAAATCACTATAACAATGATATTTCATCAAATCATAGATTAAACTCACTTTCATTTTGAGAAATTACATGGTTAACTAAGTCTATTTTCCCTTTTCCCTACAACTTTATAACATAACTAAATGATTCTTTAGAGATTTGAGTCCTTCTATAATGTTTTCCTCTCGATTACCTTTCTAATGGATATACTCATGCCTTCTTATGATTTATGAGCTAACATTTATGGCTTTTTGATTTCAACAGTTTCACCCTTTTTTCATTAGTACCAATAATCTGAAGGGATACCTTCTCTCTTGTAGAAGAAAATATGGAGAGAATCAAGAAAACTTTTATATTGAGTATTAATAGTGTTTTTGATTGTGAATACACAACAACTCTCAAGTTCAATATTTGAGGTTCCATCCTACTTATGAATCAATCTAAATTTGACAACTTTGTCCATTTTGTATTTCCTCCAAACTTAATTTTTTTAGTGAAATTGACTATCTCTCAAATGGAGAAAAATTAGCAAAAGCTTTATCAAGACAAAGTTGTATGGGTTGATGAGTAGTTAAAATGTTGACTAAATAATTTTTTTTGGATTGGTGATTTAGGGTCCTTTTTCCTCCAAAGATTTCAAAAATCTCCTAAAAGTGCCCATGAATAGTGCGTTTTTCCATGTGTTGGAATCTCCACTCCAAACCCTTTTGAATTTTTTCATAAGCCTTACACTAGAAGCCTACATATGATAAATGATGAGGAAAATGAGAGAAGTTAGGGATGAAGATCACATAGAATCAACTAATAGTTTTATGGAGATATTCACGGAGATATTGTGGAGATAGTTATGTAAGAGAGTGATGTATGATTACGCCGAAAGGGTATACCTATTGGAGATGGGCACAATTAATCACCTTTTAATATAAAATTCTAATCTGATGGCTAACAATTGAAGATGCTGGCATATTCTTAGTCGTCCTCCCAAATCAATGAATGTGATTTACTCTTCATAACTTTCTTGTATTTTTGAATGCATCAGTTAACTTGTTTACTTTTTAACATTTACCTAATCATATTAAGAAATCACTGTACCACCATATGATTGCCATGTTTAACTGATTAACCTTTGGAATTACCACATTTGAAATTAACTTTTAGATTTCCTCAGCTTTAGCATCGCCTTTCAGCGTTATGGATATTAGTTGTTCTTATCTGCCAATGTGTGTGAATGTTTTATTTATTACATCTCATAAACCAACATTTGATAATAGAGCGTGGGATTGAAAATTGTCATGTTGCTCACTAGTGCATGTAGATTGGTAACTTGTCGAGTGATTTTTTACTGAAAGAATTATTGAAGTGGAGCTGATTTAGTAGCCTTGTGGAATTAGGGCGTTAGAGTGGGAGCAAATGAAGACGATGCCATATACGAGCATGATCCCAATTGACATTGTCTGAGAGATCGAACTCTCAGACATATGCTCACGGGTGTTTGTGTCCAAGCAATTGTTGTGTGTAGGAATGAGTGTGATTAGTTGTGTAGATGTTTAGTTGTTGTTGTTATCATTTGTAGTTCAAGTATCAAGAGTGGTTGATGAGGCAAAATCTAAGAAAATTCTAGTGAATTTGAGGAGGCACAATTGATTTGCAATTAAAGATCCCAGCGTGATAGTGTATGTTCTGTTCATGAAACCGTAGACCAGGTATAACACAGATAGAAAATAGGCCCGTAAAAACACAACTGGAGAAGGCCACCTTGGTTTCTCTGGAGCTATTACTCAATGGAGAGAAAATGAGTATCTGCTGGATGGTGAACACGTAGATCAGTTTAATAGTGAACACGTCAGTTAAGGGATCCATTCAAGAAGAATTGATGGAAAGGGTTAGCTTGCGAATATTTTCTATTGCAGTGGTTCCTTTATGTTTTTCTTCATGTAAATCGACTGCATGACCAACAACAACAAAGCAATGCCAATTTGAATAAAATTGTTTTGTTCGGGCTTTGAATTTGGTGATTAGAGTTAACATTGTGGCGATGCTATTTTGTGTGTCATGAATTGGACTTTTAGAGAATCAAATTGCAGAAAGATGGGAGCAACATTCAAACCAAAGAAAAGGTAAATTCTGTAATCGTTTCACCTAAGAAAAGGTCAATTTCTTTATAAGTAAGAATGCTCACAAAAAATATTAGCAAATGAAAATGGACACTTAAAGAAATACTTGAGAGATTGATTTCAAAGTGAGGGACACATTTTAATGGCTGCGATCACATTCACATGGTGAAAATCTTTGAGTACTTGTTGGAATTAGAAATGGTAAATTTGTTACAAGTAAATTGTGCATGGTGAATCAGGGTAAAACTGGTTCTCTTTTATAAATTGAGATTAACTAAGAGTAATTCAAATCAGAGAAAAATCTAATATTTTAGAAGTCTCTTTTTTTGGTTGTGATTGTAAATGACAACTCATTTGAAGGCTGCAAAAAAAATGGTGAAAGAATTGAGAAACTGAGTATATTTAGAACATTTACAAGTAAAATCAAGGTTGAAGAGTCAAAGCTAGAGTTGAACTTGAATAGGGCCAAAGTAGAAGTCAAAGTGAAGACAGTTCCAAGTTGAGTGAGTCGTAATCAAATGTCATGTCATTAAAATACATCGTTGTAAGTATTGATGAAAGACAAAGTAAGTTGAAAGATCCTCCCCATTAAAGTTGTAAAGGTTAAAGGTAGACAATTTACTAAGTCAAGTGCAAGTATGACTTAAGAGATCTTGCTTATGTAATGAAGTGACTCAAATCAAGTTTGAAGAAAAATTTGAATCAATAAGAAACTTAGAGTTATAAAGAGGTTATTGATGTGTAAGAAGGCCCAAGGGTGGATGATGAGTGTTAGTCGACACCTTTATCATTCTTGTATTTGAAAGATGTGTGTATGGTCGGTTGTACCTGACACCTTGTGTTTATTGTGCTCATTCTTTAACAAGCAAGTGAGAATCATTATCATTTTTAAAATGGGAAAGGAGGAAAAAGGCTTCAAACGACTAATCAGGAAATTGAACTACTACAACAAGATCTTGATGATGGTTTACAAGAAATAGACATGTTACAAAAGAAAAATAATTCCATAATTGGGAAAGTTGCAAAATTCAGATAATAAGATAATTAACTTTATCATGAATTTGTTAAGTTGAAATCACTAGATCAATTTGTAGATGATATTTTCAAAATTCAAGATAAAAAAGATAAGTTGAAAGAATCATTGTAGCAAGAGTTGTTGACAAAGGAAATTGTGTTATTTGTTGGAACACACACAGATACTGAGAGGGGGGGTGAATCAATATCTAAAATATTTTTTCACTTTATTCCACTTATTAACATTGCAGATTAATAAACAATAATTAACTAGAAATAAAACAACACATTCACCATCATAAGATAAACACAGTACACAAGATGTAATATGGAAACCCTTGATAGGGATAAAACCACAAGAGATATTTATTTATATTTCAATTATTATAGTACTAGGATCCAACTTGAGAGGGACACCCATCCCTATTGTAAGCACCAACTTACAAGATTGCAGGAACTAACCTATCATAACAAGCATCTACTTGCTAATTGCAGACACCAATCTGCCAAAGACACCAATCCTTGCTACAATAACCAACTTGTAGAACTATAAGCACCAACCTGCACTGTAAGAACCCACTTGCTAATTGCAAACACCTATCTGCCAAGGACACCAACCTTTGCTGCAAGAACCAACTTGTAGAACTATAGGAATCAACCTGCTCTGCAAGCACCCACTTGCTAAAAGGAAATCACCAACCTTCAATGTAAGCACCAACTTACAATGAGGACTTCAATCCGCTCTCGAGATCCACCCTACCACCCTGAAATAATTACATATGCAACGATCTCTTCATTTGAACACAATAGTCAACATCTCTGCATTGTTCCAGAAGTTCCTTGCTCCTCCCAACCACCTTGAGACATTCATGTCTTCTTTTCTTCCATTCTCTTATATCCTCAGACCTATGGGCCTTAGGTATTCTCTTCTACAATTCGTATGCCCATTTACACAATTCAAATTTCTCTTATTATTCCTTTACTCACAGTTTTTCAATCTCAAAATACTACTCACACATATTGCTTCCATGCTTCTTGCTTTGCTCTTCACATCTCCATCACACCACTTCTACTTTAACAAACTTCAAGAATCATTATATATATATATATATATATATATATATATATATATTCAAGCCCATACACCATCTATTTGTTCTCAACCAAATCATATTCAACAAGTCATCTCCAAGTCCATCGATTCTCTATTAAGTTGGGCTACAACACCCTCTTAAAAACTGGTCTGGGTTCCCTTCTGTTGCACCCGATCTTCTCACAAGATTCTACACTCATCGACTGTTGGATCATCTCTATGATTGATCCTTAACCATCTATCTTATCTTCTTTATATCGGGACCACTGGGATGCTGAAACACTCAACACCATCATGATGCTTAACAACCGTCCAATCATATATCCATTTGATCTCGTCCATTGATTGTATCCTTGATATCGATCTCATTAGGGTACATTCAACACAATATATCCTTATTGCTCGACAGTTGCCCTATCTTCTTTCGATGTCTATTGTTTTTTCTTAGAGTCTTATTCATTGAAACCCGTCTTCTTCATAATATAACTACAATCCAACCATCTTACTCCGATAAAATGAGCTTCGACATATCCAACAATCATAGGAATATAAAATCAACAACTCCAATTGTGTCGCTCCTTCAATATGCATGACAATTATCTCTAGTCTCTCTATCTACTCGTGAGTAGGTCAAGTGGGACCATGATGGATCTACGACTGAGATTGCATCTTTCCTGCATGCTAACCTATGGTCTATATTGTTCCTTAGAGCTCCTTTGTCAGAGTGTCGTCACTCAATCCACTTTTATCAATTCTTCTCAGATGAATGACTGAGATATACTATTTAGATCAATGACTGTTATTATCTCTTGGAGTCCTAAGTCGTCCGAGTACATTAACTACAAATAAATCCGAATAGAGCCTCTTCTATGAATGATGGATATTTACTCACCGTTCTAAATCAATAGCTGATGTTACAAGGAAAATCTCTCTATGGCTAGGGGTAAACCACAACAGATGAAACAACACCCAGAAATAAACTCTAATATCAAGTATGCTATATAAATGAAATGCTAATAAGACAAGGATAAAATCCTACCTTGTCTGGACGTTCAAATAAGATCACCGTTGAGCACACGACCTAAAGCTTTATACCTACAAATTGTCCTCAAAAACCAAGATACGCAAGAATATGGTGATAATATATAGTTTCAACATATAAATTAGCATAATCCATTAACATACATGACAAATACGCCCATGGAATAGTTATTCAAATATTTGCAAGATATCAATTGAATGAGAAAAGAGTATTTCTATTAAAATAATCAACAAAAGTACATAGGTGACAAAATTTTGTAACGACACATTATTGGAACCAAGAAACTAAGTCCCTTCAGCAGGGTCTCCACCACTTCAATCCTCCACAAAGTCAAGATCATATATAGGAGTCAATGAGGTTCTTCATCACAGAGTAGGAAGAGCTTGGGGGATGAACACAAGAAGTTCAGACTTTCAACGACAAAGGGATGCAGACTCAATATGAAGTGACATTTCTCTAGAGTGTCTTTGTTCTTGAAACTGAAGTGTCGAATTGTCTTCAAGGCTTGGATATGGATCAATTTATAGCCTTGAAATGGAATTGAAGGGCCGAGTCAGAGAATTTATAGTATATGGAAGGTCAAGGATCATGGATCGTGTGACATGACATAGAAACCCGACATGATTTTTAATTTTTGAGCACCAAACCTGATGTACGCGGGTTGTAGTGGAGCAACTTGCATATATGCTTGTTGTATAACTGATAGGGAGTGGATATGTATACAAATGTGCTTTTTTGTCTATAGAGTGAACAAAAAGGGGACTTGAAGTCTGTAGAAGGAAATGGAAGGCCATCTAAGCAAGCTGCATGGAGTGAGGAAAAATTTGCTGTAACAGTTGAGATGAAGATGTAGGATGCCCATGTCGAATTGGACCCACTCTTGTTTGACACAATAAAAGATTGACATGTGTCACCCTTGGGAAAATCTATCATCCATGCTAACATCCTTGTCACTTTGACAGTTGATCTATCACAATACATCATGCCGATGTCACAGATGATGTGGCATTGATGTGATTATGACATCATCACTTCCTCTAGCTCTTGTTCGTACACCATACTGACTTGGCACTTTGACACGTGGCCTCATCTTTTATGATTTTTTGGCTATGATGTGGCAGTTAATGTGGCATATGAGCTAGCTCACACTCATTTGGAGTCCCTCATCGAAACCTATTCATCATTTCCACTCAGGTGGCAGGCACTCTGATTGCCAATCCAGATTCTATCCTCCAGATGCTCTCTGATAGATCAACGAATGTCGTTTAATTTTGTACTCAATGAAACATGGATCAATCATCGTGCTACACATGGAATTGGCTTGGAAACTGACCTCATGCTGACATCATCACAACTTCCAGCTCTGTTTGGAACTCTAAGATGGAACTTTGATTGTGCATGGGCTAATATTCTTATGACATGTGGTCCAATGCCCTCATGACACGTGGTCCAATTATTGATTTCGTGGTGATGACTTGGTATCAGCCATCAAACACTATCATAGATCCAATAGCCGAGGTAGATCCTTCGATGGATCTATGGTCTAGTTTTCTCTTGATTAATATGACAACTTAAACATGCTGCCAACGATCACGATATAGTTCTCCATGAATTCGATAGATCAATGGTTCCTATTAACTCAAAGTTTCTCCCATCAGAGTCCCTGTCACCTTGCATACTCTGACCAACTCCTTCGATGAAAGACAAAGATCTATTATACTTCAATAGAATTCTTATGGTGATATACAGTGGGCTTCTCAATATTTGGTCTTAGCCGTTGATCTTTGATAATCAATGGTCAAGATTTAATACGCTAAAAGTTAACCCTTGCTCATGATTCCATGGCTCACCGTTTTCATTCAATTAACTTAATGTCACCTTTACAATACAAATCCTTCTAAGTCGAATCTTGTTGTGCATGTGGGATAATTCTACAATCGCTGTTTTATTTAATTTGGTTAACCTGGACTTCCTTTTCCAAGCTTGACACTTCTCATTTCCTATGTTACCTTTTCCCCATTGGTCCTTTGCAACCTAGTCATTAGGTACCCGCACATAGACTTTGTCAAAACTTAATCAACAGATGCTAAACATCTCCTCTTTATCCTTAATCATGTATTTGCGGGGTTTTTTCGTCCAACTTCCATTCTTAATTTTCTTCAACTATTTTTTTCCTTGGATTCATGTATGGTTTAGGATTGATCCTTGGGCATGTCATCACAATGTACCTACCTTCATCTCCATAGGAAATCACTCATCAACATGACACATCATCAATGATATCAATAACAATTAAATATGTAGATTAAATGTGCATAAGCTTATCATCTCTTAGGGACATACAACCCCCTTATCAATGACAACATTTAGTCTCCCACTGCCTATGATATCAATGAAATCAATGAAAACACATTTTCCAACATTGTTAGCACTTGAAAGTGAAGTAAAATAGTCAGAACAAGAGAAAGTAAAGTGTGATGCAATCTATGATACATGTGACTTGATTAATAAGATTGATAGTTCTTGTAATAATTGTCATTTGGTTGATGATAATAATGTCAATATACACATGTCTCTCTCTTGTTCTGAGTTTCCAAATGATGATGCTCCAAATGATATTTTTAAAGATGAATCTCTTAATGAAGATGTTGAAATAGGTTTCTTTGAAAAGAACAAAAAATGATTTGGTTCAAAACTTATGAATGAAATGGGTTTTGAAGGAAAAGGTTTAGGCAAGAATTGTCAAGGTATCTAGAAGCCCATACAAATTTGTGTAAGATCAAGAAATCAAGGCCTTGGTTATGAAGGTCAAAGAAGTAATGAAACTATTAAGTTTGTGAACGTAGAAACATTGACAACAAGTAAATCATCTACAAGTAGTAGCAGTAACAACAAACCAGGAGTAGAATCCACAACAAAAAACAAGTGCAGAAGAAGGAACACTGTTACAGTCATTATGGAATAACAAGGCATGTAAAATAAAAAGTTGGAACTTATATCCCTACAATATTTGTGGTCTTACAAATCATGATCATCACAAGTGTTGGAATAGAAAAATATCAAAGCCTCACATACATGTACAACATGGTTGGATATATGTCCTTGAATGGAAGAATGTTTTTTTTTATGTTAAAAAGATTTTATAGGGACAAGTCTTCAAATGTACAACATCTCCCTACAAAATTCATGAGTTAGTTGGTCCTCCAAAAATCAGTTAAACATGTCTAAGAAAGAATTGTCAGTTTATTGAGTCATTTCTTTGAGTCAAATTAATCATGAATATTTTTGTACTAGATGGTAAACCTAAAACCACTTTGTAATGATAGATGCAGGTTTGTGGTTAGCTGAAACCACAAGTTAATGTAATGAATGGTTCATGGTAATATGAAACCACTTTGACTTTGTAATGGTTAAGGGAGAGTCAAGGAAAACCCTAGGTATGATGTCATCGTTGAAGGGAAACCCATAGAAAACCCATGGGAAGGTCAAGGGTAAGCTAAATAAATATTTGATATGAATATGATGCAGTTCAAATGATTAACTCAAGATCCATAATTATCAAATAAATATGCAACTCATGTTGATACAAAAAGACAACGACAACTGAAGAAACAAATAAAGACGAGGAAGACAAAATATGATGAAGACAAATCAAGACATCCATATTGAATCATAAGTATTCATTAAGGGGGCGTATGAAGGAATAATTCATACTTATGATATGATTAAATTATTGTTAATGAAAGTAGACTTACTCTAGAAGTCTACGTATGATATACATTGAGGAAAATGGGAGAATTTAGGGATGGAGATCACATAAAATCAATTGAGATATTTATAGAGATATTTATGGTGATATTGTGGAGATAGTTATGGAGATGGTTTTACCAATTAGTTGTATTGGAAATATTTTTATGAGCACCTCAATGCTATATAACAAGGCCTCATGTACTGTATTGATGTAAGAGAGTGATGTATGATTATTGTACATTAATACAATGTGATATTTGATGGATATTTGTTGTTCTTATATGCAAATATATGTGTAATTTTTTTTTTTATTACAACTCATAAACCAACACTGCTCACTGAGCAATACCATGATCTTCAAAACCCACTATTTTGGATTTTTTGGAAAATAGAAGCAGAACTCGCTAACGACCCTCACTTGATCTTTGGTAGACTTCATCACTGTGGACATACCATTTATATCTCATCTAATTATGAGTTTTTCTACTTTTATTATAGCCAATTTTTTTTTTTGGCTTCAAACTTTTTTGTTTGTATAATTTTCTCGTTCCCTTTCTTCCTCTTTCCCCTCTTCCTCTTCTTCTCTTCTCTTTTTCCTTCTTTTCTCTCTTTTTCATTTTCCTTCTCTTCTCTTCTCTTTCCTGTAACAAAAATATTTTTCTTTCTTCCTCATCAACACTATCTCCTGTATCAACGAGTGCTAGATCTTTCTTTCTCACTGATACACTCTCCTTTATCAGCTAGTTGGATATTTCTTTCTCCCTGATATGTGATACTTTATCAGGGAATTTGGATCTCTATTTATTGTGAATGTGTGCTCCTTTATCGATGAGTCGGAATCTTTATTTCTCACTGATGCATGCTCCTTTATCAATGAGTTGGGATCTTTCTTTCTCGTCAATATGTTCTTCTTTATCGGTGAGTTGCGATCTTTCTTTCTTACTGACACATGCTCCTTTATTGATGAGTTGAAATATTTCTTTCTTGTTAATGCACTCTCCTTTATCAAAGATTTGGGATATTTCTTTTTTGTTGATACGTTCTCCTTTATCAACAAGTTGGGATATTTCTTTATCGTCGACGTCTTTCCAGTGAAAATATTTTCTTTGTCGACATATCACTTGGTAAAATTATTTCCTTCACTAACAATCACTCGATGAAAGTCTTTCTTTTGTCGACAAATCTCTTGGAGAAAGTATTTTCTTCATTGATATATCACTCAGTGAAAGTATTTCCTTCATCGATACATCACTGTATTAACCATAATTTGTTTTCTTCACTGACACTCTCTGTATTGACCCCAAAACATTTTCGACACTTAGTCATTTTTCCACATTTTGGAGCCTGTCATCGTCGAAACCATTGTTAAAAACACTTAATCAAGTCCCTGGTCTAAATTTGACCCATTCCATTGCATGAAACAACCCCTATGCCAATAATTTCAATACCAAAAGTGAAGAAAAATGAGGATTTCAACCCAACATCTTTTGCCGAAAAAACTTGTTTTCCACCCAATACCACACAAATCACATCTTGTTGTTTTGTAGCAGGCCCTTGCAAGCCCAGTGTTGCAACCTTATGATCTGATACCACTTGTAAAGAACCCATCTCGCTAAAACAAATTTGAACAATTCCTTAATGTAAACAAAATTTAACACATGGGTGACAAGCACACAAAATTTCACATGGATCTAACAACGATTTTAAAAATCTCATGAATGCAGATTATTAACCCATACACATCATTCACCATATAAATAAAAATGCATACATAATGGAATTTAATAGAAAATAAATAGAAGAAACTTATTTTTTAATGGGAAACCAATCGACTGTGTATGAAATATGTTCCTCATAGCGATAGGCTTGCTATTCATTTTGTATCAATAGTAAGATGCTCGTGAATTTAGGCTATGAGTGCACAAGGAGGTTTGGTTCTCTTGTCAGTTTTCCACACACTCATCAGTCCAATTCTTAGGTTTCTAGTCCAACAACAATTCCAATCCACCATCTCTCTTTTCCCTCAACTCACACAACCTAAGGATTGAGATCCCCATTCTCTGCCATGTATTCCCTTGGGACTTCCCACTTCCCTACAAGGATCTAGTGCACATGGTTTTCTAGGAATATGTTAGATAAGGACTCCAAGAATTATCAGTTGTTCCAGGAGTGCTCATACCATCCTTCTCAAGGATCTTGAGCCATTTCTTCAATAGAAAAATGCATTTCCAGGCATACAACCAAGCTCTTGGCATAAAATCCAACCCTCTCATGGTTTTTCTCATATATAGTACAGATAGTTCTCTTTCCAAAAACACATCTCCCCCTTGCTGCCCAAAGATGATATTGTAAAATATCTCTCATGGCTACAACATGACTAGTGCTCTTTCCCAATACCCAACTCCTCTCTTGCTGTCCAAAATTAACATGTAAAAGCTGTCCCAAAAAGACAATCAATTTTCCTTTTCTTCTCATTCACATTTCCCAAAAAGTGGTTGTACTCAACCCATGCTATCATAAATCAGTGAGAAGAATTTTCCCACCTACTACTCTTACATCATTCAATAGATTATCTTTGATATTTCAAAGGAGGTAAATATTAATAAGAAATGGATTGTATTAATGTAAATGGGTAACCCCTTGGACCCCTTTTACCCCCCTCTCTTGTGGAATCATATCCCCGAATCATTACTTCCCCGCTCGTATCATAACCAATGATTATTATTTTTATTAAATATTTCAATGTACATTTTTACATAGCTCATATCTCAGCCATATCAGTCTGTATATGCTCTTCTCCCCAAAACATATAAGCTCACAAACCTAAATCACATTTACACAATTACATTATAAATTGTGGGGATTAAAACTAAGGATGTTACACCTATTGTGATTATCCCTTTTTAAGTGGCGTGGTTGAAAGGGTATAACATATTTTCATTGACATTTAATTTCCTAATCAAGTGGTATTTTGTGGGTATAGAAGTGGTAAATGAGATAAGTTGACATTAACATTGGCCTCACATAATTTAAAGTAAGGTGGCTAGCCTTAGTTTACCATTGTTTACACTCAATAACATATGGGAGGTCATTTTTTGCCATGCTTGGTTGGGGTGGATCCTATAAACAAACCCTTTTTCCATTCTACTTGGGAGGTTCAAGACTAGTTTTGGTTTCTTAATAGGGCTTTCCTTTTAAAATCTCTCATCATATTTTTTCAGAAAGTGGGTTCTGAGGCTAGTGTTTTTCTTGAACAACCACAATATATTGTAGCCATGATTTTTTTTTTGAGAGAAGTGTCATTTCATGTGAATAGTGGTGGTAAATGAGTTGATTGGTGGGTCCACCTGAATAGTGGTTGCAAGTCATTTTGTAGCACCATTAGTAAACATTTTGCTACCCTCTCCACTTAGTAACACATGAATGGTAATGTTTTCCATGCTCATCATGGGAGACAATTATAAACAAATCATTTTCTATTATTCTTGGATGTTGAGTGTGTAATGTTCTCCATCCCAGCTGAGGTCCATTACGTGTAGAAAAATCATAAAATAAAATTTTTTAAAACTAACAAAATTCCTGTAGTTTCCCAACTACAAATTACAACTAGATTTAACTATCGTCTAATACCATTATTTAAATGCATCTACAACATGATAAAAATGACATGAATGAAAATTAAATAAATCAACACAACAAAATATAATTTCTTATTAAACATAAAGTGGATGCACAACAATTTAACTCATAAATACAACACATAAACAGATAAAAAAATTATCTTTTAATTTAGTCGTGCAACTGGTTGCTTGGGACGAACATTCCATCCAAAAATAGAATTAATATTCCATATATCAACATCAAGTCACCCCCGAGTTGGGGCTAGAAATCCAAAAAAGAGGGTGGTCTCTCATTGTCCACTCACATCTCAAAAATCACACAACCCATAGGTATTTTCCTACAACTATCCCGATTTTCCACTAGTTCTCTTCTCATCAATCTTCCCAACCCAAAGAATGTACCTAGTCATTGATCTTAGTCCCCTGAGAATCCCATTCATTTATTAGGGTATCTTTGGCACATGTAACTAGGAATATCTCTGCTGGGAACTCAAGCGAATTCACTCCCAGGAAAACTACTAGCAAACAACAAAAAACACTTGTTGTTACATTGAAACTCACACATGATTTCAGTATTCATGCCTAACAATGTATCTCTTCATTATTCATCTCCAAAATTCTCCAACATGATACATAATTCTCCTTCCACAGTTTCTCCAACTCCAAGCTCTTATTTTATACTCTCTACTTATTGTTCATGCCCAAAAACTCGACTGTCCAAAATTGTTTTAATTATCCATATGCATTTCCTCTATTTGTCTTAATTTCTTGACTCACACACTTCCCCAAGATGATTGTACTCAACTCCCATGATCCCAATAACTATGGGATGTGACTTGTAACACCCACCCTCTTACATGCATTCAATGATTGGATTTGGGGACAGTCAATCATAAATATAAGTTTAATACATAATGATGATAAAATTTAGGAATGTGGTTGAAATTAATAGACATGCGTAATTCCCCCTTGGACCCCTCTATTAAGCATGCACTTATAACTTCCCCTCTCTTATGGATTAATCAACCCCCATATTTATCCATGTACCCTAGTAGCTGTCATCGCATTTTATTATTAAAACTTAGAAACACATTTCACACATACATCGCTTGGCCATGGCCACATTTCATATCTACATTATGCATTAATTCAAATCAATATTATAATGAGGATTTTACATTCCCCCTCTCCTAAAATTGTACACCATCCTTGGTGCACACTATGATGATATACATATACAAATTTACATCACAATGCTTAAAGAAATAAAATTATGAATTTCACAACTCTGACAATAGTTCCACCAAAATATCCTATTCCTCTCAATCTGCTTACCCACGAAATGTACCCCCTTCAATGTTCTCAATCCATCAGGCTGTACCATTCATTTTTCAGGGCCCCCAACACAGGTTCGCTAGGACTCTGAGATGTGGCTATGGAACTCTAACTGCTCAAAATGGAGTCTTGCATTCTTATATTTTGTTTTCTTCAAAATTTTCAAAAATTTGTAGTTATTCTTCTAGCATGTTTTCTTCATGCTCCCATGTTTCTTATTCAGGACCATAGTAGGTCCATTGAACCTTTACTATCCCTATGTATTTTTTCCTGAGCACTTTGACTTTCCATTCTAGGATGCATACTTGTTTCACCCGAAAATATCCTTCATGTTCCACCTGGATCACAATCCAATCAATTATGTGGTTAGGGTAAAACACATGTTTATTTAATAATGGCACATGGAATACATTATGCACTCTCATGGATGAAAACAATGCTAGAATGTATGCAACTAGACCCATCTTTTCTAATATTTCAAAAGATCCACAATCTCTTGCTTCCAACTTCAGACAACTTCCTAATCTTAGAGAACTTCTTTTCACCTTGACTTTTAAAAACACATGTTTTCCCACTTTAAAATATCTAAAAACTTTGTTCTTGTTTACATAACTTTTATACCTATCCTGGGAAGCCTTTAAATTATTCTTGATATTTGTCATCTACTCTTTTATTTCCTTCAATAGATATGGTCCAATAAATACTATGTCTGCTAGATTATCCCAACTCATTGGTGTGTTACACTTTCCACCATACAATGTTTCAAATAGACTCATTTTTAATGAGGCATGATACCCATTATTGTAATCAAATTCAACTAAATGAATATAGTCTTCCAACTTTGATGATTGGTCCATCACATACATTGTAAGCATGTTTTCAATTATTTTTTTAGTCCTGTATGTTTTCCCATATGACTCTGGGTGATGCACTGTACTAAGATTTAAATTTGTCCCAAATCCTTTGAGCAAACCCTTCCAAAAAATGGAAGTAAATTTTGGATCTTTGTCTGAAAACATTTCCTTAGGCACCCCATGTAGCCTGGAAAATTCTTTCACATATATTTCTGCAATATTGATTTCCTTGTGTGTAGTCTTTACTGAAATCAAATGTGTTTTCTTAGTCAATTTATCCACCAACACCATGATGGAATCATGCTACTTCATTGTTCTGAGAATCTTAGTAATAAAATGCATTGTAACAACTTCCCATTTCCATTTCGGAATGGGAAATGGTTGAATTAACTAAGATACATTCCTATTCTTTGTCTTCACCTTCCGACATTCTAGACATCTGACTATGTAATCAGTCACTTCTTTCTTCATTCCTAGCCAAAAGTATTGGCTTCTTACAACTATAATTGTCTTTTGATATCCTGGATGCCCATCATATGGCACATTATGCATTTCCCTCATCACTGCATTTTTCATCTCACTAGAATTTGACATATATACTTTTCCTTTGTATATGAGAATTCCATCTTCTTTTAACTCAATGTCTTTAAATTTCTGCTGAAAATTACCTCCTTGTAATGTTACTTTTATTTTCAAATAGTGTTGATATGAATTTTCTATTGCAAAATTTTTATGTTTTAAATTAGTCTTATACATGCTTATGGTTGCAATATGCATCTCATGAGCTCACTAGCTGAGTGCATCAACCACTTGATTCTCTTTTCCTTTGATATGCTTAGTTTCAAAGTTATACTCACTAAGAAATTCAATCCATCTAGTTTTCTTGGCATTTAATGTTGGTTGTCCAAACAAATGTTTCAGACCACAATAGTTTTTCCTTAGCTCAAATTTCCTCCCTATGAGGTAATGTATCCACATTTTTAGTGCATGTATAATGGTTTATAATTCCAATTCATGTGTAGCATAATTTCTCTCATGCTATTTTAATTTTGTGGACTTATAGCATACCACATGATCCTTTTGTGTGAGGAATCCACCGATCCCTTCCGTGCATGAATCAATCCACACCACAAAATATTCATCTGGATCTGCAATATTCAATATTGGCGCACTTGTCAATATGTCTTTCAATTGCTGAAATCTCTCTTCACACTTGGGAGTCTATTCAAATTTCACTCCCTTTTTTTGCAAATAAGTGATTGAGCTTGCAGGCTTTGAGAATACCTTTATGAATCTTTAGTAATAATCAATACGACCCATGAATGATATGACCTCTGTAACATTTCTGGTTGTTTTCCATCCTCCAATGGACTCTATTTTCTCAATATCAATTGTTGTTCCATCTGTTGAAATAATATTCCCCAACTAATGAATCTTCTTTTGATAAAATATACAATCACTTAGCTTAGCACACAATTTATGCTCTCTTCAAAATTGCAACACCATTCTTAAATGTTTCTCATGTTCCCCCTTTGTCTTTGAGTAAATCAATATATCATCTAAGAACACAATTACAAACTTGTCTAGGTATTCCCTAAACACTCCATTCATCAGGCACATAAAAACAGCTGGGGCATTTGATAGTTCAAATGGTACTACCGTGAATTCATAATGCCCATATCTTGTTTTGAATGATGTTTTTCTGATGTCTTCTTCCTTTATCCTTACTTGATGATGACATGATCTGAAGTCTATCTTGGAAAATATCCTTGCACCTTTCATTCGATTAAATAAATCATCAATTCTTGATAAAGAATATTTGTTCTTTATGGTGACCTTATTCAACTTTCTAAAATCAACACACAACCTTAAGGTTTCATTTTTCTTCTTCACAAAAAGAAGTTTGGCACCCCAAGGTGACACACTTCGGTGTATATAACCCTCCTTAACAATTCTTCAAGTTGCATCTGCAACTCCTTCAATTTAGGTGTGCCCATTCTGCAATGTGTCTTGGACACTGGGGAAATTCTTAGCACCAAATCAAAAGAGAAATCAATGTCTTTCTTTGGTGGAAATCCTGGGATTTCTAAAAAAACATCTTCAAAATCCCTTAAGAATGGATGGTCTTCAATACTTTCCACTTTATCTTTGGCTTCCTCTTCCATATGGGCTACAAAAATCTGACACCCCTTCCTAATAATCGTTTTCAATTGTATAGCTGCAATCTCTCAAGCAACTACAACTCTTGGAATGCCTTGAACCTTTCCTTACTACCCTTCTTCATCAAGACACACGATTGTCTTGTTGTAACAATCTAGGATAGTATGATATTTTTCTAACCAATCCATGCTAATTAGAAAAGCATATGAACCCAATGGTGTGATGTTCACATCTATCTTTGTGCTAAGTCCATTCATGTCTATTGGACAATCTTTAACTAGCCCATTGATCTTCCTCTTAGCCCC
>ML798549.1:52416-65447 GCA_009831015.1 Picea engelmannii | reverse complement strand
GGGGCTAAGAGGAAGATCAATGGGCTAGTTAAAGATTGTCCAATAGACATGAATGGACTTAGCACAAAGATAGATGTGAACATCACACCATTGGGTTCATATGCTTTTCTAATTAGCATGGATTGGTTAGAAAAATATCATACTATCCTAGATTGTTACAACAAGACAATCGTGTGTCTTGATGAAGAAGGGTAGTAAGGAAAGGTTCAAGGCATTCCAAGAGTTGTAGTTGCTTGAGAGATTGCAGCTATACAATTGAAAACGATTATTAGGAAGGGGTGTCAGATTTTTGTAGCCCATATGGAAGAGGAAGCCAAAGATAAAGTGGAAAGTATTGAAGACCATCCATTCTTAAGGGATTTTGAAGATGTTTTTTTAGAAATCCCAGGATTTCCACCAAAGAAAGACATTGATTTCTCTTTTGATTTGGTGCTAAGAATTTCCCCAGTGTCCAAGACACATTGCAGAATGGGCACACCTAAATTGAAGGAGTTGCAGATGCAACTTGAAGAATTGTTAAGGAGGGTTATATACACCGAAGTGTGTCACCTTGGGGTGCCAAACTTCTTTTTGTGAAGAAGAAAAATGAAACCTTAAGGTTGTGTGTTGATTTTAGAAAGTTGAATAAGGTCACCATAAAGAACAAATATTCTTTATCAAGAATTGATGATTTATTTAATCGAATGAAAGGTGCAAGGATATTTTCCAAGATAGACTTCAGATCATGTCATCATCAAGTAAGGATAAAGGAAGAAGACATCAGAAAAACATCATTCAAAACAAGATATGGGCATTATGAATTCACGGTAGTACCATTTGAACTATCAAATGCCCCAGCTGTTTTTATGTGCCTGATGAATGGAGTGTTTAGGGAATACCTAGACAAGTTTGTAATTGTGTTCTTAGATGATATATTGATTTACTCAAAGACAAAGGGGGAACATGAGAAACATTTAAGAATGGTGTTGCAATTTTGAAGAGAGCATAAATTGTGTGCTAAGCTAAGTGATTGTATATTTTATCAAAAGAAGATTCATTAGTTGGGGAATATTATTTCAACAGATGGAACAACAATTGATATTGAGAAAATAGAGTCCATTGGAGGATGGAAAACAACCAGAAATGTTACAGAGGTCATATCATTCATGGGTCGTATTGATTATTACTAAAGATTCATAAAGGTATTCTCAAAGCCTGCAAGCTCAATCACTTATTTGCAAAAAAAGGGAGTGAAATTTGAATAGACTCCCAAGTGTGAAGAGAGATTTCAGCAATTGAAAGACATATTGACAAGTGCGCCAATATTGAATATTGCAGATCCAGATGAATATTTTGTGGTGTGGATTGATTCATGCACGGAAGGGATCGGTGGATTCCTCACACAAAAGGATCATGTGGTATGCTATAAGTCCACAAAATTAAAATAGCATGAGAGAAATTATGCTACACATGAATTGGAATTATAAACCATTATACATGCACTAAAAATGTGGATACATTACCTCATAGGGAGGAAATTTGAGCTAAGGAAAAACTATTGTGGTCTGAAACATTTGTTTGGACAACCAACATTAAATGCCAAGAAAACTAGATGGATTGAATTTCTTAGTGAGTATAACTTTGAAACTAAGCATATCAAAGGAAAAGAGAATCAAGTGGTTGATGCACTCAGCTAGTGAGCTCATGAGATGCATATTGCAACCATAAGCATGTATAAGACTAATTTAAAACATAAAAATTTTGCAATAGAAAATTCATATCAACACTATTTGAAAATAAAAGTAACATTACAAGGAGGTAATTTTCAGCAGAAATTTAAAGACATTGAGTTAAAAGAAGATGGAATTCTCATATACAAAGGAAAAGTATATATGTCAAATTCTAGTGAGATGAAAAATGCAGTGATGAGGGAAATGCATAATGTGCCATATGATGGGCATCCAGGATATCAAAAGACAATTATAGTTGTAAGAAGCCAATACTTTTGGCTAGGAATGAAGAAAGAAGTGACTGATTACATAGTCAGATGTCTAGAATGTCGGAAGGTGAAGACAAAGAATAGGAATGTATCTTAGTTAATTCAACCATTTCCCATTCCGAAATGGAAATGGGAAGTTGTTACAATGCATTTTATTACTAAGATTCTCAGAACAATGAAGTAGCATGATTCCATCATGGTGTTGGTGGATAAATTGACTAAGAAAACACATTTGATTTCAGTAAAGACTACACACAAGGAAATCAATATTGCAGAAATATATGTGAAAGAATTTTCCAGGCTACATGGGGTGCCTAAGGAAATGTTTTCAGACAAAGATCCAAAATTTACTTCCATTTTTTGGAAGGGTTTGCTCAAAGGATTTGGGACAAATTTAAATCTTAGTACAGTGCATCACCCAGAGTCATATGGGAAAACATACAGGACTAAAAAAATAATTGAAAACATGCTTACAATGTATGTGATGGACCAATCATCAAAGTTGGAAGACTATATTCATTTAGTTGAATTTGATTACAATAATGGGTATCATGCCTCATTAAAAATGAGTCTATTTGAAACATTGTATGGTGGAAAGTGTAACACACCAATGAGTTGGGATAATCTAGCAGACATAGTATTTATTGGACCATATCTATTGAAGGAAATAAAAGAGTAGATGACAAATATCAAGAATAATTTAAAGGCTTCCCAGGATAGGTATAAAAGTTATGTAAACAAGAACAAAGTTTTTAGATATTTTAAAGTGGGAAAACATGTGTTTTTAAAAGTCAAGGTGAAAAGAAGTTCTCTAAGATTAGGAAGTTGTCTGAAGTTGGAAGCAAGAGATTGTGGATCTTTTGAAATATTAGAAAAGATGGGTCTAGTTGCATACATTCTAGCATTGTTTTCATCCATGAGAGTGCATAATGTATTCCATGTGCCATTATTAAATAAACATGTGTTTTACCCTAACCACATAATTGATTGGATTGTGATCCAGGTGGAACATGAAGGATATTTTCGGGTGAAACAAGTATGCATCCTAGAATGGAAAGTCAAAGTGCTCAGGAAAAAATACATAGGGATAGTAAAGGTTCAATGGACCTACTATGGTCCTGAATAAGAAACATGGGAGCATGAAGAAAACATGCTAGAAGAATAACTACAAATTTTTGAAAATTTTGAAGAAAACAAAATATAAGAATGCAAGACTCCATTTTGAGCAGTTAGAGTTCCATAGCCACATCTCAGAGTCCTAGCGAACCTGTGTTGGGGGCCCTGAAAAATGAATGGTACAGCCTGATGGATTGAGAACATTGAAGGGGGTACATTTCGTGGGTAAGCAGATTGAGAGGAATAGGATATTTTGGTGGAACTATTGTCAGAGTTGTGAAATTCATAATTTTATTTCTTTAAGCATTGTGATGTAAATTTGTATATGTATATCATCATAGTGTGCACCAAGGATGGTGTACAATTTTAGGAGAGGGGGAATGTAAAATCCTCATTATAATATTGATTTGAATTAATGCATAATGTAGATATGAAATGTGGCCATGGCCAAGCGATGTATGTGTGAAATGTGTTTCTAAGTTTTAATAATAAAATGCGATGACAGCTACTAGGGTACATGGATAAATATGGGGGTTGATTAATCCATAAGAGAGGGGAAGTTATAAGTGCATGCTTAATAGAGGGGTCCAAGGGGGAATTACGCATGTCTATTAATTTCAACCACATTCCTAAATTTTATCATCATTATGTATTAAACTTATATTTATGATTGACTGTCCCCAAATCCAATCATTGAATGCATGTAAGAGGGTGGGTGTTACAAGTCACATCCCATAGTTATTGGGATCATGGGAGTTGAGTACAATCATCTTGGGGAAGTGTGTGAGTCAAGAAATTAAGACAAATAGAGGAAATGCATATGGATAATTAAAACAATTTTGGACAGTCGAGTTTTTGGGCATGAACAATAAGTAGAGAGTATAAAATAAGAGCTTGGAGTTGGAGAAACTGTGGAAGGAGAATTATGTATCATGTTGGAGAATTTTGGAGATGAATAATGAAGAGATACATTGTTAGGCATGAATACTGAAATCATGTGTGAGTTTCAATGTAACAACAAGTGTTTTTTGTTGTTTGCTAGTAGTTTTCCTGGGAGTGAATTCGCTTGAGTTCCCAGCAGAGATATTCCTAGTTACATGTGCCAAAGATACCCTAATAAATGAATGGGATTCTCAGGGGACTAAGATCAATGACTAGGTACATTCTTTGGGTTGGGAAGATTGATGAGAAGAGAACTAGTGGAAAATCGGGATAGTTGTAGGAAAATACCTATGGGTTGTGTGATTTTTGAGATGTGAGTGGACAATGAGAGACCACCCTCTTTTTTGGATTTCTAGCCCCAACTCGGGGGTGACTTGATGTTGATATATGGAATATTAATTCTATTTTTGGATGGAATGTTCGTCCCAAGCAACCAGTTGCACGACTAAATTAAAAGATAATTTTTTTATCTGTTTATGTGTTGTATTTATGAGTTAAATTGTTGTGCATCCACTTTATGTTTAATAAGAAATTATATTTTGTTGTGTTGATTTATTTAATTTTCATTCATGTCATTTTTATCATGTTGTAGATGCATTTAAATAATGGTATTAGACGATAGTTAAATCTAGTTGTAATTTGTAGTTGGGAAACTACAGGAATTTTGTTAGTTTTAAAAAATTTTATTTTATGATTTTTCTACACGTAATGGACCTCAGCTGGGATGGAGAACATTACACACTCAACATCCAAGAATAATAGAAAATGATTTGTTTATAATTGTCTCCCATGATGAGCATGGAAAACATTACCATTCATGTGTTACTAAGTGGAGAGGGTAGCAAAATGTTTACTAATGGTGCTACAAAATGACTTGCAACCACTATTCAGGTGGACCCACCAATCAACTCATTTACCACCACTATTCACATGAAATGACACTTCTCTCAAAAAAAAAATCATGGCTACAATATATTGTGGTTGTTCAAGAAAAACACTAGCCTCAGAACCCACTTTCTGAAAAAATATGATGAGAGATTTTAAAAGGAAAGCCCTATTAAGAAACCAAAACTAGTCTTGAACCTCCCAAGTAGAATGGAAAAAGGGTTTGTTTATAGGATCCACCCCAACCAAGCATGGCAAAAAATGACCTCCCATATGTTATTGAGTGTAAACAATGGTAAACTAAGGCTAGCCACCTTACTTTAAATTATGTGAGGCCAATGTTAATGTCAACTTATCTCATTTACCACTTCTATACCCACAAAATACCACTTGATTAGGAAATTAAATGTCAATGAAAATATGTTATACCCTTTCAACCACGCCACTTAAAAAGGGATAATCACAATAGGTGTAACATCCTTAGTTTTAATCCCCACAATTTATAATGTAATTGTGTAAATGTGATTTAGGTTTGTGAGCTTATATGTTTTGGGGAGAAGAGCATATACAGACTGATATGGCTGAGATATGAGCTATGTAAAAATGTACATTGAAATATTTAATAAAAATAATAATCATTGGTTATGATACGAGCGGGGAAGTAATGATTCGGGGATATGATTCCACAAGAGAGGGGGGTAAAAGGGGTCCAAGGGGTTACCCATTTACATTAATACAATCCATTTCTTATTAATATTTACCTCCTTTGAAATATCAAAGATAATCTATTGAATGATGTAAGAGTAGTAGGTGGGAAAATTCTTCTCACTGATTTATGATAGCATGGGTTGAGTACAACCACTTTTTGGGAAATGTGAATGAGAAGAAAAGGAAAATTGATTGTCTTTTTGGGACAGCTTTTACATGTTAATTTTGGACAGCAAGAGAGGAGTTGGGTATTGGGAAAGAGCACTAGTCATGTTGTAGCCATGAGAGATATTTTACAATATCATCTTTGGGCAGCAAGGGGGAGATGTGTTTTTGGAAAGAGAACTATCTGTACTATATATGAGAAAAACCATGAGAGGGTTGGATTTTATGCCAAGAGCTTGGTTGTATGCCTGGAAATGCATTTTTCTATTGAAGAAATGGCTCAAGATCCTTGAGAAGGATGGTATGAGCACTCCTGGAACAACTGATAATTCTTGGAGTCCTTATCTAACATATTCCTAGAAAACCATGTGCACTAGATCCTTGTAGGGAAGTGGGAAGTCCCAAGGGAATACATGGCAGAGAATGGGGATCTCAATCCTTAGGTTGTGTGAGTTGAGGGAAAAGAGAGATGGTGGATTGGAATTGTTGTTGGACTAGAAACCTAAGAATTGGACTGATGAGTGTGTGGAAAACTGACAAGAGAACCAAACCTCCTTGTGCACTCATAGCCTAAATTCACGAGCATCTTACTATTGATACAAAATGAATAGCAAGCCTATCGCTATGAGGAACATATTTCATACACAGTCGATTGGTTTCCCATTAAAAAATAAGTTTCTTCTATTTATTTTCTATTAAATTCCATTATGTATGCATTTTTATTTATATGGTGAATGATGTGTATGGGTTAATAATCTGCATTCATGAGATTTTTAAAATCGTTGTTAGATCCATGTGAAATTTTGTGTGCTTGTCACCCATGTGTTAAATTTTGTTTACATTAAGGAATTGTTCAAATTTGTTTTAGCGAGATGGGTTCTTTACAAGTGGTATCAGATCATAAGGTTGCAACACTGGGCTTGCAAGGGCCTGCTACAAAACAACAAGATGTGATTTGTGTGGTATTGGGTGGAAAACAAGTTTTTTCGGCAAAAGATGTTGGGTTGAAATCCTCATTTTTCTTCACTTTTGGTATTGAAATTATTGGCATAGGGGTTGTTTCATGCAATGGAATGGGTCAAATTTAGACCAGGGACTTGATTAAGTGTTTTTAACAATGGTTTCGACGATGACAGGCTCCAAAATGTGGAAAAATGACTAAGTGTCGAAAATGTTTTGGGGTCAATACAGAGAGTGTCAGTGAAGAAAACAAATTATGGTTAATACAGTGATGTATCGATGAAGGAAATACTTTCACTGAGTGATATATCAATGAAGAAAATACTTTCTCCAAGAGATTTGTCGACAAAAGAAAGACTTTCATCGAGTGATTGTTAGTGAAGGAAATAATTTTACCAAGTGATATGTCGACAAAGAAAATATTTTCACTGGAAAGACGTCGACGATAAAGAAATATCCCAACTTGTTGATAAAGGAGAACGTATCAACAAAAAAGAAATATCCCAAATCTTTGATAAAGGAGAGTGCATTAACAAGAAAGAAATATTTCAACTCATCAATAAAGGAGCATGTGTCAGTAAGAAAGAAAGATCGCAACTCACCGATAAAGAAGAACATATTGACGAGAAAGAAAGATCCCAACTCATTGATAAAGGAGCATGCATCAGTGAGAAATAAAGATTCCGACTCATCGATAAAGGAGCACACATTCACAATAAATAGAGATCCAAATTCCCTGATAAAGTATCACATATCAGGGAGAAAGAAATATCCAACTAGCTGATAAAGGAGAGTGTATCAGTGAGAAAGAAAGATCTAGCACTCGTTGATACAGGAGATAGTGTTGATGAGGAAGAAAGAAAAATATTTTTGTTACAGGAAAGAGAAGAGAAGAGAAGGAAAATGAAAAAGAGAGAAAAGAAGGAAAAAGAGAAGAGAAGAAGAGGAAGAGGGGAAAGAGGAAGAAAGGGAACGAGAAAATTATACAAACAAAAAAGTTTGAAGCCAAAAAAAAAAATTGGCTATAATAAAAGTAGAAAAACTCATAATTAGATGAGATATAAATGGTATGTCCACAGTGATGAAGTCTACCAAAGATCAAGTGAGGGTCGTTAGCGAGTTCTGCTTCTATTTTCCAAAAAATCCAAAATAGTGGGTTTTGAAGATCATGGTATTGCTCAGTGAGCAGTGTTGGTTTATGAGTTGTAATAAAAAAAAAAATTACACATATATTTGCATATAAGAACAACAAATATCCATCAAATATCACATTGTATTAATGTACAATAATCATACATCACTCTCTTACATCAATACAGTACATGAGGCCTTGTTATATAGCATTGAGGTGCTCATAAAAATATTTCCAATACAACTAATTGGTAAAACCATCTCCATAACTATCTCCACAATATCACCATAAATATCTCTATAAATATCTCAATTGATTTTATGTGATCTCCATCCCTAAATTCTCCCATTTTCCTCAATGTATATCATACGTAGACTTCTAGAGTAAGTCTACTTTCATTAACAATAATTTAATCATATCATAAGTATGAATTATTCCTTCATACGCCCCCTTAATGAATACTTATGATTCAATATGGATGTCTTGATTTGTCTTCATCATATTTTGTCTTCCTCGTCTTTATTTGTTTCTTCAGTTGTCGTTGTCTTTTTGTATCAACATGAGTTGCATATTTATTTGATAATTATGGATCTTGAGTTAATCATTTGAACTGCATCATATTCATATCAAATATTTATTTAGCTTACCCTTGACCTTCCCATGGGTTTTCTATGGGTTTCCCTTCAACGATGACATCATACCTAGGGTTTTCCTTGACTCTCCCTTAACCATTACAAAGTCAAAGTGGTTTCATATTACCATGAACCATTCATTACATTAACTTGTGGTTTCAGCTAACCACAAACCTGCATCTATCATTACAAAGTGGTTTTAGGTTTACCATCTAGTACAAAAATATTCATGATTAATTTGACTCAAAGAAATGACTCAATAAACTGACAATTCTTTCTTAGACATGTTTAACTGATTTTTGGAGGACCAACTAACTCATGAATTTTGTAGGGAGATGTTGTACATTTGAAGACTTGTCCCTATAAAATCTTTTTAACATAAAAAAAAACATTCTTCCATTCAAGGACATATATCCAACCATGTTGTACATGTATGTGAGGCTTTGATATTTTTCTATTCCAACACTTGTGATGATCATGATTTGTAAGACCACAAATATTGTAGGGATATAAGTTCCAACTTTTTATTTTACATGCCTTGTTATTCCATAATGACTGTAACAGTGTTCCTTCTTCTGCACTTGTTTTTTGTTGTGGATTCTACTCCTGGTTTGTTGTTACTGCTACTACTTGTAGATGATTTACTTGTTGTCAATGTTTCTACGTTCACAAACTTAATAGTTTCATTACTTCTTTGACCTTCATAACCAAGGCCTTGATTTCTTGATCTTACACAAATTTGTATGGGCTTCTAGATACCTTGACAATTCTTGCCTAAACCTTTTCCTTCAAAACCCATTTCATTCATAAGTTTTGAACCAAATCATTTTTTGTTCTTTTCAAAGAAACCTATTTCAACATCTTCATTAAGAGATTCATCTTTAAAAATATCATTTGGAGCATCATCATTTGGAAACTCAGAACAAGAGAGAGACATGTGTATATTGACATTATTATCATCAACCAAATGACAATTATTACAAGAACTATCAATCTTATTAATCAAGTCACATGTATCATAGATTGCATCACACTTTACTTTCTCTTGTTCTGACTATTTTACTTCACTTTCAAGTGCTAACAATGTTGGAAAATGTGTTTTCATTGATTTCATTGATATCATAGGCAGTGGGAGACTAAATGTTGTCATTGATAAGGGGGTTGTATGTCCCTAAGAGATGATAAGCTTATGCACATTTAATCTACATATTTAATTGTTATTGATATCATTGATGATGTGTCATGTTGATGAGTGATTTCCTATGGAGATGAAGGTAGGTACATTGTGATGACATGCCCAAGGATCAATCCTAAACCATACATGAATCCAAGGAAAAAAATAGTTGAAGAAAATTAAGAATGGAAGTTGGACGAAAAAACCCCGCAAATACATGATTAAGGATAAAGAGGAGATGTTTAGCATCTGTTGATTAAGTTTTGACAAAGTCTATGTGCGGGTACCTAATGACTAGGTTGCAAAGGACCAATGGGGAAAAGGTAACATAGGAAATGAGAAGTGTCAAGCTTGGAAAAGGAAGTCCAGGTTAACCAAATTAAATAAAACAGCGATTGTAGAATTATCCCACATGCACAACAAGATTCGACTTAGAAGGATTTGTATTGTAAAGGTGACATTAAGTTAATTGAATGAAAACGGTGAGCCATGGAATCATGAGCAAGGGTTAACTTTTAGCGTATTAAATCTTGACCATTGATTATCAAAGATCAACGGCTAAGACCAAATATTGAGAAGCCCATTGTATATCACCATCGGAAGTCTATTCAAGTATAATAGATCTTTGTCTTTCATCGAAGGAGTTGGTCAGAGTATGCAAGGTGACAGGGACTTTGATGGGAGAAACTTTGAGTTAATAGGAACCATTGATCTATCGAATTCCTGGAGAACTATTTCGTTATCGTTGGCAGCATGTTTAAGTTGTCATATTAATCAAGAGAAAACTATACCATAGATCCATCGGAGGATCTACCTCGGCTATTGGATCTATGATAGTGTTTGATGGTTGATACCAAGTCATCACCATGAAATCAATAATTGGACCACGTGTCATGAGGGCATTGGACCACATGTCATAAGAATATTAGCCCATGTACAATCAAAGTTCCAGCTTAGAGTTCCAAACATAGCTGGAAGTTGTGATGATGTCAGCATGAGGTCAGTTTCCAAGCCAATTCCATGTGTAGCACGATGATTGATCCATGTTTCATTGGGTACAAAATGAAATGACATTCGTTGATCTATTAGAGAGCATCTGAAGGATAGAATCTGGACTGGCAATCAGAGTGCCTGCCATCCGAGTGGAAATGATGAACAGGTTTCGATGAGGGACTCCAAATGAGTGTGAGCTAGCTCAGATGCCACATTAATTGCCACATCATAGCCAAAAAATCATAAAAGACGAGGCCACGTGTCAAAGTGCCAAGTCAGTATGGTGTACGAACAAGAGCTAGAGGAAGTGATGATGTCATAATCACATCAATGCCACATCATCTGTGACATCGGCATGATGTATTGTGATAGATCAACTGTCAGAGTGACAAGGATGTTAGCATGGATGATAGATTTTCCCAAGGGTGACACATGTCAATCTTTTATTGTGTCAAACAAGAGTGGGTCCAATTCGACATGGACATCCTACATCTTCATCTCAACTGTTACAACAAATTTTTCCTCACTCCATGCAGCTTGCTTAGATGGCCTTCCATTTCCTTCTGCGGACTTCAAGTCCCCTTTTTGTTCACTCTAGAGCCAAAAATGCACATTTGTATACATATCCACTCCCTATCAGTTATACAACAAGCATATATGTAGGTTGCTCCACTACAACCCGCGTACATCGGGTTTGGTGCTCAAAAATTAAAAATCATGTCGGGTTTCTATGTCATGTCACACGATCCATGATCCTTGACCTTCCATATACTGTAAATTCTCCAACTCGGCCCTTCAATTCCATTTGAAGGCTATAAATTGATCCATATCCAAGCCTTGAAGACAATTCGACACTTCAGTTTCAAGAGCAAAGACACTCTAGAGAAATGTCACTTCATATTGAGTCAGCATCCCTTTGTCGTTGAAAGTCTGAACTTCTTGTGTTCATCCCCCAAGCTCTTCCTACTTTGTGACGAAGAACCTCATTGACTCCTATATATGATCTTGACTTTGTGGAGGATTGAAGTGGTGGAGACCCTGCTAAAGGGACTTAGTTTCTTGGTTCCAATAATGTGTCGTTACAAAATTTTGTCACATATGTACTTTTGTTGATTATTTTAATAGAAATACTCTTTTCTCATCCAATTGATATCTTGCAAATATTTGAATAATTATTCCATGGGCGTATTTGTCATGTATGTTAATGGATTATGCTAATTTATATGTTGAAACTATATATTATCACCATATTCTTGCGTATCTTGGTTGTTGAGGACAATTTGTAGGTATAAATCTTTAGGTCGCGTGCTCAACGGTGGTCTTATTTGAACGTCCAGACAAGGTAGGATTTTATCCTTGTCTTATTAGCATTTCATTTATATAGCATACTTGATATTAGAGTTTATTTATGGGTGTTGTTTCATCTGTTGTGGTTTACCCCTAGCCATAGAGAGATTTTCCTTGTAATATCAGCTATTGATTTAGAACGGTGAGTAAATATCCATCGTTCATAGAAGAGGCTCTATTCGGATTTATTTGTAGTTAATGTACTCCGACGACTCAGGACTCCAAGAGATAATAACAGTCATTGATCTGAATAGTATATATCAGTCATTCATCTGAGAAGAATTGATAAAAGTGGATTGAGTGACGACACTCCGACAAAGGAGCTCTAAGGAACAATCTAGACCATAGGTCAGCATGAAGGAAAGATGCAATCTCAATCATATATCCATCATGGTCCCACTTGACCTACTCACGAGTAGATAGAGAGACTAGAGATAATTGTCATGCATATTGAAGGAGTGACACAATCGGAGTCGTTGATTTTATATTCCTATGATTGTTGGATATGTTGAAGCTCATGTTATTGGAGTAAGATGGTTGGATTGTAGTTATATTATGAAGAAGACAGGTTTCAATGAATAAGACTCTAAGAACAAACAATAGACATTGAAAGAAGATTGGACAACTGTCGAGCAATGAGGATATAATGTGTTGAATGTACCCTAATGAGATCGATATCAAGGATACAATCAATGGACGAGATCAAATGGATATATGATTGGACGGTTGTTAAGCGTCATGATGGTGTTGAGTGTTTCAGCATCCCAGTGGTCCCAATATAAAGAAGATAAGATAGACGGTTGAGGATCAATCATAGAGATGATCCAACAGTCAATGAGTGTAGAATCTTGTGAGAAGATCGGGTGCAACAGAAGGGAACCCAGTCCATTTTTTAAGAGGGTGTTGTAGCCCAACTTAATAGAGAATCGATGGACTTGGAGCTGACTTGTTGAATATGATTTGGTTGAGAACAAATAGATGGTGTATAGGCTTGAATAT
>ML798549.1:34940-45718 GCA_009831015.1 Picea engelmannii | reverse complement strand
GAGATGTAGTCTTGTCTCATGTGTCACCAGAGAACCAATTAGTTCATCTATTGAAAAACTTGACAGATCCTTGGATTCAAGGATGGCTGTGACAACCATTTCAAATTTCTTGGGAAGACTTCTGAGAATTTTCTCAACTATTCGTTGATCAGTGATCGTTTCACCAATCAATCTGATCTGGTTCACGAAGCCCATGACTCTGGTCATGAACTAATCTACAGTTTCGGACTCTGTCATTCTGAGAGTCTTGAATTGTGTCCACAAGGACTGTAGTTTAACTGTTTTTACCCTGTCATTGCCTTGGTAGGAAATTTTTAGGATGTCCCAGGCCTGTTTGGAAGTACCAGCGCCTGTGATTTTCGAAAAAATCGAATCATCCACAGAATTTTGTATCCAGAATTTTGCTTTGTTTTCCTTGGTCCTCAGATTTGCCTGAGCAATTCTCTGAGCATTTGTCATGGCAGTGAGGGCAACCGGATCTGGTTCCACATATCCAAGATCCACTGGTTCCCAGCACTCTTGTGCTTGCAAGAACGACCTCATTCGAAGAGACCAAAATTCGTAATTCTTACAAAGAAGAATCGGACCCTGATTCGGGCCGAGATTGCTGGTCGACGCCATTTAAATAAAATGCTGAAAAAAAAAAATAGAGGGAAAAATTTGTATTTACCTCCAATCTCAGAGATTGTCGATTTGTCGATGGCCGAGGGGAGCTTATCGGGATTTAGATGGCCCTTGGTCTCCTTGCAATGTGACCACGCGCCTTGTGTAAGCGCTACGGGCTTTTCCCGTTCCTTTGGCTTTCAAATCGCCGAAATGCGAAAAATAGCCTTTCAACTTTTCAACGGTCCAGATCTGCTGTGATCGGACGGTCCAGATCGTATTGGGATATCGCGAATCGGGATTTCGCGATTCCTGATGTCGAGGTTATCTGTCTCCTCGGTTCCGCGATCGCCGATTTTCCGATGGCGCTGTCCTATCGGGACTTTTCCCGATGGCTTTGATCTTTGCCACGCATCCCAGCAGATGGACGGTCATGTGCTTTCCTCGCGATTTCGCGATTTAAACGTGCGACCTCTTGGTCTCTCGAATCCCGAAATGTCGATGACCTTTTCTTGTTGGGACTTTTCCCGAATCGCTTTGATCGCCTCCACGTGTCCTAACAGATGGACGGTCCTGATTTCTCCTCGGGATATCGCGATTTGAAATGTTTTGTACTTCTCGTCTCCTGGATCCGCGATTTGCCGAATCCCAAAAAGCCGATGAAATCGCTTAGCGGGACTTTTCCGAGTCGCCGGATTTGCGCCACGCGTCCAGGATAGATGGACGGTCCTGATGCATCCTCGGGATATCGCAACTTGCGATGCTCCAAACCTCTGTCAACGTGAAACCCCAAATGCCGATACGCTGATGGTTCCCTTGATGTCCGCCACGTGTCTGGTCAAAAATGGATGGCTGAGATCTTATCAGGATTTCGCGTATCGCGATTTCGCGAGTTACGATGTCAAATTTCTATGACAACTTGAAACCCCGAACTCCGAAATGTCGACGGGTGCTGCGATGTTCGCCACGTGTCCTAACAAACGGACGGCTGAGATCGTTTCGGGATTTCGCGATTTTGCGTATCGGAGTTTTTTGGAGAGAGGATTCTTTCGCTCCTCCAACTCCCGATTCCCGATTTTGCGATGGGATAAGATCTCGCCACGTGTCTCTTGATCAGACGGTCAAGGTGACGTCGGGATTTCACAAGTGAAAAAACCTCCTTTGCGCTCCACACGACTAATCGTCGTGCAACTTCTTGCTGATCTAACGGCTGTCAGGCCTGTGTTCAAGATCTGACGGCTGAAATTATTTCACCTGTTCCGCTCTTTCTTGTTCCCTTCTGAACTGGTTTTCCTCCTCGAATTCATACGCAGGACGAATCTTATGGCCACAATGGCGGTTCCTTGCGTATTTGACACGATCTTTCCCGAATTTAACAGAATTTTCTCCTGCGGAAGAAAAGATTCGTGAATCTTTCAAAGATTTGAAAGAATTTCACGAATTCTACGTTCTGTGCTTCAATCTTTAACAGATGTGAGGGAAATTTTTGAGTTCTTTAAAATTTCTCGCCTCCTCCGGCTTTTCTTCGTCAATCTTTGACGATTCTTGAAAAAATTACAAGAATCTTTGGGATTTCTTCTTCTGTGTTCTCTTCGTCCAGGATCTTTCAAGCGTTGTACGCTCGGCTTCCTCCGCAAGCTTGTTACAGCGATCTTTAAAGAGTATTACGGCCAGCTCTCCAAGCCTTGTGAAAAAATTGTGTCGCGTGCTCTCAAGATGCGTGTAAGCTCTGCGCTGTGAGGATCGAGTTGCTCTCCCGACTGTGTGAAGAGGCTTACTGCTGAAGCTCTGATACCATGATAAATTTTGGAGCAAAGAGAAATGCAGAGAGAAAAGAATAGTATATTCAAAATGTATGAAGAAGTACAGAAAGTACAGAAGTAAGTTGAAGAACTGAAGCACACCAACAATAGGGAATAGCTGAGCTTATATATGCTCAAGCAAGACAAAATTAGAAAGTACAACTGTCCAGTACAGCTGGCAGTGTACGGTCATACTGTTGAGGGTACAATATATTTAACAAATTCCACAAGGCTACTAAATCAGCTCCACTTCAATAATTCTTTCAGTAAAAAATCACTCGACAAGTTACCAATCTACATGCACTAGTGAGCAACATGACAATTTTCAATCCCACGCTCTATTATCAAATGTTGGTTTATGATATGTAATAAACAAAACATTCACACACATTTGCAGATAAGAACAACAAATATCCATAAAGCTGAAAGGCGATGCCAAAGCTTCCTCTCGAACAGCTGAAATGCTTATAGAGCTGAGGAAATCTAAAAGTTAATTTCAAATGTGGTAATTCCAAAGGTTAATCAGTTAAACATGGCAATCATATGGTGGTACAATAATTTCTTAATATGATTAGGTAAATGTTAAAAAGTAAACAGATTAACTGATGCATTCAAAAATGCAAGGAAGTTATGAAGAGTAAATCACAATCATTGATTTGGGAGGACGACTAAGAATATGCCAGCATATTCAATTGTTAGCCATCAGATTAGAATTTTAGATTAAAAGGTGATTAATTGTGCCCATCTCCAATAGGTATACGCCTTTCGGCGTAATCATACATCACTCTCTTACATAAGTATCTCCACAATATCTCCATGAATATCTCCATAAATTTATTAGTTGATTCTATGTGATCTTCATCCCTAACTTCTCTCATTTTCCTCATCATTTATCATATGTAGGCTTCTAGTGTAAGGCTTATGAAAAAAATCAAAAGGGTTTGGAGTGGAGATTCCAACACAAGGAAAAACGCACTATTCATGGGCACTTTTAGGAGATTTTTGAAATCTTTGGAGGAAAAGGGACCCTAAATCACCAATCCAAAAAAGATTATTTAGTCAACATTTTAACTACTCATTAACCCATACAAATTTGTCTTGATGAAGCTTTTGCTAGTTTTTCTCCATTTGAGAGAAAGTCGATTTCACTAAAAAATTAAGTTTGGAGGAAATACAAAATGGACAAAGTTGTCAAATTCAGATTGATTCATAAGTAGGATGGGACCTCAAATATTGAACTTGAGATTTGTTTTGTATTCACAATCAGAAACCCTATTAGTACCCAATATAAAAGTTTTTGTGGTTCTCTCCATATTTTCTTCTACAAGAGAGAGAAGGTATCCCTTGAGATTATTGGTACCAGTGAAACAAATGCAAAAAGGGGTGAAACTGTTGAAATCAAAGAGCCATAAATGTTAGCTCATAAATCATAAGAAGGCATGAGTATATCCATTAGAAAGGTAATCCAGAGGAAAACATGATAGAAGGATTTAATTCTCTAAAGAATCATTTAGTTATGTTATAAAGTTGTAGGGAAAAGGGCAATTAGACTTAGTGAACCATGTAACTTCTCAAAATGAAAGTGAGTTCAATCTATGATTTGATGAAATATCATTGTTATAGTGCTTTTATTATGACTTTCTATAGCACTATTTTTTTATATTTCCTTCTTTTACCTTTCATGGTAGGATTTGGGGCTAGTTATTAATACTAAGATATGTCTTCAAGTCTACAAAGATAATTCAATGATGGTTTAATAATGAGTTTAAAATTTAAAATTAAGTTAGTTCTATGGTAAGTAACTGGTGAGCTAAATAATTACAACAATTTACATCAATTTATAAGCTATACGATCAAAAAATATATTATATAGTTTCCTAGGTAATAAAGGTGGCCTTGACACTCTCTTAAATGAAGATGAGGAAAAATATACAACAAATCATAGAAAAGGAATGAATTACACATGCATAAATCAATCAAAACACATCATCTACTCGATTAAAGGTTGCATAGAAAATGTGAGGGGGCATGGATATTAGTGTTGTCATTGATTTCATTTAATCTTATCAAACATTACAAAGAAACAATACACGTTCAATTGTACACATAGATATGGGACGCTCTAAAACATCAATCCAACTGTAACATCCCGCTCTTGCGCGCACTGAGCGGACTTATTCTTTGAGGACACTTGTGTGCAAGTGATCTGATTCTTTATATGATTGGTTGTTTTGATTATGATTATGAGATATTGTGGATTTGATGATATGTTACTTTTGTTGTATTTACATCGACAGGTGCTATTGACTGGGTTCTCCTGAGTGTGCAGGTCTCTGGATGTTGAGGATGTCGAGGCATTGATGAAACCCCTTGGACTCTGGATTGAGTCAGAGAGTGCATTGTTAGGTTTTGAATGTTGTTGATGTAACATATGTAAATATGATTAGATATTATGATGTTGATTGTTATTGATGACATGATTTGTTGATGGATGCAGGCTGACGATAGCTTGCCAACCAGACTCACATTTGGACTAAAGGGGTCACGCACGACAACCAGAGACATTGAGGGAGAGGTGTGGTAGCAGCCCTGCCACAACCTACTAGCAGTCTCGTCATGGATCGAATTGTAGGTTAATGATTACCTAGTTCAAGATACTCGCGATGTTGTGAGGGCATACTATAACAGTCGCTCACGATGATTCTAAGGGACACGCAATAAGGCAAGATCCTTATTCCTTAGAGGCCCTTAGTCTCCCACAAGATCACCTGACGGAGTATTAACTCCAAGGGTTTGACGTCTACCAAATTCGTTCAAGAGGCGAGTGGCACCCTTAGAGCATGTAGTGTGTCTTCAAGGGAACGTCGCACAAAGAAAACAGAAAGAGGCGAGTGGCACCCTTGGAGCACGTAGTGCGTCCTGAAGGGCACGTCGTGATTTTAACTCGAAAGTTAACAAACCTAGTGCCTAGAAAACTATGCCTCCTTAGGACCTAGTTGGCCTTAAAATGAATGATGTGATAAGTAAAGTTAATAACTAATTTCTCCCTTAAGAACTATTGCCAAGCCTAGTGAATTGAAAACCTAGGTCTGAATTGAACCTTAGAACAAAAAAAAAAAAACTAATTAGACATATAACAGGAAGGGGGTAAAGAAAATTCAAGCATTAATAATTAAAGTGGAAATTTTAATAAGGGGGTATTGGTTGTTTTTGTCTAAACCTGCTAATTCCAAACTTAGTTAAGAAAAAGAGGAAACTTTAAGAAAAAGGGAAACTTAAAGAAAAGGGGGAAACCTAAGGAAAAGGGGAAACTTAAAGAAAAGGGGAAACTTAAAGAAAAATGGGAATGTCTAACTTAGTAAGGAATCTAGCCTTTGGAACTTTCTATTTATGAACTCAACTAGGAGTTAAGTAAGCCGTAAGTCATTTAAGAATTGTAAGGAAATAATGGGACATCGATGAGCATTTTTAGGAACGTTTTTAGGTGGGTGAGGGAAATAGACAAATTTAATTAATTATTAAAATTGATTTTCTGGTGCAACTAGGGGATTAGCCGACATGTGTATGGGGAAGGTTTTTTGAAATTAATTAAATGAAAAAGGAATCTGATGAGGGTTTTGGGAAACTAATGACTAAGAAATATCTATAAAAAGGATGGTGGGTGAGGAGTGTGGATGACATCTAGCTTGTGTACCGTTACGCTGCCAAATTTTGTCTTGACTGAGTTTCTTTTGTGGGAGTTGGGATACCCATCTCGGGTAACAAGTGGTAGCTCGACCTTGCGAGGTGATTTGGGAGCTATCATTCTCTGGTATTGTGTGTGTGGCCCCTTTGCGGCTCGGGGGGCTCAGGGGAAAGAAGAGTACCCCTAGAATTGATTGGTAGGTATGAGTGAGGTCACATCGATTGGCAAGTGGGATATGGACAAAGTGCGCACGGGACAATGACTTCGGAGCATTTGCATTTGGCTATGGTACGCATGTGTATATTGTATTAAATGGTAGTTATATTCCCAGTATATGCATCTCTCTAACATTGAAAGCACGTGTGTGTAACTGTGTTAAAAATGTATTTAATTTCTTGTCCTGGAAATTTACGCTTGTGAAATTTGGTTGAGGGTAGTGAAATTATGTTCTTGCGCCTTCAGTTAAGGCACTTCTATTGTGTTAAATTTTATGTTTTATTCAACGTAATACTATCCAAAGTCTTCATTTTTTTCTTTCATCAAATTTGCCTTGATGAGCCATTGTTTTATGATTAGTGAATTCAAAGTTATCCCAACCTTATGCTCATTGTACTTTTGATTGATTTCCAATGGTGAACCCAAACCTTGAATGCAAATGACTTTTCTGCATTTTTTTTTATTGTTTTTAATACAAGGAAAAATTGTGTTTTTATCTTATGTTCCTTTATCCTTAGGTTATTAGTATGTGCCTGGGAAATCGGCCAGGAGCCGAATCGACTGTCTTTCACTCTGGTGTTAAATATTTGGATTCAAATGCCCTTATTTTCTGTGCATGGATAATAATTGTAGGATCGTTTCTCTACCCATCAAGGAATTCTCTCCTTGGCATTTATCCCCTCCTTAGCCTCTGCGATTATTGTGATGTATTCCCTACAAACTCGTGCTTCCACACAACAATTTTGGGGATGTCTCTCCAGTTCACCAAACGTTTTATTTTCTATGATTGTTTTATTTCTTGCAGCGAATTTTATGCTGCGAAGGATTTAATTCTTGATGTGTTTGGTTTATCATCTACTCCTGTGATGGGTTTATTTCTTGCAGTGAATTTTATGTGGTGAATGATTTAATTCTTGATGTGAATGATTTATTTCTTGATGTGATTTTATTGTTGCATTTTGTTTTTTTTTCCTGGAGGTTGTCTCCATTTTTCTCATGGTCAAATGAGCCCGGACCAGCTATTCCTTGTGTTAATCTTATTGCAATTTATTGTCTGCGTTTTGTGTTTCTCCGTGGAGTTATCACCTCCCTTCTTCTTGTTTGGAAAGCGCGCAGTCCCAACCCTTACCCATAGATTGGCATTGATTTTTATGGCAGCCTTATTATTGCAACATTGGACAGAGAATGGGGTCGATACATAATTATATTATAAGAAAGCCCAATTTTAACGTGAGGGAAAAGAGTGAGTAAACATAAGTTTTACGCATGAGGTAAATAGAGTCAGTAATAGTTATGAGACGTCTTAATTTGGATTGTATAAGAGATTTAGGAATATTTAAGAATGAAACTAATCCAAAACAGGTTCCATTATTTTGTATAAATAACATAAATGAGAAAAGACACGAATACAAATATTTAAGAAGAAAAGACATTAATATAATATTTAAGAATAAAACTAGTTCAAGACAAGGTACATTATTTTATTCAGATAATAAAAATGTGGTGTGAAATGATAACATGACTGATATTTGTTACATACTGCATAGAGTATCAAAGGAAATAACGATAAGCGGGAGAAAACTGAAGAGATTTGGAACTACTCTAGTTACCCTTTAATCCAGCATTATTTATGTCCAGTTTTTTAATTTTTCTTTATTGAATTAAACAATGGTATAACCTTTATTGAACCTGGGAAATGGCAATCATATTAATAGCAGGAAACGATAATTATTTATATAAAAATAAACACCTCACTCATATCATTATAAATCTTGCACTGATATTTTCTTATTTTTGAGAGAATTTGTTCAAATCTGGTACCTGTGCTCTTTAAAAAAAAAAAGGTTAAATTTTGTCCTTTGTAATTGGAGAATGTGACAACAGCGTTGGCTATTCAAAGAGTATTGAGGCTCCTTTTGACATTAAGGCGCAATATCCTCGGTTCAATGATTTGTCTAGTTTTTTAATTTTTTCTTTATTGAATTAAACATATTTATTACCGTAAGGAGGGATGCAGTGATGACAGATGTGATTAACACAACTGTCGTGCCCATTTTAATTATGATTTATCAATCATATAATAATTTAATCAAGATTAACAATTTGATTGTTTTAATTAGTTGGCATCAACTTGCATGGTTCCTTTTTAACTGTGAATATTGTGGGTATAAAACAGTTTAAGCATGTAACAGTTTTAATAGCTTATTTGCTTATTAAGTTCAGTTCTAATGGCTTTATAACAGTTTATTGTGGAATGAATATATGCCAAATCTTCCCTTCTAATAGATTGATTGTTTTTCTTCAATTTATTAAGTTTAATTGTGATGGATTTTAGCGCTTGCAATGTTTCTTATTGCCCTTACGGCAGGGAATTAATAGGACTTGTTCAATTCACTAATGTTGTTAATAGAAACCCTTATCTGATAGATTGTGATTATGTTTATGAGTTTCCTTTTTCAGTAAATAATGTAAGGGGTTGTAAATGATTGGAAGGTAAAAATTTTCTTGATTATTTCGAGTGCCTTCGTCTAACGACGTCGTATATTTTATGTCGGTTCCATATGGATTTCAAGCATGTTGAATTTTATGTTGGGTTGAAATTTTAATAGTTTTTGTTTGTGCATGGGTCCCTAGCACTCTTGTCGCAAGGTGGCGATGTGGTACCTTATGAATGGATCATTTTGCGCGTTGATCGACAAGCACACATGAATCCTGGTTTAGGTTTTTGTGCCTCTATATGTGGATGAAGTTGTTTTTGTGAGTAGGGTTGTTCTGGTTTATAATGTTGATGTGATTGTCATCCGCTCACTGGGAAGGTTCTAGTTACCGGTCGTCGAAGTTGTTGTGTTGGATTGATTGATGATTGTATTTAGCCTAGTAGGCGTGATCTTGCGTGTGTCAAGGGGAATGTAGACACCTCCTTGTTCCTTAGAACAGTGATTAGCCTTGAGACCTTAAATGGTCAAAATCGATGGGAACTTGGGCTTGAGCGTTGCTTATGTGTCCTGGAGGTCCTAACCTTGCAAGGTAGGACGGGCGGGTAGTCGTTTTTATTTTTTCTAATTGATTATCGCATGTTTCGCCCAGTTGCATGATGTGCTAGTATTTTGGGTCATTGGTGTTTGTTGCCTGATTTGTGTGTGTTGTGTTCATCGTCAAGTTGTGTTGATTAATTGTTGTCATTGTTACCTTTCTGCCTAAAAAAAAAATTGCACTTGCTTTGTGTTGCATGTAGTCTTAACGACGGGGGTCTTCACACCAATAACATTACATTCATTATTCGAACATGATTCTCTGAATACAAATCAATTACAGTGGTCTTTGTAGACATTAAAATAGTTTAGTTACAATTAACAATAAAATTGTTGCAAAACATGTTGAAAGTTTCAACATTTTGATCGCTTTCTCTTTAACTTGTAAATTGCATTGATTAAATGTTACAAGTCACAAGAGTACATAGGTTACAATCACTCTATACTTGAACAAGATTTACTTCCCACAAATGTCATCTAAAAGTTTTTATTTTGAAGCTAAGATTAAAGTCCACCATAATGAATTCTCATTGAAAAAAATGCTTCACTTGAATTGATTATATTCCATTTCAAATATGGTTTGCACGATCTCCTAATCTTTCCAAATGATATCAATCAACCACAAGACCTCCAAAGTTTCACAATAGTTGGAAGAATTAAGTGGTTGTGAAAATTAAGAACTTTACACCTTGGCGTTCCAGGTGGTAATCCTTTAAAGTTTTTGCACCTAATAAACACCTTCAATGTTGATTACCATAACCCATTTGATTCCTTCCCACATAGCTATGATGTTTATAGAAATATATTCTATAGATGAAATCAATCTACTCCATTCTTATTAGTGAAAAATATGCCTAATTCTTACAACCACTCTTTTGGCTACCTTGCAGTAGGATTCATTGAAGAGACTAATTGACATCCATCTTGGAATGACCTTGTGATTATCGCCATTTGGGATTATGTCAATGGAACCTTGATGAATAGATTCCCCAATGATTATTGTGTTAAGGCCCTTCACTAAACTTTAATTAAATTGGGGCTCGTGTAGCACAATGTAGCCTGGTAGAATCTATAGAAAACTAGAGAGACTTATCGTTTGCATTAACTTTGATGGATTTTATTTGTTCGTTCAATTTGAAAGTTATGTCCCATTGACTTATCAACACATAAAAGTGTTAGGCTAGTCCTCTCTTATCTTTGCCTCCCATAAGAAGGCATATTTGTAGTGTATGGATAAGTGGTGTTTTATATTCCATTATTATTTTGTAAGAGATTAAACATGTAACTTGCTAATTAACTATAGTATATTATCTCCAAAATCACATTAATTAAACTATGGTAAAATCCTTATACTTTATATAATGGTTTAAATAATAGATACCTTTGACATCTTTTATATATATAATGGTTTAAATAATAGATACCTTTGACATTAATTTT
>ML798549.1:15682-34854 GCA_009831015.1 Picea engelmannii | reverse complement strand
ATATATATATATAATGTCAAAGGTATCTATTCTTCAAAATCACATTAGTTAACTATAAGAATCAACTCACTGCTTGAAAATCTTGGAAAAATCCTTATATTCCATATAATAGTCTAAATAATATATAGATCAATGCATATAGGAACTTGGCATTCAATATATATGTAACTAATATATACCAACACATAACTAATATATATTTAATGTTATTAAGTATTTAGACAATTTATTGGAGAGTGAGCAGCTTTTGAATGAAAAAACCCTAGATTGTGAATGTAGGTCTTGGCTCTAGTGCGCAACACCCTGTACCAAGGGGGATATGGATCTAGGTAGGTGACAATCCTTTTAGGTTTCTCGTGTGGAGGAAATGTTTCATGTGATAGGTGGCTCGATTGAGAATCCTAAGGCGGTAGTTAGTTAATATAGATTGGATTTAGCTTAATGGAGGAAGAGGAGGTGGATTACGAGGAGAGGAGAGGAAATCGAAAGGATAGATGTATTCATATCCAAGAAAGAATTTTTTAGAAGCCAAAAGTACAAGTTATCATAGGATGAGTTGGTTTGGGAGTCGTTCGATGATATAGAAGGAAATGATCGGTCCAAGGGCTCCCACCTACCCATTTTCGAAAAGCTTCAAGGTGGTAAGGGATGTCATCCGCCTACGTCGTCCATCACCCCTCACGTGTGAGCTCATTATTCCATTGAAGGGGACGACGAGACCCCAATTCCATGCAAACTACGGCTGCATGCAAACGCGGAGTCTTCAATGAAAGGAACAAAAAGCTCAAAACAGAGATCAGTGAGTGGAGAAGCAACAAAAGTTCCAAACTGTCAGAGGGCCAAGCAAAAGCATAAGTGTTGGGAGGTGTGGAAGGAGAAATGAAAAATGGTAGTTCGAACGGATGTGGACATCAGAGATATACCGGTTTTGTTGGGGAGAACTGCGATAGGGAGGTTTTGTGGAAAGGTTGTTCAATCCACAACTTTGGAGGGTTGGATGGATGCAAATTTGGTCAGATTGTTAGGTTGTTGTTCTATATTTCATACATTGGATCGTGGATGGATAGTGTTCAAATTCAGATCTAAGGAGGATTTAGGGGAAAACTTTAGTAGGGTTTGGAACTAGGGTCTTCTAATTTAGTTTTGAAGGAGTAGACGATCAATTTCGAGTCGACCAGAGATTTTCTTTCACCCAAAAAAGTATGGGCAATTTTACCCAATTTGTCGTTGGTGTTCTGGCATGAGGTGATTATGGCTTCCATTGGGAATCAGTGAGGGAGATATGTCAGCAGTGACCCTGGGGTGGGAAAAGAAAACTAACAGGAGATGGGCTTGGCTTCAGATAGAAGTTGATCTTCGAGATGGGTTACTGGACAAGATAGAGTTGGTTTATGGGGGGCTTCTTCTGGAATCAAAGGGTTGACTATTGGAAAGTCCCTTTTCGATGCTATGGATGCCACAAAGTGGGTCATTTGTCGACTCAATTTCGCAGGCCTCCTTCCTAGTTTCCTCCTTTTAAAAATTCATGGGAATGGAAGGTTGAAACAGATGTTGTTGTAAGTGAAAAGGTGATGGAAGGTAACTCGGTTTCATGTAGTCCTTCGAAATATCTGTTTAGAAAGCCAAGTGTTTTCTCCCCATAGTTTCGTATGACAACATGTCCTGTTAATTCAACATGTCCTCCCTCAAAAGATCCATTTCTTTTAAATGATGACAAGGTGGTTTCAGTGAAAGAAAAATGCTCTTCTTTGAACTCTAAAAATGGAAGTATTGTCTCGTCCTCCCCCAAAAGTGATTTCGTAATAGTCCCTATCATCCCTGTCATTCTGAGCATGGGTCAATGTTCTAGCCCCTTCCCTCCCAATACTATTCCAAGCTTCCGTCCTACTTCTTGGTCATCTACAGAACCTACATCATTACCTAACCCCATGGTTTATCCCTCAATCACTTCCTCCATGAATTCTATTTTAAAATATGATTATTTGTGAGTTCAAGGGTGGAAAAAGGACTCTTGGAAGAATTTGTCGAATCCCTAATGATGGAGAAGTGGGTGACACCCCAAGTATGGAGAAAATATCTCTTATTGAAAGCCCAGCCTCAATATATGAAGGAAATCAAAACCGGTAGGTAAGCCACAATTGTTAGGTCCCTTGGAGCGGGGAAATATTTGGTCAAAGGTTCTAAATGATCATTCTTTCCTTCAATGCACATGGGGTAGGGGGTACCTAAAAAATTCATGCCCTCAAGAAAATGGTATCAGACTGTAAACGTGTTTGGGGGAAAAGGAAATGGAATCATTCAAACCTTGGTTGAGGGATTGGTCATTTTTGTGTGGTTGCTTTGGTCAGTTTTTCTGGAGGGTTACTATCAGCTTGGAGTCCAAATTTCAAATTTGTTTCCTCTGTGATATCTCAAAAATAAATTGTGGTGGATGTGGATGATTACACCTCGGTGTCATCCTTTTAATATTTATGGGCCTTATGTAGATAAGTGCCCCTTTTGGGAGGGTTTAAGAGAGTCGGGACTTCTCCAGGATCAAAATGTTAGTATTGGAGGGGACCTCAATTTTACTTTGTATTTATGAGAAGTTTGGGGGAGGCATCACAGGAGAGATCCGTTGGAAGTTGTTTTCTTGCATTGGATTGCTTCTCATCGGCCTATTTATTTGGAACCCCCAAAGTTGTCTCAACGTGGAGAAATGGCCATAAAGGTGAAGATATAGTTTCCAAAAGGCTCGACATATTTTTGACAGAGAAAAAAATGATGGAAAAACCTTGGATCATTAAATCATTGGTTCTAGTGGGGGGTGTTTCAGACCATATGTCCATCCTTCTCAACATTCTCAAAAAGTGGTTCCAATCCCTCTTCCCCCCTTAATTTCAATCAGGATTGGTTAAATATAAATGACTATAGTAGTTTAATTGTTGATTCTTGGGTTAGTCTGTGCGACTCCTTGAAGTGTTCTTTTATGCAAAAAAATGGAAAACAACCTTACCAAAGTAAATAAGTATCCTTGTCTTGGTCTCAATACTTTAATTTGGAAAATATTTCCCTTTTGCGGGAAGTAGAGTGCAGGCTTGAAGATTTGTTGATTAATAGGCCTACAGATACTCTCTTGGGAAGAAGAGGAAGAGTTGGGTATATTGTTATCTAGAAAACAAGATATTTTGGCCTTAGAGGAATCCAAGTGGAGAATAAAAAGTAGAGCGGTGTGGTTGTAGGAAGGAAATAACAATACCAATTTTTTTCATAGTTATGCAAATCACCATAAGAATCTTAACTTGATTGATGAAATTGAGAATGTGGAAGGATAGAAGGTCTCTTCATTTGAAGTGATAGCCAAGGCAAGGGTGGATTCCTTTTCAGGCCCTTTTGTAGAGCCTCCAGGATGCCCTATCTTAGAAACCTTAAAGGTCATCGACCTCATCCCAAGATCGATCAGCGAGAATATGAATGAATCCCTCTAGGATGAGGTTCAAGAGGGTGAAATATTGGTTGCACTTTAAGCTTTCCAAAAAATTAAGAGACCAGGCCTAGATGGGCTAACAATGGAATTATTCATGGGTTTTTATTATTTAATTAAAGAATATTTACTCAAGGTAATCCAATAATATCAACAATCAAGAGAATTCATTGGATCCTTTAATAAGACCTTCTTGGCTCTAATTACCCAAAAAATGAGATTGTTTCTTTCGAGGATTTTAGGCCAATCTCTTGTTGCAACCTAATCTATAAGCTAATATCCAAGATAATATCCAATCGGTTGAAATGTATCCTAAAAGATCTTATTTCTAAGGAACAATTTGGGTTCCTTTATAAAAGGAAAATTCATGATGTTGTATCTTTTTCCCAGGAGGCCCTTCATACCCTTAAGACAAAAACAATGTCATCCTTTGTTCTTAAAATTGAGTTATCAAAAGCGTGCGATAAAGTTAGTTGGGTTTTCTTATGGGTGGCTCTGATTCAGATGGGCATGACTTTAAATACCAACAATTGGATAATGGGATCTGTTAGATCGACCTCCTTTATTATTTTGATAAATAGCTCTATGTCATCCTTCTTCAGGCCATAAAGGGGGTTGAGGCACCTTCTGAAAGGAATAAAAGTATCCCCTAAGGATTTTCATACACATCTTCTTTTTGTTGATGATGTCATGATATTTGGTGAAGGTAATGTGAAGGAATTTCAATAGTTGAAGTCCATTCTAGATCTCTTTTGTGTTGCCACTTGCATGAAAATTAATATGTCAAATTATATTATGCTAAAAGGTGTTATTAAAGAAGAGATTTCAGACCAGTTGGAGGTTTTTTTACCTTTCAATCATAAAATCATTGAAGAAGGGATAAAGTAACTTGGATTCGAGTTAAAACCTTGTAGCTATTTGGTGGAGGATTGGATGTGGCTTCCTAATAAAATTTAGGCAAGAATTTATTCTTGGACATTTTGTTTTCTTTCTAGAGGTGGTTGATTGGTGCTTTTAAACTCGATGCATAGCAGTATCCCGGTACACTAGGCCTCCATTGCTAAGATCCCAAAAGGTATCCTCACACGGATCAATAAATTATGCTTTCAGTTCTTATGGTCAGGTAAAAAAGATATTGTGGGAACCCCCCTTGTAAAATGGTCTCATATTGCAATGTTGGAATAGTTAGGAGGATGGGGAGTTAAAAATTTCCTTTGGTTCACTAAGGCGATGGTGGAAAAAATCTTTTGGAGGCTCACTCACAACTCTATGTTTTGGGGACGATTAATGGCTACTAAATATTTCCCTAGAAGACCATTGGTGGATTGGTTCAAAGAGCCAGTCAAACCAGTGGTGAATTTTTCTATTGTATGGAAACCGATGGTTGAGGCATTCCCTCTCATGTGGGAATGGATTGTGTGGAATGTGGGAAATGGAAAAAGAATTCATATTGGGGAGGATCCATGGGAAGGAGCTTAGAATGCTTGCAAACTATCTGACAAATTGATTTCACCTTCACAACTTAGGAATTTTTTCTATTTGGGATGTAAAACAAGAAGGATGGGATGAGGTCGGTCGGTTAGTTTGGAAGTCTCTGGTTGATCTGGGGATAGAAAGGGAAAAATAGGTTCATTGGTCTGAGTACATGAATATGCTAAAATCCAATTTTATTTGTCTTAGGGAAGAGGAATCTGAGACACTTTGTTGGTCAAAACTCCACTCAATGGCCTACACATCCAAGTTGGGATACCTTTTTTTAGTTGAAGCAACCTTTGGGGGATCCAAGCGGTGGTGGTGGGTGTTAAAGTTTCTACTATTATTATGTTACTTTCAATTTACTAGATAACAATAGCATAGACAAGATCACTAAGAGAAACACAATCACAAGAGTACACAAGCATTTATCCTGGGAAACCATCAAGGGGAAGAAAACCCAACAAAACTTCCTTAATATAGATAGCCAATACAATGCCAAGATAATGAACCAGACAATAGAGAATATCCAACACTGAGCAGCACGCCTCTCTCTCTTCCTTCTTCCGGCAACCAGCAACTGCAGCTTCCTTCAAAACTTGTGCACTAGATGAGTGAGTTGAGAGTGTGTTCAAATGAGGCACTGGCCTCTCTTATTTATACAATTTGGGCACGTGTGGAAGTGTCTCTTCACTGGCAGGGCTGACTTCTTCTTCTGGGTGGTTATAACCACCTTTAATATATTATGGGGCCTCTTTAATATATACTGGGGTCGACTTCTTATTTATCCTATTACAATTAGGGTTTGACCAATCCGCAAAAGGGGATTTGGTCAATTACAATGACTGACATGATCAATCCACAAAAGGGGATTGATATAATCAATAATAAATATATTTTATCTTTATCCACAAAAGGGGATAAGAATATTCTTTGCAGTTACACAATATTTTCACAGTGGGATGATATTTGGAAGCTTCATGCTCCTTTAAAAGTGAAATTAGTTTTTTGGATTTCTCTTCATCAGAATCTTATTACGTGGGATGTGGGGATAAAGTGAGGTTGGATCGGGCCTAGCAGATGTGGGATTTGTAGATTGGAGGAGGAAAAAACTACTCACTTCTTTGTCTAGTGCTATTTTGCATGACTGGTTTGGATAGAAGTCTTATCTATGTTTAAACAAAAGGAACAACCTTTAAGCGACAACTTGGAAGAATGGTTCTTTTGTTGGAAGAAGATGCGGTTGGAAAATATGATCAAATCTACTCCAGGTATTTTTGTATAATTTATTTGGTGGACCAGAAACTTGTCTATTTTCTAGGACAAAGTTATTCTAGTGAAAGGGGTGGCTAGGTTGATTTTAATATGTCCTTTGAGTTTAGAAACAAGCAAAAAAATGTTAAAATTAATACTCCAATTATGTCAGATATGCAGGAAGGAATCACATGGGGTTTTTTCGATGGGGCGAGTCAGGGGTATCCTCTCTTCTGTGGAGTTGGAGTTTTCCTCTATATTTCCTAAGAGCACTTTTCAAGATTTGATATGTGTCGCACAGAGGGACGAATATGAAGGTAGACTTTTTGGCTATGTGGACTTTGTTGTTTTATGCTAATCTGTTTAAACTAAGGAAGGTGCATGTGTTCAGGGACTCCAAGGTTGCAATTGATTGGGAAAATAACAAGGTCCAAATTCAAGTGTTGAAATTGCAGCCTCTTCTTAACAACATTCGTTCTTCCATTGTCAAGTTTGAATGGTCTTCTTTTGCTCACATCTACAAGGAGCTCAATACTTTGGTGGACGAGTTGTCTAAGGAGGTTTTATCGCTAGTCTTTGCTTCTTTCATAACACAAGAATTCTATGATGGTTTCCTTTGTGAGGAAAAATCCTTTTTACTTTAGATTCTATGTTGGTATGAGCATGGAAGGATTTTTTTAATTTTTGAACATGTTTAGAAGCGATTTATGATATGGATAGAATAATTCTACTTTTAAGTAGTATTTGTTGTAAATTTTTATGAAGGAGATGTATAAGATGATATGACGAGGAAGGAGACATTTTTTTGTTTCACTTAAGAAAGAGTTACATTCCTTAAATGCCAAAGGTGCAGAGTATAAAAACTTCATAAACAAGTCCAAAGAAACAGTTCAAAAACTATTGTTTGCATGATATCCTATATGTTTTCAGATATTGGCTCAAAAAAAACATCATTGAAAGATCTCTATAGAAAATATAAACACACACACATATCCTTGTGTAGTTGCAATTATATCTAACTAATATATCAACATAGACAGGAACATTGTGGTGAAAGATGATCAAAAATAATGGAGGGATTTGCAAGAGTGTATAATAATAACCTTATGAAAGAAACCCTTTATTCTTGCAATGTTGTTTGGAGGAGAGGCAAATTATGTTCCTTTTCCAAACATGGAAAATAAATATTTTACAATGGAATGAAAATATTTTCCTAATATTATATATGGTTTTATAATTTATTAAAAGATTCATTAATACTTCACGATGTTTTATAATTTATTAAAAGATTCATCAAGACTTTACAAAATTTTATAATTTAGTGAACAATTGACAAAAAAAATTATATATAGATATGATACTATTGAAAAAATAGCCTTTGATTTTTCCTATGTATCATGGGGATTCATCCATTTGTTATACATAGAAATTTAAGGGGGTTCTTTAAATTGTCCTTATTCCTATCTTGATGGGAAAATATCAAGGACAACATTTGAATAGCATAATTTCCAAGGAGAGGGGTTTTCTTCCTAGGAAGAGTGACAAAGAATGACAATTTGTGATTTATGTTGAAGGATGAAATGTTTTTGCCAATACTTCTTGGAGGTTTGTTCATCATATTTTTCAAGACAAGTTACTTTAGTTCCCCTAGCGATTCCAATATTTCTCAACTCCATTAATTAATTTTGTGTGGATGATTGCACTCAACATTGAAGTTTGTTTCTCATTGGAAACTCCACATCCTTAGCATAAGTTGTATCAAACTCATATAAGTACTTGCCTCTAAAAACTTTAAATGTTTCAACAAATACTCTTTTATCACACCAAGTCCAAAGATTCCTTATGTTGAAGTTACAATTCATGCCCACAGTTAGTGCCCAAAACGCCTAAAAAATAGAATACTTACATCAATTTATGGATAGCAACAAGGGACTTCCAAGATTACTGCTTCATACCTTTCTTGGTGGATACCTAAAGAACCTTCCTAAGTTCAATGGTGATGGTCCTAGCATAGTTGAGGAGTAACTTACAACCTTCCAAGATTACAATGTCTTTCGTGCAATTGAGCACGATAATGTATCTATGCCTACAATTGTAGATTATTTGGAATGGTTTAGGAACTTGGCACGAAAGGTCATTGCAACCTAGCAATAATTCCATGAGATTTTCATGTGTTGTTGGAAAAGAGAAGAAGGATTCATATGGTTTGTTCATGGACTTTAACTCAATTAGTAGGAAGGATGAAGAATGTGCAAAAGAATTTGATGATAGATTTTATAAGTCACATTTCCAAATTCTTAAGGATGTGAGACCTTCAAAATTTGTTGTTGTGATGATATATGTCTAGTTGCTCATAATTCAAAGTTTTCTTTGTTTCTTAGAGAAAGGAGATACTTTGATCTTTCTTTAAAATGTTTGATGATGCATTAGGATAGGAAATCAATATGCTAGCATCAAGATAAATTCTCAAATCTCATTCACGGGCTACCAAGGAGGGACTCTGGAAACAAAAATATTCTTGCACCTACTTCTCACGATGCAAATTATTCCCACTTAAAAGAAATCATTGGGATGTTGCATGCTCTTGATAATAATGAAAAATTAGAGTAGTTGTTTCCCTCGCAAATGAAAAAACATTTATTCAAGAAGTTTATTTCACCTACTAGAGGTGTAAATAAACACTCTTAACTTCTTAAAACTGGGAGTTTTCATGAATACAAAGGTTTCTTTCCAACCCAAGAGTCTCATGGGTCCAACATATCATTTGACTAGTTATGATCAGACAACCACGAAAAGCAATGGAAACTCCTTTCATTTGAGTACTTATCCATTAAAGTTGTTGGATATTACCCTTTTTCTTAAAAACAGTATAGCCATAATGTTATTCATATGTGGCATATGAAATTTGCATGTGCAATTTTTTCTAGCAATGAACATCTATGTACTAATTGTGATAATATGATTGAAGAACCATCACAAGTTCATCACTTTAAAGAGAAATGTGAAAGAAACAATGTCATCCATGAATCATGTTCCTCTTCTACTGTAAGGGAATTTGAGTTCAAAAGGAGAGAGGGACGTGATCAAACAAGGGAGGGAGGGAGAAGGATACAAAATCTTAGATATTATGAACAAAAGAGTTATGAGTAATAACATAATGCATGTAACACCCTATTTCCCCCAGTTTGTAAATATAACTATATTAGCCAGGAACTATGGAAAACTTGAAGGTGTGAACATTTGTTTTGATGGACCTTTGTATAAAAGGTCGATAAATGTAAATTATGTTATGAATATGTGTTACATGACTGTTGAGAGGGGGATGTGCTAAAAGAGACCACGATGGCTAATGAAAGGTGGTGGAAGGGACCTGGAATGGTTGTGTTAACTTCCACTGAGTCAGTACCATACTGGTTTTTACTTGCCCAAATACCAAAGAAACTCTTTGACCCTAGAATGAATTTCCCGTCAGATTGGTAGGTGGGGAGGCTCCTCAAGAGTTAATGAGGAGATGGGGGTGAACCGCCCACCTGTAAAATCTCTCAGACCTAACCAAGAACGGGGAAATTCGTGCCACACGCAATCTTGTAGAGAAAAAGGAAAGAGAAGAAGTGTGGCAAAGGGTAGAAAGAGCGCGCGCGACAGGGATCGCAGAAGAGAACTGGAGAAACTCTGGAAACATAGGGAGTTCTGAACATAGGAGAAGGAGAGTAACCTTCGTCCTAGATTATTTTTCTGTATCAAGAGAAGGAGAGTAACCTTCGTCCTAGATTATTTTTCTGTATCAACAAAAGGAGAGTAACCTTCGTCCTTGACTTTCGTTGAGTTGGAAGTAAGAGATTGAATCTCAGAGCATCGTGGTCTAGCTCAGGGGTGGCTAGTGGTAAATCCGTTTGGAGTCACTGAACCTACGGTTGGGTGGAAATGAGCACCCCTCTCAGCAGTTGCATCATGTCTGGTGGATCTGATAAGTGTTTTATGCCTTGTATTTTGAATTGAATATCATGACTACATGCTCATGTTTATACGCCCATAATGATTTATGTGTGGAATGATTGCCTACTATTTTAGACTGGAAATAATGGATGCATGTGTATACTTACATGCCATAGTTGGTTTTTGTGCAAATGATTAAGTCTGGGGCATGAGTTCGCTCCACCAAGAATTGTCTTGTTTGCTTGATACTCGTAATATTCTAGGAAGGCTCCTTGAGAGCACTCTTCCCCGGGAATTACCCCATAAACCTTAGAACTGTACTGAACCTTTACCCAGAGACTCGACTAAGATTAGGGACAATTGACCAAGAACCGTCTGAATTTTCATGCGATCTGGGTCTAGAAACCTTATGCAATAAAGAGTATCTCTTTAAGGTCTCGGAGTCATGGGAGTTTGAAGCTCCGAGAGGTTGAATTTTGTGATTCAAGCTCAGAAAGGATAACGAGTCCAATTATCGAAAGGTAGTATTCCATCGTTTAGTAGACGAACGGTCGCGATCCTTTCGAAAATATCCCAAATCTATTAGGACCAATGGATCTAGAGGAGGAGCACAGGCGTTAATGCCTCGACCCCTTTAACCTTTGCAAGTAGCGATGGGGTCCAGGACCGTAGATCCAAGGATCTGTCAAAGTTATATTGACCATCAATCTTAACCTTAGCATAGGCAGGAGAATGGACTCAGCAAAGTCCTGAAAGTCTCGAAGAAATCGGAACCATCCACCAGTAGAGGACACGTGGCAGTCGGGTAGCATTTCGTTGAATCGTGACTTGGAGTGGTCAAAGGGTAGGACTGCAAAAACTCACGATTCGCGAAATCGCGACGTGATCGTGTCATTGTTCCAGGAGTGATATGGGCCCTAGATTTAAGCGTGAATGAGTTTTAGCATTTCGGCGACCCGGAGACCAAAGGGAAAGACCCCTCGGTTTCGTAAGTCGTGAAATCCTGGTATACGAAACCCCAACGCGCTTTTTGGATTGGCCCTAGGTCATAGGACAGGGTCATGTGGTAGAAGGAGGAGGTAGGCGCTAGCAGTTGGCTAAGGGTCTAACTCAGGGATCGACATTTCGAGACCCGAGAGTTCGAGGAAATGAGAAGTCGAGGGACGTGAAGTCCCAACGAGCTCGAAGACTCATCCCCTGGTCGTGTTGAGCGGTCACATGGGTGGAGGGTTTAGATAGGTGTTACGGGAATTGGGATTTCGGGGAACGGAGAGTCAGAGCTGGCTCGTGTTCATTATCCCAATACGCGAAATTGTGATACAATCACAGTGGTTGATCAAGGGGATAGCACAGGACTGTAGATCCGATTTCTTGGGAGGGAACCAGAGGTCAGGAGTTCGGGAGTGAGAGTCTGGGTGGCTTCGCATCCTGAAAATCCAGAAATGTGAAGCATCTCTCATAAGCACACAGTCATACCTTATGGTCGTATGGGGAAATCTTGTGTCTTATGTGGGTTTGTGCAGTCAGGGTTCAATGAGGTCTATGGATTTGTTAGCAAGACCCCGGTAGGGAGTCGAAGAGATGATTTGGCTCGAAAACGAGAATATAAAAATTTTATTTTTATTCACGCCCATCGTGGGGGTGTTACAAATTGGTATCAGAGCATGGTTACAACACTTGGCATGCTTGGGCTCATGAACGAATTGCGCAGAAACTCCATTTGAAGTACTCTTAAAAAGAGTAACCCTCTATCTTAACCCCCTTTACCAAAATTCAAAGTTAAGAATGAAATTCCTATTGAGTGTATGCATTTAGGAAATGTGAATTATGTGTTGGTTGTGAATGAATATAGTGTTGACTAACAACAAGTGTTTTTGTCTGCACACAAGCGTACGATCAACCGCGGGAAATTGCAGACGTATAGAATGGTGACGCGCCATGAAGTGGGGGATGGCTCCCGCAATAGAGACTAAGATTCTGACGAAAGGAGGGCGGTAGAGACCCCTCCAGATCTAGCTGAGACTGTGAGGAGTCTTATGGTCGAACTACAGAGTTGCAAGGTTGACAACAAGAGGTTGATAAAAGAGAAAGAGAAGCAAACGGAAATTAATGCAGTCTTGCAGTAGATTTCATCCGACATACAAAGACAATTGCAACATGGACCTGACACCAGTCACGCGAACCGACGACAGACAAAGAGGAGTCAAATTCCACCTGAGATATGAAAACGTGTACTTTTAAGTGGCCACACTGGGAAGAGCACCTCGAGAAAGGTCCACCCCAGAGATAAGGGACAAGCGCCGGACGATTCCTCTGGAAAGGAAACTGGTGACTCGGAGGGATCTTCTAGTAGTATAACTAGTCCACATTCTCGAAGGAAATAGAAGAAATGAAAGCATTCCAAAAAATTATAACCTCGAAGAATTCAAGAAGGCCAAACCACCCTCTTTCGACGGTGAAGTAAAGAGGGGAGAGGAAGTGGAGGCTTGGTTGCTTGGACTAAAGAAGTATTTCAGAGTCCATGACTTCTCAGAAAACCTGAAGGCCCAAGTAGCCACTTTCAACCTGAATGGAAAAGATTCCATTTGGTGGGAGGACCTTAAGAATGTAAAAGGGGTTCATGAAGAAGACTTGCCTTGGGAACGATTTGAAAAATACTTCAAGAAGAAGTATCTTTCGGAAAAATATTTCGACGAAAAGACTAAAGAGTTTTATGAACTCAAGCTAGGGCAACTCACCATAGAGGAATATGCTAGCAGATTCCTTGAGTTGTTGAGGTACATACCCTATATAAAAGAAGAAAAAGAAAAGGTACAACGATTCATCAGTGGACTACCTAAGGACTATCAGAACAGGATTGAGTTTGACGAGCCAAAGACCCTAGAAGACACTATTCGAAAGGCAAGATATTGTTATGAACAGCTTGGGCATTGGAGAGAACCTCGCGAAGGCTGGAAGAAGAAGAATAGTTCAGAATTCCAGAAAAAGGGGTTTAAATCCCCAAGATTTAAAAACTATAAGAAGGACTCAAGGATGAGCTTCTCGACCCGAAGTGTACACCAGCAAAATTTCCCCTCCCAGACCGGAAATAAACCTTTTGGACCTACCACAGGAAAGATTGATAACCCAAAGAAAGAACCCTTGAAATGTTGGGGTTGTGGAGAAGAACATCTACTGAGGGACTGCCCACTCCGACAACAGAACAGTCAGAGAATTTACAACATCCAAGAAGCTACCACCGTCAATGATGTGACCAGGAGTATGCCACAAATTTATGTAGTCATGGATAATAAACAAGTTGACCACCAAGCTTCAGTGGTGGAGATGGAAGGTGTGATCACCAACCATCTAGTGTCTATTCTAATTGACCCTAGTTCAAATTTGATTTATATAGCCCCTCAGGCCATTGATAAGTGTAAATTATAACCACATAAACATGCCAATCCATGGTTGGTACAGTTAGCCACTGGCACCAAAAGAAAGGTAGCGGAGGTTATACCAGTTTGCCAATTCACTATGGGTGAATTCCCCACCCAAGCAACCCTTAACATACTACCCCTAGGATCATATGACCTATTGATTGGTATGGACTGGTTAGCCACATACAAAGCTAGACTGGACTATTACCATAAAACCTTAGAATGTGTAAGTGAAGAATAAAGAAGGATAACCCTTCAAGGGATCCAAAAATTTGTCTCGGTGACACAAATATCAACCCGTCAAATGAGCAAGTATTGCAAAGAGGGATGTCCACTATATGTGATAAATGTGTTGGAATCAGTTGAAGATGACAAACCAATCCTTGAAGACCACCCCACACTAAGAGAATATAGAGATGTATTTCCATAAGAGGTATTGGGTCTACCTCCGAGAAGGGACATTGACTTCTTGATAGAACTTGCACCAGGAGGAGTGCCAGTGTCTAGGACACCCTACAGGATGAGCACACCCGAGCTAGTTGAGCTTAAACTACAACTAAAAGAAATGATGGACAAAGGCTATATCCGACCCAGCGTGTCCCCATGGGGAGCACCAGTCTTATTTGTGAAGAAGAAAGATGGTACCCTCCCCCTCCGACTGTGCATAGACTATAGATAGCTCAATAAGGTAACCATAAAGAACAAGTACCCCTTACCCTGGATCGATGACTTGTTCGATCAATTGGAAGGTGCTTCCATCTTCTCAAAGATTGACTTGAGATCTAGATACCATCAAGTCTGAATCTGTGATGTCATGTTCCCAAGAATAGGCCAGCAGGGAGTGACTTAGTAGTCTATATGTTCCCATAGACTATAGTCAGGAACAAACAAAGAACAAGATGGAAAAATAAGAAGGAATTGATGGCTAAACGATGAATTAAGCCAAAATACTTAGGAAAAGTCACTTAAGCCCAAGTCAACGAAGAATTAGAATGAAAAGGTGTTAAAGGGAGACTTAATTGACTAATCAATCACTTTAGGAGGAAAAGCACCTAGCTTAAGTGAGGTCAATGGTGAATTAGATTGGGAAAGGTATAAAGGGAGGAATTTGACCTAATTCCTCATTATGCATTGTTATGATTTGATGTTGAGAGTTCCTAGAGGAGGAGGAGAGCCGACCTTACTGTTTTGTGGATTTCTGTAGGAAACCACCACCATTGATCAGTTTCGGTGTTGAGAGATACACCCTAGCCCATCAAAGATACCATCCAGGTATTTCACCGTACTACTCAGGAGTATCCATTGCAGAGTTCGCAGCTCAGCCAATGAGGGCGCAAGCTAGTTTGAGGGTTTGGAGAGCTGCACAAGATCTATATCCAGATTGCAGTTTCCTTCCAACCCATTTGAGATCCAGCCAGGGCACTTCTATTGAGCCATCTATCATCGGATTCTAACGGTGGAATCTTGCAAATCGACCCATTCATCCATTTAGGGCGCAGCTCTTCCGGACAGACATTTGGTGTTGCATGCAGAGTTTCAGAGAAGATTCGGACAGATCCTTCTGACCCATTTCCTTATTTAGCGAGACGATCGTTTTGATCCATATAGCAGAAAATTTCGTTGGTGAAATCCTGTTGGGCGCATCCAATGCTCCAGGAGGTGTGAAAACCCCCCAGGGGTCCAGATCCAGTGCATTAGAGACTGGATCCGAGATCTAATACTCATCCATTTCAGTTTAGAGGTCAAGGCGCTTCTCTTGGAGTAGTTTCTGGCGCATTCTGATGGTCCATCCTTCCGGACAAGTTTTCCAGCTAGTAGCGGTTACCGTATTTCTCCGAAATTGCGTATTTTTTTCGATCTATCCGTGCATGCATCGGATCTTCTATCATCTTTTGATCACGGGTATTTTTATGTTATTTGATTGTATTCCAATACAGATCCATGAGATCTGACTGACGTTTATATTCTATATTTCCAGTAGGCTATTGTATTTCCATGCTCGAACCGTTATTATACATGATATTGGGCAGTTGATGTTCTCTACTTTTGCATGCATCCTTTATATGTTGTTTAAACCTTAAATATGCAACATGCACATGTAATAACCAACATGCACATGCAATAACCCACATGCACATGCAATAACCATTAAGATCTCAAACATATAACTGAAATGCATCCAGAAACCCCCAGTGTATCAGATCTGCAAGACATAATAGTAGATCAGTAGCAAATATCTCGATTGGCGGGATCAGGGATATTTCAGTGGTATCAAAGCTTTAGTCCTGCCAGCCTATGACTAAAGACAATGAATACAGCAGAAGAACTAGATGACCGTGAGCACGTAGGTGACGAATATGTCACTTACAATAGGCGAAGAGGAAGAAGGGGCATGCCTAACTTTCCTCCCTTCCCTCCCAGTTCAGAGGAAGAGGAAGAGGCGCACAGAGAAGCAGAGAGAAGAGCAGAGCACGAGGCTGAGTGCGAAGAAGAGAGGAGGCTAGGTGACAGATATGAGCGACCAGAGGGCAGTGGTAAGACCCATGTGGATCCAGACGTATCCTTCATGCAGGTTATCAGTGACATGCTAGCTAGCCAGTGGACCATGTCTCAGTCTTTGGCTCAGGTAGCGGATAGACTGGCTATGGTAGACATTCTGAGCACACAAGGCCCACATGCAGCACATGGGAACTCAGGGGCAAGCAGTAGACCCCAGTCACCCACTCGCACATATACCTCTACGAGTAGGATTCCACGTCCGTTGTTTCCCAGTTTCCAGAGGGCAACCCTGGTAGCAGCTCAGATACCAATAGCACAAAGACCGCCCACACATGCAAAGGAAATTGCAGAGTATCGGAGAGAGTATGCGGCCTTGGGCCATGACTTCCATCAGGATATGACCTTAGTCGAGTATTGTGAACTCAGACTCAGGAACCGTCCTAGAGAGCCACAGAGGGGAGGGCAGCAGCAGCAGGGGCATAACATTGACTTCATCCAAAAAGTTGGTAAACTCACCATACCTTCCTTTGACGGATCGTCCAAATGCACTGCCAAATCTTGGGTACAAAAACTAGATACCTACTACAAGCTCAACAAGATGACCGAGGCAGAGGCCATCAGTTTCACCACCCTACACTTGGAGTTTGAGGCACATGAGTGGTGGTATCATGGATTGGTGACATTGGGTCACAATTGCATCACCTCCTACAGAGAGTTCACAGAGAGACTCATGGATAGATTTTATAGGAGGGATCCAGCGATCCACTTCAGAGATTTATCCTAGTTGAGACAAACTGGCACAGCAGAGGCATTCATCTCGGAGTTTCAGAGAGTAGCAGTGATAGTGACAGGCATATCTGAGCCCCGATTGGTCATGCTATTCATAGAAGGGCTCACAGAACCCTTGAGAGGTTGGGTGAAGGCCTATCGGCCTCATACCTTGCAGGATACCATCCGACGCACTAGAGATTTGGCGGATTCGATACCAAAAACTAAACCTTTCACTAAACCCTTTGTACCACAGAGAGACAAGGATCAGAAGAATCTTCCAAGGGAATGGAAGGGCAAGCCCAAGTTGGATGATGATACACGACAGGAGTTGATGAGGAAGAAGATTTGCTTCTCCTGCAGAGACCCTTAGGTCCCTGGGCATAGATGCATGGGGAAGGGAAAGATCCACTATATTGAAGTGGAATCAGGCAGTGAGGAGGAGGATGAGGATATTCAGGCACCGAAAGACAGTGATTCAGAGACTGAGACCACTCATGAGCCAGAGCAGCAGTTGAAGAAACCTCAGATACCAGCAAGGGCCCAGACCCAGGAGGAGGCAAAACCTCATAGAGAGGTGAAAGGGGGAACCATAGCTACCCTTTCAGGAATACCCAGGTACAACACTCTCAGGCTCAAGGGCCTTGTACAACGACAACGCATGATAGCTTTAGTTGATGGTGGGGCCACCCACAACTTCATAGATGCATCTTTAGTAGCCAGAAGGGGGTTAGGCACAGAGGAGTTTGAGGGATTCCATGTGGCAGTGGTTGATGGATACACGATGACATGCTTGGACATGATCCCTGACCTAGAGGTCAAACTAGGAAACTACACCCTGACTGACACATTCTATGTAGTTGACCTATCAGATACAGATGTCGTGTTGGAAGTACAGTGGTTATATTCGTTGGGGGAGATTGGGTTCAACTATTAGACGTTGACCATGAGCTTCAGAGACACGAGTGGATCGAGAGTTGTGCTGAGAGGCATGTCTACAGGGGTGCCTCGAGCAGTATCGGCAAAGAGGATGGAGCATATTTTTCATCATGGTGATGTGGCTTACGCAGCAGAGTGTTGGATCACCACGCGAAAAGACTCAGAGGGTAGGGAACAGTACCATCCACAGATCAGAGAACTTATGGGATGTTATGAGCCAGTATTTGGGACGTTATGAGCCAGTATTTGGGCCAATACCACCAGGGAGACCGCCAGATAGGGGTTTTGAGCACATGATTGAGTTAGAGGCAGGGGCTACACCGATGATTACAACACCCTATAGACACCCCAAGAAATTTAAGGAAAAAATTGAGAAAGCAATCAAAGAATTGCTCCCTATGGGGCATATCAGGCCTTACAGGAGTCCTTTTGCATCTCCAGTAGTACTGGTACTGAAGAAGGATGGCACATTACGGATGTGCATCGATTATAGAGCGCTCAACAAGAAAACGATCAAGAATTGTTATCCCATTCCACGCATAGATGAGTTGATGGATGAGTTACATGGGGAAGTCTTCTTCACTAAGATTGATCTACGTTCAGGATACCATCATATCAGCATCAGGGAGCAAGACATTGAGAAGACAGCGTTCCGATGCCATTTCGGACATTTTGATTTCTTGGTCATGCCGTTTGGACTGACCAGCACACCAACCACTTTCCAGTCATGCATGAACCATATCTTTAGAGGACATTTGAGGAAGTACCTTCTGGTATTCTTTGACGATATATTGATCTACAACAAGACATGGGATGAGCATTTATCACATTTGGGGAAGGTCTTGGATATTATGAAAGCACAGTCTTTATATGCCAAGGAATCCAAATGTGAATTTGGCATGAGGGAACTACTGTACTTAGGGCATATCATCAGTGGGCAGGGAGTACAGGTTCACCAGGAAAAGATCAAAGCCATTGTGGATTGGCCAACGCCCAAGAATCTCACAGAGCTGAGAGGATTCTTTGGGTTATGCAGTTACTACAGGCGGTTTGTCAAGGGTTTTTCACAGTTGGGAGCAGCACTCAGAGACTTGACAAAGAAGGGTGTTTTTCGTTGGACAGAGGAATCACAGCAGACATTCAACAAAATGAAGGAGGTTATGAGCACATGCCTTGTTCTAGCCATTCGTCTTAGAGTGCGATGCATCAGGGGTGGGGATTGGAGCAGTCTTGATGCAGGGGGGGCACCCCATTGTGTTTGAGATCAGGAAGCTCGACGAGTCGGAGAGACTCTATCCTATTTACGACAAGGAGATGCTAGCAATCATGCATGCTTTAACCAAATTCAGGCAGTATCTGGTTGGCAACAGGTTTGTAGTGAAGACTGATCATAACAGTCTCAAGTATTTCCTTGACCAGAA
>ML798549.1:0-13509 GCA_009831015.1 Picea engelmannii | reverse complement strand
AGAGTTCCCAGAGGAGGAGGAGAGTCGACCTTACTGTTTTGTGGATTTCTGGAGGAAACCACCACCATTGATCGGTTTCGGTGTTGAGAGACACACCCTAGCCCATCGGAGATACCATCCAGGTATTTCACCGTACTACTTAGGAGTATCCATTGCAGAGTTCGTAGCTCAGCCAGTGAGGGCACAAGCTAGTTTAAGGGTTTGGAGAGCTGCACGAGATCCGTATCCAGATTGTAGTTTCCTTCCAACCCATTTGAGATCCAGTCAGGGTGCTTCTATTGAGACATATATCATCAGATTCTGATGATGGAATCTTGGATATCAACCCATTCAGCCATTTAGGGTGCAGCTCTTCCGGACAGACATTTGGTGTTGCATGCAGAGTTTCAGAGCAGATCCGGACAGATCCTTCCGACCCATTTCCTTATTTGGCAAGACGATCGTTTTGAGCCATATAGCAGCAGATTCCGTTGGTGGAATCATGTTGGGCGCATCCAGTGCTCCAGGAGGTGCGCAAACCCCCCAGGGGTCCAGATCCAGTGCATTAAAGACCGGATACGAGATCCGATACTCATCCATTTCAGTCTAGAGGCCAAGGCGCTTCTATTGGAGTAGTTTTCGGTGCATTCCGACGGTCCATCCTTCCGAACGAGTTTTTCAGCTGGTAGCGGTTACCGTATTTCTCCGGAATCACGTATTTTTGTCAATCTATCCGTGCATGCATCGGATCTGCTATCATCTTTTGATCACAGGTATTTTTATGGTATTTGATTGTATTCCAGTATTGATCCATGAGATCTGACTGAAATTTATATTCTATATTTCCAGTAGGCTATTGTATTTCCATGCTCGAACCGTTATTATACATGATATTGGGAAGTTGATGTTCTCTACTTTTGCATGCATCCTTTATATGTTGTTTAAACCTTAAATATGCAACATGCACATGTAATAACCAACATGCACATGCAACAACCCACATGCACATGCAATAACCATTAAGATCTCAAACATACAACTGAAACGCATCCAGAAACCCCCAGTGTATCAGAACTGCAAGACAGAATAGTAGATCAATATCAAATATCTTGATCGGCGGGATCAGGGATATTTCAGCTTAAACTACAACTAAAAGAAATGATGGACAAAGGCTATATCTGACCCAGCATGTCCCCATGGGGAGCACCAGTCTTGTTTGTGAAGAAGAAAGATGGTACCCTCCGACTGTGCATAGACTATAGACAGTTCAATAAGGTAACCATAAAGAACAAGTACCCCTTACCCCGGATCGATGACTTGTTCGATCATTTGGGAGGTGCTTCCATCTTCTCAAAGATTGACTTGAGATCTAGATACCATCAAGTCTAAATCAAGGGTGAAGATATCCACAAAACTTCCTTTAGGACGAGATATGGTCACTACGAGTTTTCGGTAGTACCATTTGGATTAACCAATGCCCCTGCCACTTTTATGTGCTTGATGAACAATGTGCTCAGCAAATTCCTAGACAAATTTGTACTGGTTTTTATTGACAATATATTAATCTACTCCAAGAATAGGGAGGAACATGAGGAACACCTTAGACTTGTACTTCAAGTGCTAAGAGAACATCAGCTCTATGCCAAATTTAGCAAGTGTGACTTTTTCCAGAAGTAAATACATTACTTGGGCCATGTCATATCTGAAGAAGGGGTAGCAGTAGACCCTGACAAGATCAGGTCTATCATGGAATGGCCTACCCAAGAGGACGTTTCGGACATCAAATCCTTTATGGGCTTAGCAGGATACTATAGGAGGTTTGTAAAAGGATTCTCCAAGATTGGTTGTCCAATCACTGCCCTCTAGAAGAAAGGAGTTAAATTCCTTTGGACCCGAAAATGTAACAAAAGGTTTCAGTCCCTAAAACACCTATTGACCCATGCACCCGTGCTAAAGATCGTCGATCCCGAAACTGACCTCCTCATGTGCACAAATGCCTGCAAGGAAGGGCTCGGAGGAGTCCTTATGCAAGAAGGAAGCGTAGTCTGCTATGAATCCTGAAAATTGAATGAGCACGAAGTCAACTATGTGACCCATGATCTAGAGCTGGCCACCATAGTGCACGCCTTGAAAATGTGGAGGCATTACCTCCTAGGTAGGAAATTTGTACTTATGACAGACCACTGTGGATTGCGACACCTATTTGACCAACCAAAACTCAATGCTAGACAAGCTAGGTGGATGGCCCTTCTTAGCAAGTTTGATTTCAAAATCAAACATATCAAGGGAAAGGAAAATAAAGTGGTCGATGCCCTTAGCAGATGTATGAAAACAATTCGCCTCGCAATAGTGAGCACCTGCGAGACGAATGTCAAGGAAAGATTCAAGAATGAACAAGAAATCGACACATTCTTCCAGACCGTGACCTTGTACCTGGAGCAAGAACCCGCAGGGATAAAGTATGAAGGCTACCAGATGATAGATGGAGGTTTGCTAACTTATAGAAACAAATTGTATATTCCAGATTATGATGACTTGAAGAGGTTCATAATGGATGAACTACATAAGAGACCATATATTGGTCACCCAGGATACCAGAAGATGATCACAGCCACCAGGAAACAATTATATTGGCTTAGATTGAAGAAAGACATAGCTGAGTATTTAGCCAAATGCATAGAATGCCAACAGGTTAAAGAAAAATACCGGCACCCAGCAGGATTATTACAACCTCTACCAATCCTGGAATGGAAATGGGAGACCATCTCCATGGATTTCATCATCGGATTACCAACATCGGTCATGCAGAATGACGCCATCATGGTGGTGGTGGATAAACTGAGCAAGTCCGCTCATTTTATCCCCGTCAAATCGACTTGCAAGGCAATAGACATCGCCAACATATTCATGAAGGAGATATTCAAACTACATGGTATGCCTAAAGAGATCGTGTCTGACAGAGACATGAAATTTACTTCCAACTTTTGGAAATCCTTGATGGCTGGTCTGGAGACCAAATCACTATTTAGCACAGCCTATCATCCTCAAATCGATGAACAGACGGAAAGAATGAACCAAATATTAGAAGACATGCTAAGGATGCATGTAATGCATCAACCTAAAAAGTGGGAAGATTACCTGCCACTGGTGGAATTTGCCTACAACAACAGCTACCAAGAATCCCTGAAGATGAGTCATTTTGAAGTCCTCTATGGTAGGCTGTGCAACACTCCAGTCAGTTGGAGTAATCCCGTAAACAGAATCACTATTGGACCTGACATGTTGAAAGAAATGGAACAACATGTGATCCAGATAAAACAAAATCTAAAGGTCGCTCAGAACAGACAGAAAAGTTACGCCGGCAGAAAGAGAACTCCAAGAGAATTCAAGACGGGAGACCACGTATATCTCAAAGTTAGGCCCGGGAAGAGTTCCTTGAGGATGGGAGCTTGTGCAAATTTGGCACCTCAGTATTGTGGACCCTTTGAAGTTCTAGATAGAGTGGGACTTGTAGCCTATAGGCTAACACTTCCTCCCACATTGAAAGCACATAATGTTTTCCATGTTTCATTGTTGAAGAAATATGTAGATGATTCTAATCATATAATTGACTAGTATGTGATCCAGGTGGAACCGGAGGGATAATTCTCGCCAGAATCCCTATGCATACTAGACAGAAAGGAAACCCCACTCAGGAACTGAACCATTGCACAGGTCAAGGTGCAGTGGAAACATTTTGGCCCCAATGAGGCTACGTGGGAAATGGAAGATGCCATGAAATAGGAATATTTTATTTTGTTTACTTATGTACATGCACGTCATACTGATAGATAGAACATCGAGGACGATGTTCCTTTAAGGGGGAGGAAATTGTAACACCCTATTTCCCCCAGTCTGTAAATATAACTATATTGGCCAGGAACTATGGTAAACTTGAAGGTGTGAACATTTGTTTTAATGGACCTTTGTATAAAAGGTCGATAAATGTAAATTATGTTATGAATGTGTTACATGACTGCTGAAAGGGGGATGTGCTAAAAGAGACCACGATGGCTAATGAAAGGTGGTGGAAGGGACCTGAAATGATTGCGTTAACTTTCACCAAGCCAGTACCATACTGGTTTTTACTTGCTCAAAGATTAAAGCAACTCTCTGACCCTGGAATGAATTTCTCGTCAGATTGGTAGGTGGGGAGGCTCCTCAAGAGTTAATGAGGGGATGGGGGTGAACCGTCCATCCGTAAAAGCTCTCAGAACTGACCACGGACGGGGAAATTCGCGCCATACGCAATCTTGCAAAGAAAAAGGCAAGAGAGGAAGTGTGGTAAAGGGTAGAGAGAGAACGCGCGGTAGGGATCACGGAAGAGAACTGGAGAAACTCTAGAAACACAAAGAGTTCTGAACATAGGAGAAGGAGAGTAACCTTCGTCCTGGATTATTTTTCTGTATCAGGAGAAGGAGAGTAACATTCGTCCTTGACTTCCGTTGAGTTGGAAGTAAGAGATTGAATCTCAGAGCATCGTGGTCTAGCTCGGGGGTGGTTAGTGGTAAATCCGTTTGGAGTCACTGAGCCTACGATTGGGTGGAAACGAGCACCCCTCTCAGCAGTGGCATCACGCCTGGTGGATCTAATAAGTGTTTTATGCCTTGTATTTTGAATTGAATATCATGAATACATGCTCATGTTTATACGTCCATAATGATTTCTGTGTGGAATGATTGCCTGGTGTTTTAGACTGGAAATAATGGATGCATACTTACATGCCATAGTTTGTTTCTATACAAATGATTAAGTTTGGGGCATGAGTTCGCTCGACCGAGAATCGTCTTGTTTGCTTGATTCTCGTAATATTCTAGGAAGGCTCCTCGAGAGCACTCTTTCCCAGGAATTACCCCATAAACCTTGGAACCGTACCGAACCTTTACCCAGAGACTCAACTAAGATCAGGGACAATTTCCCAAGAATCGTCTGAAGGTTCATGCGATCCGGGTCTGGAAACCTTATGCAAGAAAGAGTATCTCTCTAAGGTCTCGGAGTCATGGGAGTTTGAAGCTCCGAGAGGTTGAATTTCGTGATTCAAGCTCAAAAAGGATAGCGAGTCCAATTATCGAAAGGGAGTATTCCATCGTTTAGTAGACAAATGATCAGGATCCTTTCGGAAATAACCCAGATCTATCAGGATCAATGGATCTAGAGGAGGAGCGCAAGCATTAATGCGTCGACCCTTCAACCTTCGTAAGTAGCGATGGGGTCCAGGACCGTAGATCCAAGGATCTGTCAGAGTTCTATTGATCGTCGATCTTAACCTTGGCATAGGCAGGAGAATGGACTCAGAAAATTCCTGAAAGTCTCGAAGAAATCGGAACCGTCCACCGATAGAGGACACGTGGCGTTCGGGTAGCATTTCGTTGACTCGCGACTTGGAGTGGTCAAAGGGTAGGACTGCACAAACTCATGATTCGCGAAATCGCGATGTGATCGTGGTTGTTGATCCAGGAGTGATCTCGGCCGTCGGTTTAAGCGTGAACGAGTTTCGACGTTTCGGCGACCAGGAGACCAGAGGGCCGATTTCGTAAGTCGCGAAATCCCGGTATACGAAACCCCGACGTGCTATGTGGATTGGCCCTAGGTCATAGGACAGGGTCATGTGGTAGAAGGAGGAGGTAGGCGCTAGCAGTTGGCTAAGTGTCTAACTCGGGGATCAGCATTTCGGGACCAGAGAGTTCGAGGAAATGAGAAGTCAAGGGACATGAAGTGTCGATGAGCTCGAAGACTCAGCCCCTGGTCGTGTTGAGCGGTCACATGGGCGGAGGGTTTAGATAGGTGTTACGGGAATCAAGATTTCGGGGAATAGAGAGTCAGAGCTAGCTCGTGTTCATTATCCCAATACGCGAAATTGCGATACGATCACAATTGTTGATTGAGGGGATAGCACAGAACCGTAGATCCGATTTCTTGGGAGGGAACCGGAGGTCGGGAGTTCAGGAGTGAGATTTTGGGTGGCTTCACATCCTGAAAGTCTCGAAATGCGAAGCATCTCTCATAAGCACACGGTCATACCTTGTGGTCGTATGGGGAAAGCTCGTGTCTTATGTGGGTTTGCGCATTCAGGGTTCAGTGAGGTCTGGTGATTTGTTAGCAGGACCCCGGTAGGGAGTCGAAGAGCTGATTTGGCTCGAAAAAGAGAATATAAAATTTTATTTTTATTCACGCCCATCGTGGGGGTGCTACAATGCACAACACCAAGCAACCCGCATAAGAAAAATACATGAAACCAAAACACTACAAAAGCTAGAGGCATTGTTTAAAATCACCATGTCATGGGATTCACCCAAAATCTTTGACTTATAAGCCAAAAAACAAGAATAACCTAGAAAATTTGGTAGATATTTATCCAAAAAAAAATTGTGTGTGTGTTTAGAAAAATGCTTTTGTAGAAATGAGGAGCTATGAACCCCATCCACTTTAGTGCAGTCCACTTTAATGCCAAATCTTGTAAGCCAACAAGAAAGGGTTCTACGCTCATCGAATCTATCATGTGGTAAAGCCACATCTCAACCTCTAAACCACAACTCAAAGGAAACATATTTTAAATTAGACAATTAAAAAAATAAAAAATATATATAAACATAGGAGGAGAATATTAAAAATGACAAATGTTTGAGTATTAATAATAAGGTTTAATAAGGCAAACAATTTAAACCTTTGGATCTTTAACCAAAAGACTAAATTAAAGTATTGGGTAAGGTATCCACTATTATCAATTTGTTAGGGTATAAGAATCAAGATAGGGTGTGGAATCCAAAACCACTTATACATTAATATGGATCCTTAACAAAAAAACTCAAAATGAAATCTTGGCTAAGTGTTATTAGGATTGCTTACTTAATGACTTGCTACAATGTAAAACATCATAGAGATTTAAATTGAAACCTCTTAGACATGGATATTAATTCCATATTATTAGTTACCAAGTATGACCACTAAGTAATCAAGGAAATTAGTAGAATACTACATATCCAATATCCCAAGAGATGTAACCATGCTAAAAATAAATGGAATAATGAAGATTATATTAAATGAAAGTTTATGATATCTCAATTATCTTCCTCCAATACCTTAAATTATTTTCCAACTTGCTTAGAATTATTGTTTGGAAAGATTTTTACAAAGGAAACTTGTTGTACCAAGATAAGTGAGATGCATTTTACAGCTTAATATGAGAGATGTGTAAAAACAATACAATATCTTATATCTATAGCTGACCTGACATGTAGCATAATGTTAATGTGACGCTTGACATAAATGCAGACAATATAATAATTTAAAAAATAACAGCATAATATGGATGAAATGTGTAACATGTATGTTTTCATATATTAAATTAGAGGATAATAAAAAAGTCATNCATATATATATATATATATATATATATATATATATATATATATATATAATTTGAAAAAAGAATACCAAATATATACATACTAGCTTACATTCATTTTAACTTTAAAATATTTTTATATACAAAAAGTTGCATCTCCATCTCTTTTTAATCCATCTAAATGCTTTAACAAATCCAAAATTATAGAATCACTAAATTAAAAAAAAAAATCAATATCACACCACTTTAATAATCTATATAATTCATTCAAAAATCATAAAACATAATAAATCTAACAACCATCCAAAGCCCAAAGTTATGAATCTAACCTAATATAATTTCCAAAGCTAGCTATATAATTGTTGATAAAGAAAACCCATCCCTTATCATTTCCAAAGGTGGCTATATAATTCCTGATAAAGAAGAATCATCCCTTAACAAGCATTAAAATGAACTATGGTCATGGGACCAATTGAAGGGGGAGCTATTAGCTTTATAGTGTATTTTTTTCTTTGCTCATTTTAAGCAGTTTTCATGTTTACAGCTGGTGGGAGATTCAAAAGTTATAGTTGATTGGTTTTTTTATAAAAATAATAAGATAATTTCTTTACAGTCTTCGATGGAAAGAATTTGTCAACTAAACTCAAATTTTCAGGTGCTAAAAATTCAACATATTTATAGGGAGTTAAATATGACAATTGATCTACTCTCTAAACAAGCTTTGGATACTCTCTAAACAAGCTTTGGATTTAGAAGAAGGCAAAGTATTTTTTTGCCAAAAGGGAGGATGCTAGTCTAGAGCCTTTAGACTGTTTGTCTATTTTCTAAACGAGATCTTTTTGTTTTGGTCTGAGGTTTTTAAATCTGTGAAAAAAACAGTATAAGGGACTGTATATTTTTGTTGGGATTCTAAGGTTAATGCTTTTTGGGGTGAATAAATATAATTGTTAAAAGATGTTATGTTTTTTTTGAACTGTTAGTGTATAGTTGTTATATTTTTAATACAATAATTTTTTTCCCGTCCCAAAAAACAATCAAAATCAATTTCCCATTACACAAAGCTTAAGAAAATTTAAATGTCAAACTATAAAATGAAAAATACACATGTTCTTATGCTTGAATACAAAAAAATATTCCTCATTTCACAAGCCCATGTGACTTTATAACAAGAATGACTGTCACAAATATTAAACAACACTTATCCATAGTCATTCATGGAAATAAGAATCGTTGGCTGAACTTAGATTCTTATTTTTATATTCTTTCAATAAATGCATTTGAATGTATCAGTCTACAGTATTTCGCCCACCACACGTTTGAGCAAATGCAAATGGTTTGTAGCTACCTGCCAAATAAGTAATGCATGCCCTTATTACTGGTCTTTCAAAGTTTTAGTATTCCTGACTCCTCATCCTGAAGGACATTGTTGACTCATTGAAAGCAGTGATAGATTCTTATATAAAGAGATTTTGTTACCTTGCGGACAGCAGTAATTTTGCCCTCGGCATCAGTCAGCTCAGACTGTATGAACTCCTGTGCTTGGGATATAAGTTTCCTGTGTGACACTTCTGTTCATCACCAAAACCATGTTAGGGTGATTTTCATATATTTTTGATATATATTTATTTTAATTCTACATTTATTAAGTATATACATAACAAATTTAATTTTATGTAAATTATTTTAAATTTTTTAAATTAAAATAGATTTATTTTAATTTGTTTTCCACCATTACTTAACATGTTACACACTACACATCTTCTCCACCCAGGACTGGACTGTTGCACCACCTCACTTCTCTCAGGTGCAACCTGAACGAATAGACATTTACATACATACTCTGTCTATCAGCAATGCTTTTGAGTTCAATTTGTTCCCCCTGAATCTGAGAAAGAGTACTTTGACAGAACTGCAAATGCTGAGATAGTTCATTTCTGAACTTTTCGTGAAGTAATTTAAGTTTCTCGTTCTGATCTGCAGCAACCACGGCACTGAAACTTTAGAAAACAAACAGTTTAAACAAAATGCCCATACATTTAATACAGGAGCTCCTTTTGTCATTGAATGTTTGCTTTTGAGTGAAAGATTTTCAGCTGATGGGTTTCCGGTGAACCCTTGGCTTAAAACCAGAAATTCAATGACATTCAATAAAAAGTACCTTGCAAATTGGAGTCCATTTCTCTGAACTTTGTTTTGCACAAATATGTATGCTTAAGTCTGCATACATATTTATGAATGGAAAAAAAAAAGAGGTTAGAGCAGCTACAGAAGTTCAGGACTTATGTATGCTTGAGTCTGCCCATTTGAAGAAATAAGAACGATTACGAATGAAAAAAATAAAAGTCGTTAGAGCTGCAACAGAAGTTTAGGACTTATGTATGCTTAAGACTGACATTTGAAGAAATAAGAGTGATTAGGAATGCAAAAAAAAATTAGGTCATTAAGCAATTCAAGGACTGAAGTTTAGGGCAACCTACAAGTCAGATTGTATTTGGCCTTCAATCTTGTCAACTTGTTTTTGAATATTATCTGAGGCAGAGACTAGAATTTGGGATGTTCTTTTATCTGTCTCCATCTTCAGTTTCCGCTTGAACTTTTGCAGTACCAGTGCAAACTCGTTTAATGCCCTGCATTAAGCCAAAATGATTGTCACAAAATTTGCATAATTATGCCTTTAATCCGCAAAACTTGTTGCACCTAGAGAAGCTATGTGCCCTACAGACCCAGTGGGGGTGATCATCTTGTCTGCCTTTGGGTGTAACAAATAAAAAAGGTCGACATAAAAGTAAAGATCCTTTCTAACCAGGTGCAAACCTCCAAGTGAATGCTTTAAGAAAAGAGCTGAATTTGGGGAATCAAAAGGAGAAATGAAATGCATTATGTATTTTTCATATCAAACCTCGAGAGATCGCCCGAATCATCGTCTTCATCTTCAGACAATCTTACATCTGGTACAGAGTCTGTGTCCCCAATCTCAACAAGTTAACAACGGATTTTATTTACACAATTTGCTCTTACCCATTTTAAATTCAATTCTGCAGGGTAGTTTGGTGGTATTTTTTCCCAAAATAAGAGATCGTAATGACTCTTACGAGATCTTTCTCTGGAGGCGGGGGATAAACTGAATTTCTTTGCCTTTCTTTTTGCTCGAAGTTGCCTGCGTGACTGTGGCTGTGGCTCGGTTACTGAATTAAGACGGGGGGCTATTCTAGATGACCGCCTCTTGCTCTCTGCACAAAAACAGGCACAAGTCATAACCCTGGAAACCTCGAACATGAAATCTCTATGGATACGATTCCTTAAAATAAAAGACCAAACCGGGGTCTTAGGCCAATCATAAAACACTCATTTATTCATTCTTTCCAACAGGCTCTTTACATGAGTTGCAATTCTTGCGTTGTCCATCAGAAATTCAAACTTGTAAGCAGTGATCTTTAATTAATTAACCTCTTTCAATAAATAACTGTAATTCTTCTTTCACTGGAAGTAGAACAGCAGTCCCATCCGTGGTCTCTTCCTCGCCGTTAGTATGGTCCATGGCCGAAAGATAGACAATGTTAAAGAACTCTTCAGACTCTCATTTGCAGTAAAATGGATATGTAAGATCCTTTGCAAATTTTCAGCATACAAAAGTTCCAATAAAATATTTGCAATTCCCGGGAAAATATCCAACGAATTCATTTCGAAGTTTTAGGAATTTCAAGCTCTAGACGACAAACCCTAAATAGCGAAAAAAAGCCGAAAATAATTAAGATCCATCAGTGGGAAGATGATTCCGTCTCTTTATTTGTTATTGGAACATTTATATAATCAAAACTTAAACTAGCATAATATAGTTCAGGATACAGAGGATGTAGACGGAGATTCATTATTAATGTTGCATGTCTTCCCAGCTCCATCAAATTCTGTAGGCGGTACATCTATTACAGGGCTTGGAAGAGGAGAAGGGGATGGATGATCAGACATTTCTTCAACAACTGTAAATTTAGGGCAGCAATCTTCTTTTCTCTCTGGGGAAGCGTCCAGCACGTTGCCTGGATTGAGAAACCTATTGTCCTTAGAACGTCGGGATCGTCTATTGTAATCTCGACTGCGAGTTTTAGCGTCATTTAGCCATTCATCTTGATCAAATGAAAAGATGTTTTCGACAGGAGAGGCGCGCGTACTAGAGTCTTTCTTTAATTTCCTTGCCATTACCGCAGAATCTGCCTGCTTTGATTTGGCTTTTGAAATTTGGAAGATGTTTTCGACAGGAGAGGTGCATGGACTGGAGTCTTTCTTGGAATTCCTTGTCCTCACCGCAGAATCTCCCTGCTTTGATTCGGCATTCGAGCTTGGCGAGATGTTTTCGACAGGAGAGGTGCATGGACTGGAATCTTTCATGGATTTCCTTGTCTCAACCGTAGGATCTCCCTTCTTTGATTTGGCATTCGAGCTTCGCAAGATGTTTTCTGCAGGAGAGGTACAACGACTGGAGTCTTTCTTGGACATCCTTGTCTCCACCACAGAATCTCCCTGCTTCGATGTGGCATTCGATCTTCGTCTGCTAAAGACTGAAGGATGCTCCAAGGCCTTTGCAGTCTGGTTAGGTTCGTCGGAGTCTGTCTCGATAGTGTCGGATTTTGGCTCCTTCCCACTATTTTCTTGCAGATCCAGCGGTTTTTGCGATGAATTTAGTAAGCAAAGAGCGCTTCTTAACTTCATCCTTAGAGAATCGGCACTTTGACATCCGTCGGCATCCTTGTTATCTTTTTTCTGGCCGACATTATCCGGCGAAGGACTGGTTTCTCTGTCGAAATTGAAGCGAACATGGTTGCCAATCCGTCTCTTGCAGGATTTCACTTCTTGAGTTTTCTGGATAGCAATTTCTCCAACGACAGACGTATTGTTTCTGCGCTCGTATCTTATCAACGCGCTTTCACTTCTGGCGGCAAAGGCTTCCTCCACAAACTTGTCCGAACCCGCGGCAGACTTTCTATTTCGACAAACCTCCACTATTTTTGTCGAAGCAAACTCCCGGCCTTCTTCTGCTCTCATCTTACACGAACTGAAATTAAATGCTGTCCCAATTTCAGCTTTGGGAGAAGCATCAGTGTACTTGAAAGGGTCAAGAGATGTCCATTTACTCGGACTAGAATCTTGCCGTTGAACGTTTAAAGCTAACTTGCCGGGACTCGAACCCGGCTCCTTAAACGGTTCCATAGAAAAAATTTCGCAATTCTCTGGTAGTAAATTGGCAAACGGCCGAGAATCCCCTTGGTTGTTCAGTGCCGAACTTGAAGGCGGTGAAGTGTGTCTCTTGGAGTAGGCAACCGTGAGGCCTATTGACACTTTACGTCGCCGGCCCTCTCCTTCCTTCGCGCTAAAGCTTAGACTATCCTGCTGCGTCTGTGCCTGCACAGAGATTTAGATTTTGTGAGAGGATGATAACATTGACATTAAATTTATAAGCAATTCTTAAATTTGCAATGTGCCCGGTGCTGTCGTACTGTAATTTGCTGTAGTCGTGATCGCTGCTGCTTTCGGCGGCTTGAGCCCGCCATTACTCCAAGCTGCCCTTATTTGATTATCTATGCATACGAAAAATCTTTAACAACTCCTCGAACTCATCCTACAGTTGTTTACTACTCTCAGGGTTTTCCTAACCCGGTCTGAACACCAACCGGCAAGCAAGATCAAGATCTCTGTAGATGAAACTCTGGCCAGAAAGACCAGGGCATTGAATGACTTCTTGCCAAGGGGCAGACACTGCTTCAACCTCGAATGTGGGTGGCGGGTAAATGGGACGAATATTTGCGGTGATGATGCAATTTTGTGGTTTTGTATCATTTGGAGGATAATGGGAGCATAGTATGAACTTTTTCGTTTTGGATTTTGAGATGGTTTGTTGTATTCATGTTTATTTTTTGTTTTATTTAAATATATAATATAGAAATATGTTTGAAGTTTGTAAATTGAAATTTTTAAAAATATATTATTATTAATAAATGGTAATTAAAATAAATTCTTGATGTTTTGAATTTTAAAAATTAAATCAGTACCAATTTAAAATTAGATCTTGATTTATAATAATTAAATTAATTCTTAAAATTTTAATAAAAAAATAAAAATATATATTATAATGACAAACAAACAAATTTCAACTT
>ML798548.1:168128-186513 GCA_009831015.1 Picea engelmannii | reverse complement strand
GGCCATGCTGTATCATTTCAAGTTGATGGACCAATTTATAGGTAAGACACCATTAAATCTACCATTTTATTTCCACAAAAGTCTTACTAATATGTGCAACAGAGTTCAGGCTAAAACAAAAAACATTAAGAATTCCCTTTGTCATTTTGGTCTGATAAAGATCATCATTGTAGAAGAATTAAGGAAGAGAGAAAGAACATGGGAACACTTTCTGTTTTGGGGAGGTTTTCAGTTAGAAACTCGACGTAACAAAAATAAAAAGAGATCAGGAAAAAAGTCACCAACTCCTCAAAGCAGTTTGAAGAGGAGGAGAGATATCAACCTTGATCTCCCAGAAGAACCAACATCTAGCTCAAGAGTCAAGAAGGAAAAAAATAAGTTGATTTTCAAGGAAACTATAGAGCAAGTTTCAACTCAACAGACCAAGAAAACCAATGTGCTAGACCTACCTTACTCAGAGTCTGATTCTGAGCCAAATAAAGAAGAAGTCCCTGCTAAGAAGAACATAGATTTGTATATGGAGCAAGCACTAGAAGAAGAGATGTTCATAGGTTATGAGGAAGGTGAAACCTCAAGCAACAAAAAATCAAAGAAATCACAGAATATTAAGGAGCTAAAAGAGATAATAGCACAACAGGAAGTGCTAGAAAGGGTGATAAAGGCTATATATAAGACTCTATCAAAAAAATTTGCAGAAACCAATGCATCTTTTGAAAAACTGGCACTTGAAAGTATAAAGGAAAATAAGAAGAAGAAAAAGATCACAAAAGATTATAACAGCTTATGGTGGTTAGCCAAGCGTTTGAAGAGAAAAATAAAAAAGTTGAAAGAAAGAATTGGTACACATCCAGATTTGCAAGTTCTAGCACAGGTCACTATAAATATGTAGGGAGATTAATTAACACAATCAAGGAGAAGAATTATTTTTGAAGTGACTACCTTTTTGGCAAACCTAGGCTTTTCGACAACATAATCGACATAATAACACACATTTAGCTGCCTAAAATCAGGGCTTTCGATGACTAACTTGCATTTTTCAGGACAAAGGAGCTGACAAAAGTGCAGACACAGGCAGAATGATAGTATTTTTGCTCATATCAAATATTTCCGCTGCCAAATAATTTGAGGAAGGTTCCAAATGAATGATAGGATTAAAATGGATAAAGATTACCCTCTTCTTCAAAGTTTTGAAGCTTATACAAAGGATAATAGGGTCAAAGGTTATCCAATTTTGGTTAAATATTTGTCAAGTTGTCAAGGAAGGATTCCGAGTTACCTTATCATCTCCTTGAAGACTGTTGAAGATGTTGAAGACCAGATTATGATAAGGGTTTGACTCCTTAATATAGGATTTGATCCTACTTTCTTGTAAACTATTTTGATTAATACTATTCTTAGTATTTCAGATCCTCTTTGATAGGATCTTAGATTATGATGTAAAGGCTATAAATACTATGGTTTCAAAGTAATAGGGGTTAGAATTGGAAGACTATACTATACTGCACTTTGTAAACAAACTATCTTCTAATATATATTCGGCTGCAGGATTCTTTCACTGCTATTTCATACCTTCTTGTTCATTCATTTTCTATGTTTATGAGTTGAATGTCATTTCTTAATCTATGTTTATATATTCTCTTGGTGACTCTCATCTTACCTTCTAGATTTATAAACAGAGGATCATAAGCATTCACTACTAGTTTTATTAGCCCATCATATATACTTCTGTATATATATGTTCTGGTTAATATTGTTAGTTTCCCATCCATTTTGATATAACTACCCATATGATAATAGCCTTTGAAAGACTTGTATACCTGAAATATACCCAGATTGTCTTGAGTGAAGAATCCAGTGAGTGAGTCATTCAGTTTGATCCGACATATTACACAACATTAAAGAAATTTATAAAGTTACCTGGCTTCTTCGAACTACAACCTAAGAAGGACTCCTAGAGTGTTAACAAATTGTCGCCGCTGTCGGGGAAGAGATTGAAGCTCAGATTTTCTGGGAGATGAAACAGAGCTGATCCTTGATGATAGACAAGGATTAGACATTACATTGGTTGTAATAATCTATCTAGTGACTCCACATGTTCATCCTGGCTCCAAATAAATCAGTACCAGGGCAAATCCACAAGAATCACCTTTCACACCGGTGCCCAACCCAGAACTGATTCTCAAAGGAGGAAGATCATTTCAAGGTTAGGCTTCAAAATCAGGTATTAAAAGTAACTATCTTTCTCATTCTGAGGAATTGAAAGATGAAAAAACTGATTCTTCTTCCTCTAAGATTATCACTGAAAAATCAACTGTAACAGCTGTAGAAGGATCATTTGTCAAAAACATTTTTGTAGAGCAACAAATTGTTTCTTATCAAGAGGAAAATGTCATTGCAGAATAAGTGATAGGATCTAATTTGGTTGAATAAGAATATAAGTCTTTAGAAAGAAATCACAACTCCTCATCCCTTGATTCCTTCCACTCACAGCAGGAAGAAGACCACATAAATATTCACACTAACCTTGCTGTAGAACATATTATGCAGGAACTGTCTGCTAAAGGTGAAGAAAAATTGGTTGAACAACTTGAAAATTTATATATAGCTTCATATCAAACTTCTTTCCCATTAGAGAATCCCCCCCCTTTTAAATTAAATCCCCCCAGTGTTGAAGAATATGAGAAAATTCTATGACCTCTCTCACCAATAGTCATTATGGCTGCACGTCCTCCATTGACCAAAATGTAATGAATTCTAGCTGCTAGATATGGACCTCTTGTGTTTCCAAATCAACCTGCAACTATGCCCACTGGTGACTACTAGAAGTAGATGCCAAAATTTACAGGAGAAGGAGATGTAACTGCAGAAGAACATATAGAAGCCTTCTATAGCTATGTTGAGAACCTAAACATAGAAGATGTCGATGTCTGGAATAGAGTTTTTTTTCAGGGTTTGGATGATCATGCTAGGAAGTGGTTCAAGGAACTTCCTGCTGGTTCTATATCCAGAATAGAAGAGTTGGATGATGTCTTTTTAAAACACTAGGGATATAGGAGAGATTTATTGTACTATATCACATAATTTGGAAACCTTAAGAAAGAAAATGGCGAATTTGTGTATGATTTCACCAAGAGATTCAACATAATGTATAGTAAAATACCTGCAGAAATCAAACCTACAGAGACTTCTGCCCAAATTACTTATGCCAACTCATTTGATTCTGAATTTTGTTTGCTACTGAGAGAGAGAAGGTATACTACACTTTCCTTGATGCAAGATGTCTCCCTTGAAGTTGAATCAAATATCTTAGCTACTCATAAGTTAAAGGGAAATGTTGATAGAAAAAAGGTAGAAGGAAGAAGCCTCTTCCTCATCATTTCAAAATCCCAAGATAGACAAATTGGGTAAGATGCTAGAGTCATTAACCTCAAAAATTTCCAAGTTAAAAATTGAAAATAAGCAGCCTACCAAGGGAAAGGGCTCCTATGAATACCCTCAAAGAAATCCAAATCAAAATCCTAATACCTTTAGGAGGAATAATCAACAAACACAGATTTTGAGAAGAGAGAGAAATCCCACAAAAGATCAGAAGGTGAGGGCCTCTCTCCAAAATACTGTGATGGATGAAGATGAAGATGAGTTTCTAGATGAAGAAGAAGATAATATTCACTGTGTTGGAGATGATGCAGGGAAATATTATCTGACACGACATGACTATGAAGAGGCATTAATGACTGAACAAATAAATGAAATTGTTGCTGATAATGGTGTTTTTCAAGCCGATGATGGGAACAAATACAATATAAGATCTAATTCTAATACTACTAAGAAAAGTACACCCGATCCTCCTTCCAAGAAAATAGCTACCCTTGCCAAGCAACAAATTCAAAAATATTAGGTTCTTGATGACCAACCAATTGCTTTTAAAATCCCTTCAAAGAAAAATGCACCATCTCCTCCTCCCAAGAATACTACTACCCCGGCCAAGCAACAAATTCAAAAAGAGAAGATTTCTTTAAAATCCCCTTCAACCGAGGTAAAAATTTTTGATAAAGCTTCTTATTCTTTTAATTTTGAAGCTGAAATACAAAAGATCAAAATCCCCATCCCTTTGGTTGAGTTAATGAAAAATGAATCATTCAAGAAAGATGTTCTCAAGACTATTGATCCCAAATCCATATCTCCCTATGTTGATATTCTCAATATATATGATGACAATCCCACCATTGTCTTAGGTCAAATGATAGAATATAGAGATGAAAGTTGTCCACCTTTTTATATCTCTCTGAACATTCATGATAAAACATTGCATAACTGCCTGCTAGACTCTAGATCCTCTCACAATCTAATGCCAAAGGTAGTTATGGATGAGCTTGGATTAGACATTACTAAAACTTACCATGATCTTTTCTCATTTGAATCTAGAAAAGTTAAATGTCTAGGGGTGATCAAAGACTTGGCAGTGACTTTAACTCAAGCACCTATGAAAACTATGCTCATCGATATAGTTGTAGCAGACATACCACCCAAATTTGGATGTTTGTTATCAAGATCATGAATGAAGAGGTTAGGAGGAACTCTTCAAATGGAACTTTCATATGCTACTATCCTTGCCTTTGGAGGAGGAAATAAGAGACTATACAGAGAGTCATAGCTTGCCTACATTATCAGTGACGAACAAAATCCAGCCAACCATCCTATTTACTCAGTTGACACAGGTATGGGATCTTGCATATTACAGTTTGATGATTCACTGCTAGATTCATTATTGCTTAAATAGCCTAGTGTTCAGCCTACAGAGGTAGGAGAATATGATATATGGAATATGTTTTTTTATGGGGCATGTACTAAAGATACTGCTGGAGTAGGGGTTTTATTGATTTCACCATCTAAAGAAACTACACATTTGTCTCAAACTTGATTTCCAAGTCACAAATAACATTGTAGAATACGAGGCTTTTCTATTAGGTTTGAATGTTGCAAAAGAAATGAAGATCAAGAGGATGCAAGTATATGGAGATGTTGATTTAATCATTCAACAGGTAAATAAGTCTTTCCAAGACAAACATTTGAGGCTGAAATCTTATAGAGATGAGGTGCTAAATGTGATAGTTGCGTTCACTGAATTCAAGATCTCATATATTCCTAGGGCCATGAATCAGCTGGTTGATTCATTGGTTGTTTTAGTTAGTGCTTTCATACCTCCTTTGCCCCCAAAGTTGAATTATGAAATTCAAGTAAAGTATAGGCCTTCCTTACATGATAATGTTAAATTATGGAAAGTATTCAAAGATGATGCAGAGCTAAGCAGATTTCTAGGAGTGATGGATGAGTTTTCATATTTACAAATTGATCAAGACAATGACTATGATGAAGAAGTTCAAAGGCCTAAATTCAGAAATAAAATTGGAGCCCATGAAATTGTGCATCTCTCTACCAACCGTATCCCAAAAGGTTTGGTCCCTTTAGATAGGCTTTTTGATCATAATGACATTGCCATTAAACTAGAAAAGAAAGAGGAAGAGTCTGATGTGTTTCAGTGTAATGTAGCAAATGAAAAAAGCCCTAAGTATGTTAATCTAGCTTCTCATTTGACTGATAAACATAAATCTGAATATGGTGAGTTGTTAAAGGAATTTTCTGATATATTTTCATGGCAGTATAATGATTTGAAAACATACAATACACAGATTATTCAACATAAAATTCCTTTGAACAAAGACACAAAACCTTTTAGACATAAACTCAGTCATTCAGTCCAAAGTTGTTTCCTATTATGGAGAAGGAAATTAAAAAAATGATGGATTCCAAGATCATCATCCCTCTTAGATACTCTGAATGGATTTCCAACCTTGTTCCCATTAGAAAGAAAAATGGTGAGATTAGACTCTGTGTAGACTTCAAGAATCTAAACAAATGCTCTAAAAAAGATAATTACCCATTGCCTAAGATGGAACATATTCTGTAGAAAGTTTCAGGAGCTAGTGTCATGCCATTCATTGATGGTTTCTCAAGATATAACAAAATTGAAGTCCATCCAGAAGATAGGGAGAAACAAACATTTATTACACCATGGGGTAAATTTATGTATGAAACAATGCCATTTGGATTGATGAATGCGGGAGAAAAATTCCAGAGGGAAATCGATATTGCATTCATGGGGGAAAAAGACAGGTTTGTGTTGATTTATCTTGATGATATCACAATTTTTTCATACAACCATGAAGATCACTTGCAACATCTAAGAAAGACTTTCTTGAAATGTAGAAAATATGGTATTTCTTTAAATCCCAAGAAATCTCATTTTGTGATCAGAGAAGGCAAGTTGCTTGGGCATATTGTTTCTACAGATGGAGTGAAGATCGATCCAACAAGAGTAGATGAAATTCATAAATTGTCTCTCCAAATATCCAATAAAGATATTCAATCTTTCCTTGGAACCATAAATTTCATCAGGAGGTTTATTGCAAATTTTATGGAGCTTACTAAATACATCACATGCATGTTGAGAAAAGATTCTGAAGTAAATTGGACATAATAAGCCAGACATTCTTTTGAATCTATCAAAAAAGATATTATGACAACCTCTGTCTTAATTAGCCCAAACTTTGATAAAGATTTTTATATTTTCTCATTTGCCTCTAATGATACAATTGCATCAATATTGTTACATAAGAATGAAGATGGGCACGAGCAGCTAGTAGCTTTTTACAACAAAGTTTTTAGAGATGCTGAGATTAAGTATGACCCAATTGAAAAACATGCCTATGCACTAATCAAATCACTCAAAGCATTCAGGATCTATATACTACAGGCCAAGGTAACAACATATGTACCCTCAAGTTCTGTGAAAGATGTTTTGGTTTAGCCTGACATTGATGGTAAGAGGATCAAATGGATAGCTAAAATGATTGAATTTGATATAGAGATCAAGCCGATAAAACTTATTAGAGGCCAAGGACTTGCCAAACTTATTGCACAAGACAATTGTAGAATGTTAGAGATAAATTTTGTTGGGGTAAATGCAAAAAGTGATCCACATCAAATTTCAGCAGACAAACTCAACTATTATTTGCAGGTATCCTCTCACTTGGCAGATTGTGAATGGTATAGTCATATAGATTATTTTTTGTAGAAATTGACAGCTCCACTAGATATGAGCAAGACACAGGTGAGAGATTTGAAGCTTAAGGCCATCAAATTCTGCATAAGTGACAAGATGTTGTTCTGGAAAGATCCATTAGGGGTACTCTTGAGATGCATTAACAAGGCAAAATCAGTTCAAACAATGACATAATTTCATAGTAGTGAATGTGGAGGACACCATTACTAGAAAAGCACTACTCATAAAATTTTGAGAGCTGGTTACTATTGGCCTTGTTTATTTTCTGATGTATGTTCATTTGTCAAATCATGTGATAAATGCCATAGGTTTTCAGGTAAGCAACAGTTGAAATATCTTCCCCTTAAACCGGTTATGGTTACAGGTCCTTTCCAACAATGGGGGTTAGATTTCATTGGAGAAATACATCCACCTTCTAGAAATCAACACAGATGGATTCTTTTTGCTACTGATTACTTCATGAAATGGATTGAAGCCATTCCCACCAGGAATGCCAATCATACAGTAATCATTAACTTTCTATATGATCACATTTTTGCTAGGTTTGGCTATCCCAAAAGACTTGTTACAAACAATGAAGCAACATTCAATGATAAATGCTTGGTAAAGTTTTGTGAGGACATGGGAATCTAGCTAGTTCATTCTACAACCTATTATCCACAAGGAAATGGCCTTGCTGAGTCTTCAAATAAGAGTCTGATAAGAATTGTTAAAAAATTACTAGATCAAAATCAAAGGAGTTGGGACTCTAAATTAAAGTTCGCCTTATGGGATGATAGAGTAACAAATAATAAATCCATTGATACATCTCCATTCAAGATGGTTTATGGCACATAAGTTGTTTTTCCAATCCAACTCGCGTTACCAGTAGATAGATTTCTTTAGGAGGCTGATTCCGAGCCAAATGATCTTACCCGAAGGATTTTTCATTTGGTTGAATTACAACATCACAAAGAATAGTTGGTTGAAAAGACTAAATTTCATCAAAGGAAGATGAAGGACACTTTTGATAGAAAGGTAAAGGAAGTTATTTTTAAAGAAGGGGATCTAGTTTTGAAATGGGATGCAACAAGGAAGGAAATGGGTAAACATGGTAAGTTCGATACTCTCTAGACAGGGCCATTTATTATATCATTAGTGCAGCAGAACAACACTTTTGTTCTCCGAAATCTAGAAGGTGATGAATTCACAGGTGGTCCATTCAATGGGCGTTTTCTCAAACTCTATTTTTCATAAGGCTTTTTCAAGATTTACTCTCTTGTAAATATTTATTTTTATTTTTTATTTTTTAGTCTGTGTGTGAAAATAACTCCATGCCCAATGGAATACTGAGCCATGTTAGTTTTGAGTCTTAGGTGATAGGAAGGCTACTGAGCCAGGTTACTTTTGAGTCTTAGGTGACAGGAAAGGCTACTGATTCAATAAGGTTCTTGAAACCTTATAGGGAGGATTACATCCCCAATAGGAGCCAGATGTTATCTCCTAAAATAAACTTGTCATCCACTTTCATTTTTAGATGATAGCATAGTCATAACAAAGTGTCTTTTTTACAATTTTTGTGGTCTATTATCTCCAAGCATAGAGAATAAATTGGAAAGTCCCAAATAAGTTGATTTGACATTTATTTTTTTCAAAAAATCAAAGAAGATCTTTTCAACAACAAATGTTGTTTTAAAACCGAAGATAAGCTATCGAAAATTCAAGCTTTCATCAGAAAAACTACATTCCAAAAGACATGGGAGCTGACAAAAGTACATAACAAAGTTTTAGACAACACATGAAGTGAGCTTGAATGTGGATCGAAGGACACATTTGATCAACACATAATGACCGCTTAAGCGATTTTTTGGCATTATGTCATGTTCTCTGCCACCGTTTATATAAATGATTATGCAGATCATGTGAGGGTTTCGACGTCTCATCATTTCAGAAGACTGTTCATCCATCATTTCACTCATTCCTGAATATTGTCTACATCAGCCTTACGGTCATCATTCAAATTTAAACCCACAAATTTTGAATGTCTATTTCTACAGTCTCATCCATAGATTTGTCAATATTTCTCAAACGCAAGTTGTCTCAATTATGTGGAAACGTTACAGGAAGGATACCCCCAGGGTATCATAGAAACGTTTGCAAAATCCTATGATGGAAGCAAGGCCAAAATTGATCCTTTGGATATACAAGTTGATGAAGTAGCCATAGCTTCTGCTACAGGCATGCCAAGGACAGGGAAAAAATGGTTCAATACCACAGTCACCAAGAATCTGGATTTTAGACCCTATTTAAAGCCTTAATTCCAAGACATCACTTGGAACAGGGAGATTCCCACTTCTTGTTTGGAGGTGAAGTGGCAGGTTATTCTCAAATCCATACAATTATACATAACTGCAAAAGGAAGGTATCACAGGGCCATGCTGTATCATTTCAATTTAATGGACCATTTTACAGGTAAGACACCATTAAATCTGCCATTTTATTTCCACAAAAGTCTTATTAAGATGTGGAATGGAGTTCAGGATGAACTAGACAAAATTAAGAATTCCCTTTGTCATTTTGGTCTAATAAAGATCATCATTGTAGAAGAATTAAGGAAGAGAGAAAGAACATGGGAACACTTTCTGTTTTGGGGAGGTTTTCAGTTATAAACTCAACGTAACAAAAATAAAAAGAGATCAGGAAAAAAGTCACCAACTCCTCAGATCAGTCTGAAGAGGAGGAGAGCCATCAACCTTGATCTCCTAGAAGAACCAGCATCTAGCTCAAGAGTCAAGAAGGAAAAAAATAAGTTGATTTTCAAGGAAACTATAGAGCAAGTTTCAACTCAACAGACCAAGAAAACCAATATGCTAGACCTACCTTACTCAGACTCAGATTCTGAGCCAAATAAAGAAGAAGTCCTTGCTGAGCAGAACATAGATTTGTCTATGGAGCAACCACCAGAAGAAGAGATGTTCACAGGTTATGAGGAAGGTAAAATATCAAGCAACAATAAATCAAAGAAATCACGAAAGATTAAGGACCTGAAAGATATAATAGCACAATAGGAAGTGCTAGAAAGGGTGATAAAGGATAGATATAAGACTCTATCAGAGAATTTTGTAGAAACCAGTGCAACCTTTTAAAAACTGGCACTTGAAAGTATAAAGGAAAAGAAGAAGAAGAAAAAGATCACAAAAGATTATAATAGCTTATGGTGGTTAGCCAAGCGTTTGAAGAGAAAACTCAAAAAGTTGAAATCAAGAATTGGTACACATCCAGATTTGCAAGTTCTGGCACAGGTCACTGTAAATCTGCAGGGAGATTAATTAAGACAATCAAGGAGAAGACTTATTTTTTAAGTGATTACCTTTTTGGCGAACCTAGGATTTTTGACAGCATAATCGACATAATAACACATAGTTAGCTGCCGAAAATCAGGGCTTTCGACAACTAACTTACATTTTTCAGGACAAAGGAGTTGATGAAAGCGCAGACATAGGCAAAATGATAGTATTTTTTCTCAGATCGAATATTTCCGCTACCAAATCATTTGAGGAAGGTTACAAATGAATGATAGGATTCAAATGGATAAAGATTACCCTCTTCTTCAAAGTTTTGAAGCTTAGACAAAGGATAATAGGGTCAAAGGTTATCTAATTTTGGTTAAATATTTTCCTAGCTATCAAGGAAGGATTCTGAGTTACCTTATCATCTCCTTGAAGATTGCTGAAGATGCTGAAGACCAGATTATGATAAGGGTTTGACTCCTTAAGATGGGATTTGATCCTACTTTCTTGTAAACTATTTTGATTAATACTATTCTTAGTATTTCAATTCTCTTTGATAGGATCTTAGATTATGATGTAAAGACTATAAATCCCATGCTTTTAAAGTGATAGGGGTTCGACTTGGAATACTATACTATACTGCACTTTGTAAACAAACCATCTTCTAATATATATTCGGTTGCAGGCTTCTTTCACTTCTATTTCAGACCTTCTTGTTCATTCATTTTCTATGTTTATGAGTTGAACGTCATTTCTTAATCTATGTTTATATAATCTCTTGGTGACTGTCATCTTACGTTATAGATTTATAAATAGAGGATCATAAGCATTCACTACTAGTTTTATTAGCCCATCATATATACTTTCGTATATATATGTTCTGGTTAATATTGTTAGTTTCCCATCCATTTTGATATAACTACCCAACTGATAATAGCCTTTGAAATCCTTGTATAATTGAAATATACCTAGATTCTCTTGAGTGAAGAATCCACTGAGTGAGTCATTCAGTTTGATCCGACATATTACACAAAATTAAAGCAATTTATAAAGTTACCAGGCTTCTTCAAACTACAACCTAAGAAGGACTCCTAGACTGTTAACAATAGGTACTTCAATCTTCTGTGGGTCGTCTAGTGTTCTTGCAACTTCGATATCCGGGTTTCTGGTGTTAAATAGATTTGATTTGTTCTTCTGTTATTCAATTAAGTGTGCTATCCTGCTAGTCATGAAATCTTTTAACTCTTTCTTCTTCTGCTCTAAGACTTCTTGTTCTTCTTGCCTTTTGGCCTGATCTCTTTCAATCCAAGGTTTTCCTAGTGTTACCCATGATTTTGGTCATCATGATGATGTATTGATGATGGTGTACTCAGGCTCTTCATAAGAAATTTCTCCTGAGAAAAGTTACTTTCATCTCTTCCTAGAAAACTCATTTTTGAAGAAGGTTCGCAGGCTGCTAGTGCATTTGGGTGTGAGAATGACCCATTCTCGCAGGCTGCCTTAAGCCAGGGTGTGGACTTCTCACACTATGTTGAATAGCTAGGGTGAAAAATCTTCCTAAAGCATGGAAAAAGATGAATTCTCGATGCTTCTAGAAGGGAATCTTCTAGAAGAATGGGTTGGCATTCGAATGGTTATCTTTGTACTGGATTCCATGATATTTTGGGGATCATTATTATCCAAGTAACTAATTCATTCTCTCTTATATATTGAGGGAATTCTCATGGAAAAGGTTAAGCAAGATTCATTGGAGAATTGGTGAAAGAATTGTGTGAAGGAATTAGCTTGAACAATAGCTTTTAGACTCCAGCAAGTCTATCAAGAGGATTTGATCTTCTTCATGCAAGGATTGAGCAAGTGTGTGCGTCAGAGCCAAGAGCCATCGAAAGTAAGTTTGCGACATCAAGGCTCAGGTTGTAATCTTTACTTTCAATTAATATGATACAGTGGCATGTCCCTTTCCCATAAAGCTATTTCCACTTTATTGTGTAATTCCTTGATCATACACATAGGTTGACTGTTGAATATATTGTGTTATATTCACTTTGGTTGGTTTGTGTTGTCTTGGTCTTGACCTCATGAGAGAAATCGAGCAAAGCAGGAGCAACAAAGACCCTAGGAAGGGATAATAAGGTATGTTATTGGTTCCTTCCACCTAGTTAATTCAATGGTTAAAACTTAGGGAAAGAGTCATGTCCTGTCCTATTTTGTTCTAGATCCAGGTGGATCTAGGGAGATCAGTTAGTGTCCACACCTACCGATTAGTCCGATAAAAAAATTGGCGACTCCGCTGGGGATCAATCCCATTTTCTTTGTGGCTTTTGGTGTTTTGTTGTGGTCATTTGCTCTGGTTTTACTTTTCTCCTTGGCTATCAATATCTGAGTCTTCAGGATATCCTGATAGACCCTCTGGGTCTAGAGGCCTTTTAAAATTTTCTTTCATTTTCCAAAAAATTGATTATGTTCAGACATTCTCGCACTGCACTTCACTATAGCCTATGAGAATCCATAGAGTTCACATTCTGCCTTTAGGTTCAGTGCGTGGTTCTCGCACTCTACTCAAGGGCCACCTGTGAGAATGCCTAATTCTCGCACCATGTAGTATTTCCAGCCTGCGAACTCATTTGTTCAAAAATTTGGATTTGAGTTTTGGCATCTTCAACTGCCCAAACTAGTCTAGGTGCCTCATAAGAGTTTCTTGGACCATTGATTGATGTATTTCTTTTCTTCGTTTGCGTGCATGAATAGTCTTAGGATTTCAAGGCTCTTCTTGTCACTTTTGTATTGACTTTCGTTTCTTGACTTTTCTTGGAAACACCATACTCTCTGATTTCATAATTTGAGTGTGTTTGATTAGTTAAGGACCGATGATCGGTTGAAAGTTGAGTTGTCTTGGTCTTTATCATTTTCTTATTGTTTGAAAGATCATTTTCTTATGTGATTGAAAAAACTATATTGGTTTGCTCTTTATTTTTGTTTTCATTGAAAGAGTTGATTGGGTTTTTATCATTTCTTGTTCATTTGGCTTTTGATTTTTTGTACTCTCGCTATCATAGTGGGGGTTCTTTTTGAAAAGTGAACAAAAGTTTTTCTTTCAAAAAATCATTTTCGTTTTCGAAAAACATTGAAAATCACTTGTTGAAATTGTTGAAAAAGAAGCAATAGAGACTGGTTATTGATGCATGATTTGTTGCTTTTGCATTTTAAAGGAAACTATATTGTAGTTCAAGGTTGATCTAGAAAACTTTATCTCTCTCCCATACATAGAATTCATTGAATGTAAAGTGATCTATTTCATTCTCATCCATGCATTGTTGGGTCAGAGTCATACAACATAAATTTCATTTCCGTTGCCTTTGAGTAAACAACAACTCTTAATAACACTGCGCAATCATAAAATTTAACTAGTGACTCTTTTCTAAGGATATATTACATCAAAATTTAGCTAGGCTAGCGCTTTGGAGTAGTGTTGAAGGGAGAAATTGATCGTCCGTCAACTGGGAGAGTGGAACCGGTCCGGGGTTGTCTAAATAACCCAAGCCGTTTGGAATGGACCACCCTGACGAGTTTAACGGCTCCGTTGGCCGCTCTAAGGTCTTCTAGGAAAACCAAAGAGAGAATTGATCTGAGCTAAGTAACCTAACTAAAGTAAATAAAAAAAACTAAACTATAACTAAATACAAGAAACTAACTAAAATAAAGGAAACTAGAAACTAATAAAACAAAGAAAAGGAACTAAAACACTATTTATTCTATACAATCCACTAATTACTATTGTAATAACTCAAATCAACTATCTAATTATCAGCTACTATATTTATTATTCACAAATGTACACTATGAACAACCTACAGATTTGATTAAAACCTGCAAAAATCATGTGCATTCCGCCCTAAGACAGCCAAGAATCTCTTTTTTGATTTTTTATATCTTATGAAAAAGAAATAATTATTACTGAAATTAAACAATATAAAGTATTTACTGAATTTAAACAATCTAATATAAATCTAATTAAACTACTTAATCAAAACAGTAAACAATAAACTAATTGAACTGGAAACGCTCCAAGTCTGCCCTGTGTGTGATAACTTCTAAGCTGGTCGGGGAAGAAATTCACACCGTTTAGTCCTTAAGATTTTCGTAAACGATCAGCTGTGCTGCTCCTTGAAGTGTTTTACAGGACAAACAAGACATAAAAGAAAATCATAACAACCTTCTGATGATAAATCTCTGCAGTAAGGGAAACCTACTATGCAGAAAACTTATATATAATAATTCAATTTATGAAGAAGACAAAGCTATCATTCACTAAGATGAATTAATAATTGTTATGTCTTTTATCGATTTGGACGAAACAAGATATAGATAACAGTAATAAAATTATATCATTTGAATTTGATTTAGATAGCTAAAGTAATCATAAACCATAACCAAAGTGATATACAAAACTTGAAACAAAATGTTGATATATTGAAAAGCAAAAGCTATGACAAAACATCAATTCTGCTCCAGTCTGTAACATAACTCCATATCCTTGTTCTCCCACGAATGAGGATTCCTATTATTACAAAAATCATAAGTATATATAGGTTTCTTCACCAGGTAAAACTTCCTTGTGGATAATATCAAATAGTTTTACACAATCTGGGAGATATCCCAAAATCACCTAAACTAAGGAAATAAAATGCAAGTAGAATCTGTAAAACATCCCCTAACTGCTCATCATATCTATTGCCAATTCGAATTTKCCTGCAATAGAACACAAAGATCAAATTAGAAGGATATTTTATTAAGAAAACAATAAAAAATCAACTCCATAGACTTAGCTACAGAATCATCTGATTCTGTAGCTAGTCAAGAATAGCCAACAGGACCAGATCTCAATCAAATAAAATCAAATCAAATCAACTTTTAATAATCCCCAAAATGAATTACTCATAATTCAAGTGAAATTATCATTTTAAATCAAATCATCACAAAATAAATGCAATTGAAAGAGAGTAAAGAATGCTTTGTTTTTAGTTACCATAAAACATGGTGAAACTTTGACAAGCCTGTTTGGAATTAAACTAAATTAAACAGTGAATCAAATCGAATGAGATACGATATAATCGTAATAAAAAAAATCATAATCGAACATGATAGTAAACATATCAAATAATATTTGCCACAACATAACTATAATTGATATCATTGAACACAAAATATATGTTACAGCTGTAGCAATATACATCGATTTCATGTCGTTTCAATCAACAGGCTGTAGAGATTAAGCATGAAATTCATTCTGTTTTGATCAAATACGGGAAAGCTTCTACGATATACATCAAAACGAAACATGCGTAACAATATCGACCAAAAATCATCATCGATTTCAGTTGCTGGGTGTAACACAATCAAAATTGAACATCATTGATAACCATAACCTGGGCAACAATCAAATAAAATTGGGTCTGGGCTAATTATAGAAAAATTCATCATCCTGGGCATGATCGTTTTGTTTTATAAATCCATTCATAACAGAAAATACACTGTCATTCCAATTCGCAAAAGAACAGGGTCGACTGGCCTCAACAAATTGACTGGCTGGAAATTGGATGATTGTTACGATTTGTATCAATTCTCGATATAAAACAAAATCCTTTTTTAAACAAAATCCAAACCGTATCCAGGCTGGTCAAAGCGATATGTAAATTAAATTGTAACAGATAACCATGTGTCTCATAACCAATTCAGATCACTGCATAAATCGTGTCTCAAAATAGCTTGTCTATAATAAATAAAATAGAACATTCAATCACAACTGATTTTAACACAATCAAATCCATTATTATGATTAATAAAATCAATACCAAATCCAATAACAAAATTTGATTTACCAAAACGAGTTATATACAGCAATGCATGTTTATGTAACAGAGCAGGTCGATGATATACACAAAGTTTATGAATGTGCGATATAAATGGGTGAAAGTTATACCAGCGAGATTGTTGAGGCTATGTCAATTTCGAATTGATGATTGTCGTAGCCGACTCGCCATTCTTGAACAGAATTGAACCAGTAGTTCGTTGCTTCTTGCCAGAGGGTTGCATCTTCGCATTATGACCAGTGAGCTTTGCCACTTGGTCTTCCAAATCATGGATTCTGGATTGCAACATTGGCACATATAAGTAGTACCTCTCCAACCATAACCCACACTAATCGCATGGTGGAATAGCTGGTTGAGCAGATGAGGGTTTCGATGAGTCACCAAGGGTTCCATGAGGTAGTTCAATGCCAGGAAAATTAGGATCATCCTGCAGACAAGGTGGTAAATTCTTGACAAAGTCATAAGGAGGTTTGTCACACAAGCCTTCTGAGTAAGGATACTCGTTTGTGAGAAAACGTTCAATCTCTAAATCATAATCTTCGCTAACCACTATAGGCTCAGGATTGGCAGAGGGTTTCGGTTTATTTCTCGCCATGCGAGAGATTAACCAAGCATTTTTCTTGCCTTTAGAATTAGCATTAGCTTTAGCTTTAGGCTGTTTGGCTGTTGGCTTAGCAATTTTGACCTGTTTGGTCACAGACATGGGCAAGTTCATAGGTAGGTCGGGTAGAGGTTTGGGTAGCAACACGCTGTAAGGTACAGGGGGGATAGGTTTGCCTTCACTCACTACAGATTTATCAACCTGTGGTGGGTTTGACTCTTCAAAACAATTACGACTGAGAAAATCACCCCAACTGTCACGACGTAACCCCAACTCATAAACCATAATCATTTTAATCAACCCCAAATGGAAGAGACTAGTATCAGCCTGGCTGCGCTTGTACCTCTTTGCCATCTTAAACAGACTTCTATGAAGGTAGTGAGGTACATTGAGTTCAAAACCCATAAAAACCATCAATAGACGAAGGTGAAACAAGAAAACAAACCTGTACCTGCCCTCGCAAGTAATGAATTGCTTGATTATCATTAGCAGTTCATGCTAGCGTTGTTTTAACATTTTTGTAGGCCATCCTTTGTCGCAGGGTTTCACCATTCGAGATTGGAAGAGCAATGTCCACGGGACATCTTCCAATTTACAACTTTTAGACCACTTCTGTCCTGTAGCAGGCATACTGGTTGTCGAGCTAAGAAATTGCTCATTAATATCCAGTTGCACATCCCCAATTTTGGCTCGGCAGCCATCGAATGATAACGCAAATTGTCGAGCCACGATAGGGTTATAACCATCTAATTTATTTATGAACGGGAGCCACTCGAATTTCTCCAAGTCGCTACAAGCGCCATAAAACATCAGCAGTGCTTGGAAACGATTAGGCTCGGCCCTTACGACAGGAGCCATGGCTTCTGTACATGGTAGGGTTTGGTTTGAACAATACAAAACATAGGAGAAAAACGATAGGGCTTAACAGCTGCAAGTGCTCAAAGGTGAATGAATCAATGTGATGCGTGCGAAGGTGGCGGGATTACCACCGCCATGCAGTGTATTAATGGCCGGGTACAACGTTGTTCCATCAGTAATCATAACGTTTAAAACACATTAATCGACCAACCCAAATCGTTGTATAACCATATCAATGTGCCCTCGATCAAATGTAGAACCAAAACCATATGTTATATTCATGCACCAAGTGTATAGTTCAATCCAACATGAAATCCAACATTAACCAACGCACCATCGTATTAATCATTAAATAAAAAACAAACGTTTAAACCAATGTTAATCCAATCGTGTCATTGCATAAATTCAGACGATCAAACCAAAAGTTTACCCTATCGAGGTTTCATAACTTCAAACTTTTTCCCTTCAACATGACATCAAAACTCATATAATGATCATGCGCTCATAGAAAAAATAGATAACCAATGTTTTATATTATGACAAATGGTTTTATAAAATCGATAAGTCAAGAGCTCAAAACAATAAGGATCATATCACATAAAACCAACATCAATCATGACCTTTATAGAATCAAATGTAACCAATAAATCTGCATGCTCAATGG
>ML798548.1:129129-163751 GCA_009831015.1 Picea engelmannii | reverse complement strand
TCTAGCAACAGATTTGGGTATGGAATTTACCATGTCCGATAGAGCTTCAGGAGGTTTCGGATTAGGTATTACCGTAAAGTCATGCAAATTGTCATCGTGTGTTTGTTCATCTATCACAGCGCCTTGGAAGGTTTCTTCCATGTGCAAAAAGTTAATGATTTGCTGATCATCATAAAATACTCTCCAGTTCGTGATATTATCAGGAACAGATGGTCGAAACAATAGCTCCACGGAGAATGCATTTGGAGATAAGCCTTCTGCAGGAAGAAGTTTAGAGGCAACATTAGCGAGTAAATCTGCTTCGGCATTATTTGATCTAGGAATGGGATTTATATTAAAAGAAGAAAATTTGTTTATTAAACTCCATACCTCAGACTGGTAACATTTGAGGTGCGGGGAAAGACAATGGATGGAATTTCTCACCTGCCTGACCACTATCTCAGAGTCGCCGAATACAGTTAGATTTTGAATGTGCATGTCCAAGGGTTTTCTAAGACCTTGTAATAAAGCCTCATATTCTGCAACGTTATTAGTACATTCAAATTATAATCTACAAGCCAATAATGTTTTATTACCTGCCGGATCGATAATGATGCAGCCTGTGCCAGCTCCTTCTTTAGACTTGGAACCGTCGAAATATAAGGACCAAATTTGATTTTTATCGGGCTCATAGGATTGTTGGATAGAAGTTGTTGGTTGCGTACATGCTAGGATCTCGGACTGTTGTTCTGGATTGTTGATAGGTGAAACTTCAGCCATGAAATTTCCAAAGTAGGTGTCCATCCCTTGGACTTCAGGTGAATCAGCCGGAGATGTATATGGTTCATTGGGGTCATTCAAGTCTGTTACCGTGAACTTGAGGTAATGCTCACGATTCAACCTGATCTTGTTAGGCTTGCCGTTCTGGAAGCCATAAGTGAGACCAGTCCGTTGCGAAGTAACCATGTAGTTGCTTCGACCAGTCCCTGCTAAAAAACATACCATATACTTCTGGAATATCCACCACAATTATATCAATAAGTTGATGAACCTTAGGATTAGACGATAATATAATCAATACATTTTTTAGCTCACCCATAACTTTAACATCTGTTCGATCAAGCTGTATGATTTTCAAAGAAGATGGTTCTACTTCAGCATTAATCTTTTGGCAGACCGGTCAGGGTATCACATTTGACGATGCTCCTGAGTCAACCATACAGTTATGCACATTTCTGTTGAATATTTCGAAAGTTAAAAGAAAAGGAGGTACATTCTTGCGAGTACTTAGAGTTGTAGCTTGAGGTTTCTTACTCGCATCCTCTAAGACTACTTTATCTGAATTATTTACACTATTTACACTATTATTTACATTATTTACACGAGTTATAGGAAGGCTTCCTTTATCTTGAGTATCAGGATTTTTTTTTGTGGAAGTATTCTGTGGAACTTTGCTTTGCACAACCTTATTTCCATTTGAATTACCATTCTTTCCATTGTCTAAAATATTCTGCAACATCTTCTGTAACAAAAATGGAAATTTCAACAACTCATAAATAGAAATGTTAGCCCGTAATTTCTTGAGATCTTCAACAACATCATAATCTATTTTAGGGCTAGCATTACTCTGTTTAGTTTCTACCGATTTAGATGGCTTTGGAGGTAAAGTTGTAGTTTTCTCGGTAGGAGGTTTGTTTGCGGTCTTGCTCCTAGTATTGTAAGGGTGCACAGTCTCAAAGTTAGCTTGAAAGATACTATCCAAGAGGTGACCAAAGATGTTTGGAGAAGACTCTTCTTCTTGAGTTGTTTCCTGCTCAAATTCCTCTTGAGGGATGTCAGGAGGGATCAAGTCATCTTGGGCTCCTAGAATTGTCTGTAGAGCACATTGCAAACTTTCTAGGTTCAAGCCTTCATGGTTTGGATTAGGCCGGTTTGGGGGAAAAGGCTTTCGGAAAGGAGGTTTGTAGGGTCCTTTACTCGAAGAGGCTTCCTCGGTCAACCATTTTAAGTCTATAACTTGATTATATAACTTTTGTACAACTTTGGTTAAGTTTTCCAAATCGGAGTTTTCGGATTGAGTTTTGTTTTGTGTAGGTCTGGGAAGAATTTCAATCTTTTTATTGGAAGAAGAAACAGTCTCAGTTTCGTTGCTAGAAGAATCCTTAAGAATAAGAATGTCTTTTTCAATTTGCGTAGCCTCTTCAAAGGCTTCTAACAACGTGGCCTTTTTGGATATTTTCACCCAAATAGATATACTTTGATGTAAAGATTTAGTGTAGTAAGCTATTACAAGGCTTTCTGCTGGCATAGAGTCTACAGGGATTCAATTTTTAAGTGTTAAAAATATTTGATTAAAATCTTTAACTTTTTCTTTTGCATTCATTTTTAAGTTCGAAAGATCCATGACTAAGACTTCCGGAGGTTTGCCATCTCCGAATTTTTCCAAAAAGCATGACTCAAATTTTTCCCAAGACACTATAGTGTGAGGTTGCTGGGCAAAGTACCAAGTGGATGCATTACCCTCAAAGGTGTAAGGGAACAACCTACAGACAACATCTTCATTTTCAACATTACGGAGTCTGATGGCTAACATAAAATTTTTGATATGATGTTCTGCTATCTGTTTTGATTCGAGATCAAACTTAGGAAGCCATTTCTCTAGGTGCTTAGGTAAAGGGTGCTAGGCTCCAGGTACAACTACATCATCCTGGTCCAACCATGGTATAGAAGGGTTGTTCTAATTTTCCATTGGGGAATTAGGTGTGGAAGGCTGAGAAGGTGGTTTGCCTTCGTCAGAAGAGGAATCTCCTCTAGAGGAAGAAGGAGATGAGGGAGGTGGTGAAGGAGGTATCCCAGATCCTCCTGCAGCAGGATTTGTGTTTGGATCTATAGGATTCACAGTAAGGTCTATATCACCTAACTGTTCTCTGACTTCAGAGAAGTCTAATGGTTGACCCCGCGGGCGATTTGGTTGCCTAAGACTAGCAAAGGCTTTATGTGATTTAATATATGATTGTCTAAAAATTTCTTGTATATCACCACCTGTAGGATTAGGAGTTGCTGGCTCAACTTTGATCTGAGGATCTTCGGTTGAAGTAGTTGTTGTTTGAGGGGGGATACTATCGAATGAACGGCTTCTAGTCACTATAGGGGAGCGATTAGGGGGTGGATGAGTCTTGCGACCACCTCGTGCCATCAATTTAGTTTGGCCCTCCTTCTAGCGCCATTTGTTGACGGGCGAAATTGACCGTCCGTCAACTGGGAGAGTGGAATCGGTCCGGGGTTGTCTAAATAACCCAAGCCGTTTGGAATGGACCACCCTGACGAGTTTAACGACTCCGTTGGCTGCTCTAAGGTCTTCTAGGAAAACCAAAGAGAGAATTGATCTGAGCTAAGTAACCTAACTAAAGTAAATAAAAAAAACTAAACTATAACTAAATACAAGAATCTAACTAAAATAAAGGAAACTAGAAACTAATAAAACAAAGAAAAGGAACTAAAACACTATTTATTCTATACAATCCACTAATTACTATTGTAATAACTCAAATCAACTATCTAATTATCATCTACTATATTTCTTATTCACAAATGTACCCTATGAACAACCTACAGATTTGATTAAAACCTGCAAAAATCATGTGCATTCTGCCCTAAGACAGCCAAGAATCTCTTTTTTGATTTTTTATATTTTATGAAAAAGAAATAATTATTACTGAAATTAAACAATCTAAAGTATTTACTGAATTTAAACAATCTAATATAAATCTAATTAAACTACTTAATCAAAACAGTAAACAATAAACTAATTGACCTGGAAACGCTCCAAGTCTGCCCTGTGTGTGATAACTTCTAAGCTGGTCGGGGAAGAAATTCACACCGTTTAGTCCTTAAGCTTTTCGTAAATGATCAGTTGTGCTGCTCCTTGAAGTGTTTTACAGGACAAACAAGACATAAAAGAAAATCATAACAACCTTCTGATGATAAATCTCTGCAATAAGGGAAACCTACTATGCAGAAAACTTATATATAATACTTCAATTTATGAAGAAGACAAAGCTATCATTCACTAAGATGAATTAATAATTGTTATGTCTTTTATCGATTTGGAAGAAACAAGATATAGATAATAGTAATAAAATTATATCATTTGAATTTGATTTAGATAGCTAAAGTAATCATAAACCATAACCAAAGTGATAAACAAAACTTGAAACAAAATGTTGATATATTGAAAAGCAAAAGCTATGACAAAACATCAATTATGCTCCAGTTTGTAATAGAACTCCATATCCTTGTTCTCCCACGAATTAGGATTCCTATTATTACAAAAATCATAAGTATATATAGGTTTCTTCACAAGGTAAAACTTCCTTGTGGATAATATCAAATAGTTTTACACAATCTGGGAGATATCCCAAAATCACCTAAACTAAGGAAATAAAATGCAAGTAGAATCTGTAAAACATCCCCTAACTGCTCATCATATCTATTGCCAATTCGAATTTGCCTGCAATAGAACACAAAGATCAAATTAGAAGGATATTTTATTAAGAAAACAATAAAAAATCAACTCCATAGACTTAGCTACAGAATCATCTGATTCTTTAGCTAGTCAAGAATAGCCAACAAGACCAGATCTCAATCAAATAAAATCAAATGGAATCAACTTTTAATAATCCCCAAAATGAATTACTCATAATTCAAGTGAAATTATCATTTTAAATCAAATCATCACAAAATAAATGCAATTGAAACAGAGTAAAGAATGCTCTGTTTTTAGTTACCATAAAACATGGTCAAACTTTGACAAGCCTGTTTGGAATTAAACGAAATTAAATAGTGAATCAAATCGAATGAGATACGATATAATCGTAATCGAAACAATCACAATCGAACATGATAGTAAAGATATCAAATAAGATTTTCCACAACATAACTATAATCGATATCATTGAACACAAAATATATGTTTCAGCTGTAGCAATATACATCGATTTCATGTCGCTTCAATCAACAGGCTGTAGAGATTAAGCACGAAATTCATTCTGTTTTGATCAAATATGGGAAGGCTGCTACGATATACATCAAAACGAAACATGCGTAACAGTATCGACCAAAAATCATCATCGATTTCAGTTGCTGGGTGTAACACAGTCAAAATCAAACATCATTGATAACCATAACCTGGGCAACAATCAAATAAAATTGGGTCTGGGCTAATTATAAAACAATTCATCATCCTGGGCATGATCATTTTGTTTTATAAATCCATTCGTAACAAAAAATACACTATCATTCCAATTCGCAAAAGAACAGGGTCGACTGGCCTCAACGAATTGACTGGCTGGAAGTTGGATGATTGTTACGATTTGTATCAATTCTTGATATAAAACAAAACCCTTTTTTAAACAAAATCCAAACCGTATCCAGGCTAGTCAACGTGATATCTAAATTAAATTGTAACAGATAACCATGTGTCTCATAACCAATTCAGATCACTGCATAAATCGTGTCTCAAAATAACTTGTCTATAATAAATAAAACAGAACATTCAATCGCAACTGATTTTAACACAATCAAATCCATTATTATGATTAAGAAAATCAATACCAAATCCAATAACAAAATTCGATTTACCAAAACGAGTTATATAAAGCAATGCATGTTTATGTAACAGAGCAGGTCGATGATATACACAAAGTTTATGAATGTGCGATATAAATGGGTGAAAGTTATACTAGCGAGATTGTTGAGGCTATGTCAATTTCGAATTGACAATTGCCGTAGCCGACTCACCATTCTTGAACAGAATTGAACTAGTAGTTCGTTGCTTCTTGTCAGAGGGTTGCATCTTCGCATTATGACCAGTGAGCTTTGCCACTTGGTCTTCCAAATCATGGATTATGGATTGCAACATTGGCACATCTAAGTAGTACCTCTCCAACCATAACCCACACTGATCGCATGGTGGAACAACTGGTTGAGCATATGAGGGTTTTGATGAGTCACCAAGGGTTCCACGAGGTAGTTCAATGCCAGGAAAATTAGGATCATCCCGCAGACAAGGTGGTAAATTATTGACAAAGTCATAAGGAGGTTTTTCACACAAGCCTTCTGAGTAAGGATACTCGTTTGCGAGAAAACGTTCAATCTCTTAATCATAATCTTCGCTAACCATGATAGGCTCAGGATTGGTAGAGGGTTTCAGTTTATTTCTCGCCATGCGAGAGATTAACCGAGCATTTTTCTTGCCTTTAGAATTAGCATTAGCTTTAGCTTTAGGCTGTTTGGCTGTTGGCTTAGCAATTTCGACCTGTTTGGTCACAGACATGGGCAAGTTCGTAGGTAGGTCGGGTAGAGGTTTGGGTAGCAACACGTTGTAAGGTACAGGCGGGATAGGTTTTCCTTCGCTCACCACAGATTTATCAACCTGTGGTGGGTTTGACTCTTCAAAACCATTACAACTGAGAAAATCACCCCAACTGTCACGACGTAACCCCAACTCATAAACCATAATCATTTTAATCAACCCCAAATGGAAGAGACTGGTATCGGCCTAGCTGCGCTTGTACCTCTTCGCCATCTTAAATAGACTTCTATGAAGGTAGTGAGGTACATTGAGTTCAAAACCCATAAAAACCATCAATAGACGAAGGTGAAACAAGAAAACGAACCCGTACCTACCCTCGCAAGTAATGAATTTCTTGATTAGCATTAGCAGGTCGTTCCAGCGTTGTTTTAACATTTTTGCAGGCCATCCTTTGTCGCAGGGTTTCACCATTCGAGATTGGAAGAGCAATGTCCACGAGACATCTTCCAATTTATAGTTTTTAGACCACTTTTGTCCTGCAGTAGGCAGACTGGTTGCCGAGCTAAGAAATTGCTCATTAATCTCCAGTTGCACATTCCCAATTTTGGCTCGGCAACCATCGGATGATAACGCAAATTGCCGAGCCACGATAGGGTTATAACCATCGAATTTCTTTATGAACGGGAGCCACCCAAATTTCTCCAAGTCGCTACAAGTGCCATCAAACATCAGCAGTGCTTGGAAACCGTTAGGCTCGGCCGTTACGACAGGAGCCATGGCTTCTGTACATTGTAGGGTTTGGTTTGAACAATACAAAATGCAGGAGAAAAACGATAGGGCTTAACAGCTGCATGCGCTCAAAGGGGAATGAATCAATGTGATGTGTGCGAAGGTGGTGGGATTACCACCGCCATGCAATGTATTAATGGCTGGGTACAATGTTGTTCCATCAGTAATCATAACGTTTAAAACACATTAATCAGCCAACCCAAATCATTGTATAACCATATCAACGTGCCCTCGATCAAATGTAGAACCAAAACCATATGTTATATTCATGTGCCAAGTGTATAGTTCAATCCAACGTGAAATCCAACATTAACCAACGGACCATCGTATTAATCATTAAATAAAAAACAAATGTTTAAACCAATGTTAATCCAATCATGTCATTGCATAAATTCAGACGATCAAACCAAAAGTTTACCCAATAGAGGTTTCATAACTTCAAACTTTTGCCCTTCAACATGACATCAAAACTCATATATTGATCATGCGCTCATAGAAAAAATAGATAGCCAATGTTTTATATTATGACAAATGGTTTTATAAAATCGATAAGTCAAGAGCTCAAAACAATAAGGATCATATCACATAAAACCAACATCAATCATGACCTTTATAGAATCAAATGTAACCAATAAATCTGCATGCTCAATGGCTTATTAATCAAATAAATCCAAATGTGCAATCAAAGTAAGAGTGGGCCAACGGACATAGTTTGAAAGAACCTTTGCAGTCATGTGATAAACCAATGGTAAAGTGCCTTTCAGAAAATTAATAAAAGACGAGGACAGTCCAAACAACGATGGAGGGGTTTTCACATTTTCAGTTGTGAAAACTGAATCGAAACCAAATTGCAATTGTCACAAAAATGAAACAAATGTCTAGTTGCACAATGCGATGATGACTTGTCATTTAGAAGACAATTAGGTGTAGGCATCTTTTTTTTTTAGAGCAATTAAAAAAAAAATGAATTGGCTGCCAACAAGTAGGAAGAGAGATACACTCTCCAAAAGCACAAAACACACAATAGCATCTTGTGTTAGGGAGTGTCAAATTCCATTTGCAACATATTGTACTGGGAAGCCCTTCTCACACAAGGGTCAAGCATGAGGTCGCATTGATATTGGTAGAGTTACTCACCTTGATTTGTTGATATCAGTGTAGAGATTGCACGTATTACAGGGATCACTCGGAGGTATACCCACAATGTTGAGTGGAATCTTTTTGAGTTGATTGCGGGCTAGATACCCTGCCCTTGCATGTGGATCGGACTGTCGACTATTACCCTAGGCTTTATTGTTGTTGGTGGTGACCTTAATGGCCTATCTTTCTAGGTTCTTACCCGAGGCGATTGTGGAGGGGAAAGTCTTCACAGTACCTGGAATTGACGTTGACCAAACTCACTCAGGCTCCTTGGAGGGTATACCCACGATTATGTGTGGGAGCTTGCACCAGGGTGTAAGTCCGTTAAGTAGGTCGTTAGCGTAGCTTTTCCACCCTAGCCTATCCCCTTCTCATCTTGTTGTTGTGACGTTGGATTTCATCACCAACTAGTGTCTTCGAAATTAGAAGGCCCTGTTTGTTTGGTGTTGCTTCCTATATTTTGTTTACTACAGCGTGTTGTCTATTTCTCGAAGTTGACCATCTGATTTTATTTGTGAAGTTTGTCACTCGTTTACAATATCTCCTCCACATCATTCACGTAGAATGTAGGGTTTATCTCCAGAGCATCTGGAAGGTTCTCAACCCTTGCCCACAAGCATACCTGGAGGCTCTCCTTGGCAAAGTGAAGTCCCAGTCATCTCCACCCCATAAGTGGACCACACTGACTCTCTAGAGAATTTTCGAATTACTAATACTCAAGAGGATTTTCGACTTCACCCTGATTCTAAGAAACGTTTTATGCGAGCAAACTCTTCCGGAGACTTAATTTTTGTGTATTCTGGATCTCCGTCTGGACCTGGGGACCAAGATCCTTTTTGGTCTACGAGAGTTTTTCAACGGGACCTTTTTGGTCCAGGTTCACCTGTGATTTCTGAAATCAACCCACCTGTGATTTCCAAAATCTCTAGTACATAGATAGTACCAGTGACTACCACTTATCACTCTACTGTCCCTACCGAAATGGCCCATCTCTCAGCTACTACGAGTGTTCCAATTGGGTTTACTGCGGTTAGTCTTGATCCTATCAACACACCGCGAAATCCCAACGCCATTCTGACACTACCACCTGGATACCGTGCGTTGAATTCTTCCATTCCTACTCCTGCACAAACTCCATCTGGCTCTCCTAGTAGTCATTCTTCTTCTGGGCACTTTCTTCCCAGTTTTGTTCCAACACTCCCTCAATTTCCTTTTGGAGGACCTTCTTCATCCTCTACTAGCAATGATACTCCTAGTGGCATTATTCCGTCATTCACTCCAACTTATCAGTTTCTGGTTGGTGGCCAATCTCATCAAGGTAGTATAACTCAACCTCCTCTCAGTTGGCAACTTCCAATTGGAACACCACCTTCGATGGGAGGACCGACCCCACCTTATGGGGAAAACATACCTCCATCTTTGGCCCAATATTGGAATCAGTTGATCCAAAATCTTCCTCAATTGACTGGGGGGCAACAGTTTCTAGCTGCGTCCGTTACACCCCCTATCATGGGCCAACCATATCCAGGTTCGTTCAATCACATTTGGGGGGTGAATGCTCAAACTCAAGCCCCTGTTCTAGGGTATAATCTGATGAGCTACTATCCTGTCCAACCACCACTGAATATACCTGGATCTTCACATTATATGTAGACTGCTTATGGTCCTACTGGTTTGCCGACAGGGCTTCCTCCCCAAAGCCACTAGTACTCGCAGTTGAATCGACAGTTACCCTTTCTCACCACTTTGGATCTTCCAGATTTGTCAAGGATTTTAAATGATCCTATTCGTCACTCTCCCCAATGACCTGTTATACTAGCCAAGCTTCCATAAGACATTCCCAAATTCGACGGCAAAGTGGGAGAAGACCCAAACAATCATGTTATGACTTTTCACCTATGGTGCTCATCCAACTTGTTGATGGATGACTCTATTTGTTTACGTCTTTTTCAATGAACCCTTACCAGTTCTGCTGTGAAGTGGTATATTGAATTTCCACGAGGTTTCTTCACTGACTTCAACACCCTAGCTATGGATTTCCTTACGCATTACCAGTTACCGATCCGTTATGACATGGGGACCAAGATTTTGACTTCCTTTAAATAGACTAAAGGCACTCATATATCTGATCACATCCATGAGTGGCGAAGGAGACAACGTCTCATTAAACTTGAGCTCCTCGATTAGTTACTGGCAGAATGGTTTAAAAAATCATTTGTGAATGAAATGAGTAAGGACATTGCCATGGGTGGCGTAGTCACAGAACAGAAGGCTATAAGTCGTGCTCAATATGACCTCATTTATTCACAAACGGGAACCCTTTACAATTTACTACCTGACTTACCTCTTCCTAATACTTCTAGAACTTCAACTACTCTAGTTGCCTTGCATGCAACTGACAGTGTGATTGGTACTGTCCAAGCCCAATCACATTCCGCTTCAATCACAAACCCTAAGTCTGCTTCTTCTAATGTTCAAAATGATTCGTCTCCTGCCACTCCCACCGGCAAGACTTCTGAGGTAAATGTCATCCAATCTACCCAGCCAGTAAAAATAAATCTAAAAAGGGGAGAGGTAAGAATAAGGAGGGCAAAAATAATTCTCAAGCAGAGAAAACTAAAGCTACCCCTGTTGACGATCGGGATAAGCGCAAACCACGATAACCTTGCCTTATCTGTGGTGATGATCACTACACGAAGGATTGTCCACAACGTGCCGAGGTCACTAAGTTCCTTCAAGGAGCTCCCAAACCACCTGCACCGGCTATCTTGTCCCAACCCTTTCCGTCTCAACAACAGGCTCAATTGGTCATCCATGACCAATCCTCATCTTCTACCACATCATATGTTTTGATGTGTACTGGCGATTCTAAGCAGAACAACGTTGCACTCACTACTCGAGCCAAATATTATTCTCCATCTAAGTAGAAGGTTGAAAATTTACCCCCTTCCTTAGTACAACCCTCTCCCATGACTCCACCTACCAATGGTCCTCTTCATCTCAAACGACCGAACCTCGATACAGTTCTGTGACCCCCCCCAAAGGGCATCGTTTGGAATTCGGATTTCAATCCTCATGCTCGTGTGGCCCATAAATAAAGCATTGTTGAATATTTGGCCCAAGCACCTTCTGTGATGTTAGCCCTTGAAGTCCTTCAGACTTGTCCTGTACAATGGAAGGAACCATTGAAAGATATCGGTGGAATTGACCCGACGGATACAAATTTAATAATCTTTGACTTGGAAGATCACATTCCAAGGTTGCCCCCTCAACTTGCGTTCCAGATACAAGTGGTTGTCTCTGACAAAAACATTTTTCGAACCATTATTGACGAGGGTGCCTCGACTTGTGTTATGTCTCTTGCTTGTTGGAAAGCCATTGGCTCTCCTTCTTTGAATGAATCCCAGAACACTCTTAAAGCCTTCAATGGATCTAGTTTTAAGCCCTAAGGTGTTCTTCCTTCATTGTCGATCACGTTAGAAGGTAAAACGGTTCAAGTCGAAGTGGAAGTCTTTGATGCTCCCCTTGATTATAATCTTTTGCTTGGACGCAGCTGGATCGATTCCATGCACGTCATTGTGTCGAAAATTTTCCATGTAGTACGTTTCCCTCATCAAGGAAAGGTTGTTACTGTCGACCAACTTGCCTTCTTCAATTTTGATACCTGTACTAGCAACGTACCGTTTATCGCTAAAACCCCACTGGGTTATGAGAATGTCGGTGTAGGCCTTCTCAAGGACTCCTCATTAATGGGTACTTTTCCCATTCCACTGTCCGATGTTCCACGCTTGTTTGTTGCTTCTATCAACATGATCTCCACTTCGCCTCATGAACTTCCTATGTCTCACGACCCCTAGATAGTCCCTGACCCTAGAGATCATTTCCATTTTGGAAACGAAATGCCATTAAGTCCAGTTGAATCCGCCTATCAGGCCATTCAATCGGCAACACCTTCTACCCATTCTGTTGGTGAGTTGTCTCCCGATCCTTTTCGTGTTATATTTTCGACTGATGAGATGATCATGTCTGTCATGGAGGACACCCCTTGGGACGATGGGAATCATCATTCTATCCTCTTTCTGGAGCAACACACTCTTGAGAACTACCAATGGATTTCGAACTCGTCGACCGTTGTTGTCATCTCGACCATTCCCGAGTCTACACACAATGTGTTTGCTGAAGGGAACTTAAGTAATATCTCTCCCACGATTCCCATTGACATATCTATCAAACCTGGAATCGTCGAAAATGTCCATATTGGAGCTTCGTGTTCCCCTGACGAAATCGTCACCTATACGTCCCTGTTCAAAGAGTTTCATGACATATTCTCCTGGAGTTACGAAGAAATGTCGGGTATCGACCCTGAAATTGTGATACATGAGATCAAGACATATCCTGACGCTAAACCCATTCAGCAACGCCTTCGTCCAGTTCACCCACGTAAAGCAAATGCTATCAAACTCAAAGTCAAGAAATTTCTGAAAGTCGGCTTTATTTATCCGGTGGCTCTCACAGACTGGGTTTCCAATCTTGTCCCGATTGACAAGAAACAAGGTACAATTCGTGTATGCATTGATTATAGGGATATCAACAAAGCTTCTCCAAAAGACAACTTTCCTACCCCTTTCGTTGATCAAATTGTTGATGACGATGCCAGAAGTGAAATCCTCTCTCTCATGGATGGTTTCTCCAGTTATAATCAAATCAACATTGTTCCCGCAGACCAACATAAGACTGCTTTTATTTATCCTTGGGGTACTTTTTCCTATCGAAAACTTCCTTTCGGTCTCAAGAACGCTGGCGCCACTTTTCAACGCGCTATGTCTTATTCTTTTCATGATATCAAGCACATCGTTCAACCATATTTGGATGATTTACCGGCTCATTCTATGCGCAGAGTCGATCACCCAAACCACCTCCGAGCCATTTTCGTTCATTGTCGATTCTACCGTATACGTTTAAATCCTCATAAGTGCATTTTTGGTGTGGAATCCGAATATCTTCTAGGTTTTATCATTTCACATTAAGGGATCTGGGTGGATCCTTTAAAGGTTGAGGCAATCCTTAATCTCCCTCCTCCTTCTACACTTTGCTAGTTGCAAAGTTTGCAGGGGAAAGCAAACTTTCTTCGTCGTTTTATCCCCAATTACGTCGAGATAACTCGTGGATTTACGCGGCTATTAAAGAAGGATTTTGAGTTCATATGGGATACCATTGCCAACAATGCTTTTGAAGCTTTGAACTTGTCCCTAACGTGATCTCCACTTCTCTTTCCCCCCGATTACAGTCGTGATTATTTCCTTTATCTTGCTACCTCAGAGTACACTATTGGCATGGTTCTCATCCAAGAGGATGATGCTCACGAAGAACATGTTATTGATTACTTGAGTCGAAGTCTCACGCCGATTGAAATCAAGTATCAACATGTCAAGAAACTAGCCTTGGCTGCCGTTCAAGCCATCCAACGCTTCTGGCACTATATTCTCTCACACAAGACTATGGCGATTTCTCATTGCAACCCTATGCAACACATTTTGACACGTCAATTTCTGGGGGGAAAATACTCCAAATGGATTGTGATACTCCAGGAGTTTGACTTGGAATTTGACCGCGCCAAGTCCAAGAAGTCCTTGGTTTTTGCTGAGTTGATATGCGATTTTCCCCATTCTGCAACAGAAAATGTAGCAGTTGATTCATTACCTGATGAATCTCTTTTCCTTATTAGCACTGATGATCTTTGGTATGGGGATATCATTATATATCTCCAAACCTAGAGTTTCCGGCCAACTTTGTCCAGTACTAAACGACGTCAAATACGTTATCAAGCTCGTCAATACATTATCCTTGGGGATACTCTTTATCGTTGGGGATTGAATTTGTTTTTCGACATTGTATAACGTTCGACGAAGCCGAGAAAGCTATGAATGACTACCATTCTGGAGCATGTGGTGGTCATATGTCTGGGTATGCTACTGCCTAGAAGATCTTAGAAATGCCATGCTTGCCATACCTATAATCAGAAGATTCGGTCACATCCTGCTCCTCTTCACCCTGTGGTCTCAGTTGGTCCCTTTGCGAAATGGGGCATCGATTTCATGACATGTCATCCTCACTCAGCCGGGGGGGCATGGTTACATCATTGTAGCTGTTGATTTCTTTACGAAATGGGCCGAGGCGATGCCAACATTTGAAAACACTGGAAATACCACAACATTATTTCTTTTTAATCACATTATAGCTCGTTTTGGTGTTCCCCAAGCTATCGTCACCGATCATGGTAGCCATTTTAGAAATTTTATGATGTACAAACTTACTGAAAAGTTGGGTCTTCGCCATGATAACTCAATGCCCTATTATCCACAAGCCAACGACCAGGTTGAAGCAATCAACAAATTTCTCATAACTATGCTCCGACGAATGATAGGGATTCATAAAACAAGTTGGCACACAATGTTGTTTTCGGCATTGTAGGCTTACTGGACATCCGTCAAGTCTGCTATTGGGTTTACACCTTTTCGGTTAGTCTATGGTGTGGAATCCATTCTCCCTATCGAATGTGAGATACCTTCTTTAAAGGTAGGTATTGAACTCCTACCCAACACTTCTGTTGAAGAAGAACGTCTATTGTATCTTATGCGATTAGACAAAACTCGACGTGATGCCACCCTAGTCATAGAAGCCCAGAAAAAGTGTGTCAAGGCCCAATACGACAAGCATGTCAAGCCTCACATTTTCTTCGAAGGTGATCTTGTTATTTTCTATGAACAGGATTGAGATATGTTAGGAGCTGGGAAATTCGAAGCCATGTGGCGAGGTCCTTATATCGTTCGACGAGTTTTGGAAAAAAGGAGCTTATGAGTTGGTAGATTACGATGGTATCCCTTTGAGTGAACCCAAGAATCGGTTGTACTTGAAGAGTTACTATGCATAAAATCATCTGTGCACATGTACGTGTATTTTATTGTATCATATGTTTTGTGTGTTACTATAGCTTGCTTTTGTCGTTATCTGGTCTCTGCCCTTATGTGACGTTGTGTTTGATTTCCAGATGTCAGAGTCTTCACCACCCTATATTGGCTTCACTGATGGTGCTAGCCATAGTACTCATAACCTTGCTTCTGCTGTGTGGGCAATTTACGCCCCTACAAACGAACTTGTCTCCTTACAAGGTGTGTGCCTCGGTCGTGCGACCAACAACATTGCAGAGTATAGCGTTGTTATTGAATTATTGGTTAATGCTATCTCGCTCGAAATTCGTCATTTGGTTGTGCGACTTGATTTGTAGCTTGTAGTACTACAGTTAAGTAATGTCTACACTATTCGAAGTCCTACTTTGTCACGGGTGTATTTGTGAATTCGCCTCTTGGAGTTTTATTTTGATTACATTGAATATCAACATATTCCTAGATGTCTAAATACATTAACAGATGCATTGGCTAATTATGTATTGGACAGACATTTGAATCATTTATAAATCAATCACATCAATATTCACACAATATAAGGTAAACCGGTAGAAGCCGTCTGTATATATAATGATCAAAAGAGTTTTTTACAAAAAGTTTTTCCGAAGACCAAAATCTCAAAATTTGAAGCTCATAGCTTCTACAAAGTGACGTCATGGATGACGTTCATGGTAACACATGATTGCCCAAGAAACCCTACAGAGTAGTCGACTCATGGACCCTGACACTCCTACAGTATGACGCTAATCGTGTCATGGAACCTCTTCCAGAGTCATATCTGGAATATCTGCGGTCAAGCCCTCTAGGTTTTGTTCCACCACTTGATAATCCTCAGCATATTGTGGCACTGCCGCTACCTCTCCTCACTATTGAATGGGAGAGAAGTACCAGGAGGTATGTAAGGTCCAACATATGTGACATCAACGAACGATTTTGTATTAATTTTTGGATGAACATATAAAACAAAAACATTTGAATATGATAAAAATTCACAAAACATTTAAAAAGAAAAATGTGTGTACTTCTTACCAAGGTCCCCCCACTGAGAATCCTCTGGCAGTACTAAATCCGGATCTCCTTGGAAATCCAACCCAGCATAACCATAGTCATCAACGATCAACATTTGTGGTTGAAGCCAGTCAAAGAAAGTATCATCATATTTGATGATCGGTCCTGCTACATGCCGGGCCATGAGATGACACCATCTCAACATCCTTGGATCTTTGGGAGCCGGTAAATTCCACTCCACCTGTAGCCTCAGTAATGGGACCCGCTCAAGGAATAAGGATACCAACAAAGATCTGTACCCAAATTTCTTCAGGTCGCCTCGTCTGCATTTGGTCAACTGCTTTTTTATACTGCGAAGCACAACATCTACCCAGTTGAACACCCGAGGTTCAATACACTCGATGTCATACTAGAAGTAACTTTGTAAAGCCATGTGAGGAGAAGAAATCCCAGCCATCCGAGCTATGGTGAATAAGATAGTACGGAGGGTCAAATCTCGTACCCCCCAAATAGCTACTTTTCCCTTCTTTCTCTCTACCTCGGGAACGCAATGTAAATGGCAGTACTCACTCATGGGAATCCCACCACCTCTGCCACCAGTCAGGCTCACATAGGACCCCTTCCAGGACAATCCAATCAAAAAATAAACGTCCTCAATGTCTAAGGACATTGTGTGGACCCCCACATGAAATACCTACTGATCAGGGTCCCACATATGCACCAGGTACTCTAACAACCTGACTTGGGCCCTCATGCCCGGGATGCGAAAGTACTTCAAGAGCCCATAGTTTCTCAAAGCAGCAATAGTAGGTGGATGATCTCTGGCAATTGAATTGTCTTCTTTGTGCTCCCTTTCACGCCATTCAAGCACCATTTTTATGGCCAATTATCTGCATAAGAGGCACAACAAGGAGATTAACAACTTTTTTCATGATTTGGTTCTTGTTCATTGCGTAAATTTTAAAAAAAAAATTGAGCTTTGCAGTTCTCGCAGGTGCCCTGTGTGCACAGTGTGAGAACCTCGCAGGCTGCCTTAGGCTCACTTGCGAGAATGCCCCATTCTCGCAGGTCCTGTGTAGCCTGCCTGCGAGAATGGAAGCGCACAAGTAGGGCTTGCAAAATCAACCCAAAAATGAAATTTAACCAATGAAATTGAAAAATTAAACATGAAAGTGTTAAGGACAAAGGGCCTACCTTACTGTCATTGACGGCTAGCTGAATGGTCTCTTGTAGCTCCCACAATTTGATGCCAAACTTTGAGGGTAAAAGAGGGGTTTTTGAGCTCAAATAGTGGAAAGGTAAAAATGATATGGTAAAAAGAGTATTTACTCCTTTTTATTTACTTTTACTATGTCATTTGATTTTTTATGACTATTTATCTATTAAAACCTAATCCCTAATGTCATTTTGAGTGTAACTTTTGCAGGCGTAATGATTTCGATGGTCAAATACAGGGATACAGACATGTTTTTCTTTGTCATTGCATGTTTTGAATTTTTTTTAGGGTTTTTGTATAAAACCTCGAGTGTGGTCTTTGTCCATTCTTGCGCTCGTAAATACATGAGAAGGCGATCGAGCATACTTTTATCACTTTTTCGGGCTCAACAAGGTTATACCAAAAAGGAACCCCCCTGGAGTCCTCTTTAAGCTCTTTTCAGACTCTCTAAACATGAAAAGATAGCCGAGCAACCTTGCTATTTTCACGCTCGATAAAGTATTTGAAGTAAGCGTCTAGTGAGTGATAATTTATCTCTTTTTCGGTCTCATCCAAACTATTTTACGAAAAAGGAACTGAGAGAGTTTTCTTTTAAGTGTTTTTCCAGACTCTATAATCATGAAAAACCTTCGAGTTTTCTATCTATGGACTCGTTAAACAAACATTGACAGACCCGTAATGGGACCGAACCACTCCTTCTTAGGGTTCGTTAAACATACTCCGAGGGACTCGTCCGAAGGATGAGCTTACATCAACAAGCATATGTTATTCTCCTTAAGCTTGCGTAAAAATAAAGAGGTACTCGCCAGAAATGGTGGGGGAAAATTTGGGAAAGGGATATGTTTTCATCTTCATATTGATTGGCAGTAAGTGTCGCTCTTGAACATGACACCCCCTATTCATCATTTGAAGCCGGCTTGGGAAATCCATTTGTCTCTCATTCAATTTGCTACAAGGTCATTCTCTGTGTCGTCTTTGAGTCAATGCTGCCAAATCATTGGTCGTGTCATTCATATTTTCAAGAGAAGTCCATCTGAAACCTATATTGAGTCTACCATCTACAGTTATCCATTCTCTCTGTGTCGGCCTTCCCTGTGTCCAGTCCAATTCACATCATACTCTATTTCACCTTCAAAATCTGTTACTTATTTCGTGTCATTGATGGGGGATACATAAACCCTCCTGTGATGAGTTTTGTTCCGTCGACTTCGGCTCATTATCCGGAATCAAGACTTAGAAATTATTTGGTACCTTGGAGCTTGCATGCCTCAATGGCAGGTTTCCTCGCTTTCGACAGTGGGTTTACGTCATTGACCCCTGATCGAAAGATTCCATCGGATGTTTGACTTCAACTCATTTGTTCACACTCGATGGATTGTACTAGAGTAACTTGGGAGTCATTGACATCAAAGGTGATTTCCCTCGCACTTGTTAACGATTTCATCAATGATCAGTAATCAAGTGGTTTCTGCCATGTTCGACTTCAACACATGTAATCACATGGTTAGATTTGTACTTTGGGCTACGAAATTGAAGACCTTGGATATCATATTTCTTGTCTAGGTTGCGATGGAGTATGTATAATTTGTGACACATAGATCCACTATGTATGTCTCGTGGCTATGTCGTCTTAATTTGAATTTTTCACATAGATCCACAGTGTATTCCTGGTGGCTATGCTATATTTTGACGGCATGGATCCACAGTGTATGATTGGTGGCCATGACCCAGGTCTACAATTTTCATAATTCTAAGATTTGAGTGTGGGAATTCCTACCTCAGAATTCGTATATAAGATATTCTGCAGATGCTTCGTTGTTCGCAGGTTTCTGATTAGGTGTGCTCCTGGTTTCTGACACACACATGCAGCTTACAAAGTCTTTTGGTTGTCACTGGTTCCAACCTCATACTTTGGGGGACATTCTGTTACCCATGATTTTGGTCATCATGATGATGTATTGATGATGGTGTACTCAGGCTCTTCATAAGAACTTTCTCCTGAGAAAAGTTACTTTCATCTCTTCCTAGAAAACTCATTTTTGAAGAAGGTTCGTAGGCTGCTAGTGCATTTGGATGAGAGAATGACCCATTCTCATAGGATTCCTTAAGCCAGGGTGTGAACTTCTTGCACTGTGTTTAATAGCTAGGGTGCAAACTCTTCCTAAATCATGGAAAAAGATGAATTCTCGATGCTTCTAGAAGGGAATCTTCTAGAAGAATGGGTTGGCATTCGAATGGTTATCATTGTACTGGATTCCTTGATATTTTGGGGATCATTATTATTCAAGTAACTAATTCATTCTCTCTTATATATTGAGGGAATTCTCATGGAAAAGGTTAAGAAAGATTCATTGGAGAATTGGTGAAAGAATTGTGTGAAGGACTTAGCTTGAACAACAGCTTGTAGACTCCAACAAGTCTATCAAGAGGATTTGATCTTCTTCATGCAAGGATTGAGCAAGTGTGTGTGTCAGAGCCAAGATCCATCGAAAGGAAGTTTGCGACATCAAGGCTCAAGTTGTAATCTTTACTTTCAATTAATATGATACAGTGGCATGTCCCTTTCCCATAAAGCTATTTCCACTTTATTGTGTAATTCCTTGATCATACACATAGGTTGACTGTTGAATATATTGTGTTATCTTCACTTTGGTTGGTTTGTGTTGTCTTGGTCTTGACCTCACGAGAGAACTGGAGTGAAGCAGGAGAAACAAAGACCCTAGGAAGCGATAATAAGGTATGTTATTGGTTCCTTCCACCTTGTTAATTCAATGGTTAAAACTTAGGGAAAGAGTCATGTCCTGTCCTGTTTTGTTCTAGATCCAAGTGGATCTAGGGAGATCGGTTAGTGTCCGCACCTACCGATTAGTCCGATAAAACCTAGTAACATAGTAAATGGGGTGATGTTCTCAATAAATTTAATAATCTCAAAATATTCCTCCGTCGAAGTCCCATTGGCATTCATAGGTATCTGGGTGATGTTTCCACATAGGTTTATCATCTTTCCTTTGAATAGTCCTATTCCTCCTAATGAAGGAATCATAATAGGCCATCCTATAGCTTCCCAAGTTATCTCTATCATGATATTCACTTGTCTTTCCTACTCTAGAACACAGTCAATGTCGAAGTTTCCTATTCTCGCTTCAAGGCATTCTTTTTCTTTGAAGACCTTTGATAAACTGACATGTCGGTGATCATTCAGGGTGTCTTTCATTTGTAGAAATACTTTCTCCAATTCTTTCTAGGGTTCTTCCATAATTGTTGTTTCTGGATCTCCCTTAGGGTCTTCTTGTCTCATGTTCATTTCTTCAAGCTTAGCAATCATTCTAGGGAAATCCAATACTTCATGGTCCATATCTTTGCAACAAAGACAACTAGGTCTTCTCCCAGAGAATTCCTTAGCAAGATGTCCCAGTTTTCTACAACTGCAATAGAGGGTTAATCCTCTCTTTATTTTAAATGATTCCCATCTCTTTCTATACTGCGCGCTAGGGTCATAGTAGCTAATATGCAAACATTTCTTTCTAGGATCATGCATCCATTGGTTAGTCCAGACATTCTTTCTATGCATAGGTATAACATATTTTTCACTATTCTTATTAGATATACTCATATCAAATCTTCTTTCATCTATTAATGCCCTATTTTTCAAGCTAGGACAGAATCTATCAAACATACCTAGATTCATACTTTTGATACAAAAATTTCCACTTATCTTACTTCTACAGAGCACAAAGCTTTCAGATCTAGAACTTTTCAATATTCTTACCTTTATCAGAGCATAGATCTTGCATATCTTACCTCTTTTCTTTAGATATGACCTCTTTTCTTGGCACAGAGCTTCACAGGTCAAGTAGAATGTTGTGCACTAGGGAAACAGATCTATGCATAGAGATTTCACAATTTCAATTTGGATCTTTGCACAAAGATTCTTCTTCCTTAGTTCCCAACAATCATAATTTTAGGTCCTTGCAATAGAACCATTTGTTGGTACAGGGGTAGACCCAGGGTTCAACGCTATAACAATGCACTAGAAAAACCCTAACTACCGGCCCTTTCGGCAACACCTGTGAAGAAGATGAATTCTCACCCAAGGTAGAGGCAGGTGTGGTTGCAAGACTCAGATGTCTGCAACCTTAGCTGGGACACAGATCTGTGATTCTAACACTTAACTGAGCACTTAACAGTTATATTTATCAATATTCAGTTCTTATTTACATCAAATTTAAACCTTAGTCACAGTAAAGCGCAGTGGTCAACCAGATCTGGCATCTAGCAGCACTTAGCATGATGGAACAGATTAGATCTAGCATATTCAAGCACTAATAAAATTCATATAAGTTAGATCTAACATCCATATAAATCATTAGAAAAAATCATAAACAGATCTATCTATCTATATAAAAGCACTTAGCAAGTAAGGACATAAACACATCAACACATTGCACAAAGCAGAGGAACAAAACATATACATGGTTCACCCCCACCATGGGGCTACATCCACCAACTCTTCTTCTTTATTATCTTTTTCAAGCTTCTTATAGGCACATAACATCAAAATCATACTCCACAGAAGACAAGATATCTGTGCGCACTCCGCCAGATCCTCCTTCTTTGAGCTAGGGTAAAGAACCAAGCCTTCTTATAATTACTTGCACGTAGCTCTACAAATATCACATAGTATGCACAAAGAAATTTACAATCTTGATCACACAGATCCAACTCTAGCACTTAGATATTCCTTATGACCTCTCTCATTACATCGCCTAGTCTTCTATATATACTTTACAAAATAGGCCTAAACATGGGTAAACCCATGGTTTGACATCCCCATACCCATTACATAATCCCAAATCCCAAAAAGGACCCAAAAAGGGATGAGATCCTGTGATCTCTACTTTGTCTTGTGCTCCTCCTTCGACAAGATGTCGAAGTCCCAAATTGGGCAACTTGACCAAGGATCTCCCAAAACTTGGTCAAGGGCCAACAACTGACACCATACGTTTGTATGGCCGAGGTATGCCAACATGGAGGACTTCCATTCAAGGATGATTTTTTTCTACTTAGAGGAGGAGGCCTTCGACAAAGAGGTAATGTTGTGTCCTGGATTTAAATGAAACCAGTTCAAATTAGGGATGCACTACATTTTTCTCGCAGAGCTGTTGAAGAAGAAAGGTAAAGAAGAAGGGGTAGGACCGAGATCAAGCTGAGAGGTGCAAAAGAAATAATCTCTGACATAGATGGAATTTGAATAGGAGGAGGAGACACAACCATTAGAGCAGAAGAAAAGAACACTATTGATATTCCCGCAATTACCAGAACAAACCCTGTTGATAGGTAAGGATGTTAACCAAACACTGAGTGTTGCGATCATTATAGAACCAATGGCCAAAAAGTTAAAAACATGGGTCTCATCGAGTAAATTTCTGAACCCCCAATCCATCTCATATGTCATCCCCCAGACTCGCTCAACGATCCACACAGATCCCATCATACATATTCAAGACGACCCTGAGCCTGAAACCCTTCCATCCAACATCATCACTGAGCACCCTCCATAACCGCTACAACCCCAATTGCCACCTCGCAAAACCACCAGTCCACCCCAAACCACTGATCTAGAGCCCATGAATCTCAATTCCCCAGAACTACTTGAGCTAGAAATCGCAGAAACAAGCTTAGAGTTACCCGATAAGAGACGAGAACTTCTTGGTCCAAATCTAGAAGTACCTGAGCAGAGACTGCAACTGACTGGCCTGAACCCTGAATCCTAGGACCAACAGATTGTACCTTTTGTGCAACATAAGGACACTCAAACGATAGATAATCCAGAAGATCAAAGTCCCCATCACATTTCCTCAATGACCAAGGTTGAGGGTGCCATGGGAAGTGAAACTCCAGAAGCAGAGGCAAGTAAAGAGGCAGAGCTACCAGAGGTTCAAAAGGAACCAAAATCAACTTCAGGGAAAAGTGCAACATCAACACAGTAAAAGATGGAGCCAGTTCTCCAAAACCCTCAGAAGTGCACATAGTTATTGCAACTCTGCCTAGCCATAACAAAGGTTCAGAAGTTCCTACCATCAATGTTGAGGTTGAGGCTTGTGCTAGGACCACCCACAGGAGAGGAGGAGCTAGAGACTCCTTCAGAACAATCAACAACTAGTGGAGTTCCACTGCAGGTCTGAGAACCCATGGATGCAACCCTTTCATCTCCTGACCTTGCACAGTGGCCAACAACACACTTAGTTGGAATGATCAAAGAAACAAATGATAAACTAGAGCAGAGGATCCAATAGGCCGAGAGGTCTGCAGAGTTCCCAAGGGAGGAATCGCTCCTTATGCAAGCGTTCAAAAAACAAGAAGAACACACAAATATCCAGGTCGAGAACATAATGGAAAGAGTTCAGGAAAGGCTTGCTGAAGCCTGGACATAAATTCAGAAGGTCGCACCCCAACTTCCATAATCCAGGGATGCAGGAGAGCTGGAGCATTAGATTGAACTTCTCCAAGGTGCATGGTCATAATTGTCCATTCACACCAATCATATGGAAGTGCAGTTGCAGCAGACCCAGTAGGAATCAAAGAAACAACCTTAGAAGCTGTAGGATAAGATGGAGAAGATAGTGCTATAAGGAAACAACGCACGAGAAATACTACACAAGCACACAATTGAGTGCAAAAATATTTTCAGAGAAGTCAGTGATTGGATGGGAATCATCGCTAGGAGAAACTAGACTTTTGAGGACGTATGCACTAGAATCCAGGTGATGAAAGAAGAATTTGCAACTATGATGGATCCACTGGAGCAACAACAAAAGTTTGATTATATTCAACAAGTGGACAATGATTTGAACTCCCTATTTGAGGTGTAATCCATAGCTAAGAATGAGCTACGCGACTTTCACCTTGTCATTCAAACAATTTATATGCAAATGCATCAAATTGATGCAACAACAGATTATGAATGGAACTCTTTGGTCGCATCCAAGCCCAAGGGATGTATTACATATGTGAACCAACAGTTCGTCATCGAGGCCTCACTTCTCACTAGGAAATGGCAGGATAAAGTTGGGAGCTTTCAAGAAGTTAAGAAGCAGGCCCTGTAGTTGGTCCCAGAGTTGGGCCCTTCATTTGAAGAGGCATAAGAAGAGAAAACGTAAGAAGAATATAAAAGAAAAGAGGAAAAGGAGGACAAGGGAAAGCAACATTTTCTCCTGGAAGTTACGAAAGAGTCGAGTACTTGACTTGAGGGTGAGTCAAGGTTTGCGGTTGGAGCTTGTTGGGCCCTTCATTTTTGGATAATAAGCTACACAAGAAGGACTACAGTCCCAGTTTTGTTCTAGTATGAGTTGTGCCAGATACATAAGAAGCTTGAAAACAAAGCAAGGAGAAGTAACAAAAATCGGTTGTGAAAAGGACAATGCAACACCAGCAAGGCAAAAGTATTTGCAACAGAAAAAAAAGCATGCGAGCTCAAAACCATAAGACATTACTGAACTTATATACATGGGATGAATATTATTGTAAAGGGGTTTTCTCATGATTGTAAAAGGGTTCTCCCCTTGTTGTTCTATTCAGATTGTTATTCTTCTTGTTGTTGTTCCTAGGTCAGGGTTGAGTCCTGTAAATGTAACCTGTACACCATTTTAGGAAATAGAGCTTTGAGACATGGGTACAGAGCCAGGAGTCTATAGTAGATCATTATGTTGTATCTCTGAGGTTGTATTAGATAAAGATATGAAGATAATATATAAATAAGGATCCAAAATTTTGAAATATGTTGCATCATTCTATGTTTATGCTTCTGCATTGTATCTTTACAGTACTTTTGTATGCTTCATAAGTCCCACATGATGTTTATGTTTTTGAATTTTTTCTGCAACTTAAGTAGCTTCAGTTCCTGTATGTATGAGCTTAGATATGCTCTGTAGTTAATTTTTCTTTTGCAAGATCAGGATGAATCTTGAAAGTTCTATGAACCCACCTAAGTATTCTCCTTTCCCTTCCCCATCCTTCCATCTTGGTTGTGCTTCGGGTGAGACTTCTTCTCTCTAAAGGAGATGAAAATGATAGTGCTCTAGACTACATGGTACCTTTTGTTGGTAACCCGAGAAGGACCTTGGTCTGATCAATCTTGCACCAACACCTTCTAACTTATTATAACTTGCCTCACCAGCCTATCAAACATGTTTACAATTCATAATTACAACTAGGGTTATACCCGGGGATATTACACTAAGTCTACAATATTTGGCCATATGTCCAAAGTTGTTGCACTTGTATCATTCTACTTCATTACTCAATGATCCAAATATGTTGTAGCTTCTATTGTGTGCTTCATAAGATCTTCTTGGATAATTATTTCTTGTATAACCCTCATTATTTCTTTTGTTCTTCGTATTGGCTCTACAATTCATAGCTTTGTGCCCAAAATTGTAACATGAATAACATGAACCAAGAAAAATAGTTTGATACTTGGGAGTGAAATATCTTCTTAATGGATTTTCTCTTCTGAATCCTCCTTCTTATTGACGTATTTCTATAGCTAGTTTTTGTTGATACCTACTTTTGAATCTTCTAGGTGATGCAATGTCTCTGTAATCTTCCTCTTGAGTTTTCTTGTCTTCTTCTTTAGAGGGACCTCTAATGGCTTCTGCATAGCTTCTTGGTTCTGCTTCTTGCCTTGTTTTTTTGGAGCTTGAACCTTTCTTTGTCTACATCTGACTATATCCCAATCCATATCTGTCATAGTAAGTTCTTTGACTATTAATGATATTATCCAATATATTGGTGTTGTTTTTTGCATGTCCTTCTAAATATATTTTCTTATAGTGACTATCTCAGCTTCCAAGCTTTCAATGGTCATGTCTCTTTGTTCTAACTATCCTATGAGTGCTTCTTTAATTTTCTTGTATTCTTATACCTGGATTTTTAGCTTTGTGATTGTCTGCTCGACCTCTTTGGAGTTGAAGTTATGAGATTCTCCTTTGTTATTTAGTTATAACTGGAGTGACTTGTTTGTATTCTTTTCTCTTTTAATATATTCTATGGTACTCATCAATTCTTCTCTGTAATCAACTTTTTCCTCTTCATATTCTTCTTCGGATCCTTCTTCATCATATTTTTCTACTACCATGAATAGTACCCTTTTTGTATCATTGTTGTTGACTTCATCTTCATCTGATGATGAATTGTCTTCCTTGGTGCAAAGGATTTTCTTGAAAAACTTCTTCTTGTTTCTTCTGCCATTTTGGATTTTTCTTTTCATTTTAGCATCTTCTTCTTCATTTATTTTATTTTTCTTATAAGGAAATTTATTAGAAAAATGACCAACACCATCACAATTAAAACAGATCAATGGAAGCATACCTTTGTATTTCCCAGTTCCCTTTTTCATCCTTTTGACAAAGTTAGCTACTTCTTCATCGTCTTTAGAATCATCACTGTAGCTACAGTCTAACTTTGGCTTTTGTTTTTCTTTCTTGTTTTTCCTCTTGGATGCCTTGAATGTTGCTTCATTTGCGATTGTATTATCTTGTTCTATCTTCATCTCATAGGAAGTTAGTTTCCGTTGTAACTCATCCATGGTCATTGTAGCTAGGTCCACTCTTTCTTCTAGAGATGAAATCTTTGGATAAAATCTCATTGTTATAGATATAATTCCTTCTTAACAACGACCCATTCCTTTATCTCATCTCCCAAGCCTTTGATGTTGTTTACTATTTTTTCAATTCATAGAAAGTAGACTGTTATGTTTTCATCTTCATTCATACTCAATTGTTCAAATTTGGATCTGTAAATCTTAAGTTCAACTCCTTTAACTTTCGCATCTCCTTCATAGATAGTCTTCAATTTGTCCAAAATTTCTTTTGCAGAATCACAATGCATGATCTTGTTATGTATCAGTTGAGTCACACCATTTGCAATAGAATTTCTATCCCTTCTTCAATATTCTTTCCATGTCTATCTATCGGGGGAGTGGCAGGTGCTTTGTATCCATCTTCTACTAATCACCAAACATCGAAGCCTTGTGCTTGTTTATAAGTCTTCATTATTTTTCTCTAGAAAGAATAGTTCTCTCCATCAAACTATGGTACCCAAATCCTATCATGATCCATGATCTCCTTCCAATGGTTATACTGCTTCTTGAAGGACCTGCTCTGATTCCAATTGATGGATTACTAAGAGGGGGGTGAATCATTAATAAGCAATTTTATTCCTTTAACCTCAGTTTATTCTTCAACAATATTTAGCAGTTTATCTTTAACTTTCAATAGATCACCAATAGTATAAACATAAACAACATCACATCACAATAGATACATGGTACACTAGAGTTTATGTGGAAACCCAAATAGAAGAGAACCACATAATTATTTTTTTATATACTTATCAAAAGAAAACATTCATTGGAAGCACCAACTTCCGATTCTCCAGCTACAACTGGAAGGAGGCTCCAACCCCTTATTTTCAGGCTCCAACCTGAAGGAAGATACAACTCCATGATACTCTGGATCCAACCAGAATGATGCTACAACCCCCTAGGTTATCCGACTACAACCGAAAGGTGGATAAAACCACCTTTCCCTGCCTTATCCTTATTCCCTAAAATATAAATGTATACCAATTGTCACAGACTCTGCCACTATCACTACCAAAAATTATGTCACTGTCACAACTCTAACACTCTCACAACTTTGTCACTGCCACAACTCTATCACTGTAACTATCATTGTCTCTGTCACAGTATCATCAACCTATATTTGATCATAAAACAACTAAACATGTACCATACCATGCATCAGGTGTATACCAATATACATACTATCTCATGCATCAATCATGAACCAAAAGATACATCAACAATGAATAGTGAATCATGAACTAGAGAATAAACCATGTACAACCCGTTCTATATATCATATCATCAACCATGTGTAGATATGTACCATATCATCAATGAAACACCTCAAATACCTTAATCATTTCCCTCATAAATATGTCACCATACAACATGAATAACCCTCAACCATGTACAAGCAACTCAAAGATGTGAACTATAAGAACCATATCGATGTTTTACCATACATGAGAGTTTTTTTCACTCAACCAACTAATCAACATATACCATATCCAAGTACAATACCAACCATACCAAGAACGCCTCAAGCATTCACAACATCATAAGCAAATCTAATCATAAAAAAAACAAATAACCATAAAATAAATTTTGTAGCTGACCTTTACCTATAGAATGACGACCCGTGAACTTTCTTTCAGAATCTAAGGCCTGGTACCAACATCTATTCAAATTTTCATGAGATTTTCATATGTACATGAATTTCCCTTCTACATCCCACGTATATACATTCTTTCCTCCACTGAATCCTGCGTACATATTCTCCCTTGTAGGCCTGCAACTCACGTATACCTCATAAACTAGGGATTTTTTGAAACTCTGAGATTTTTGTTGTCGACCCTTCTTTGCTACCTCAAAAAATGATGCTACAACCTTAACAAAAGATCACTAGATTGCAAGAAATATAAGAAATGAATAAGTCTATAAGTTTACACATGAATGACTCCTTGAGGTGCTTATATACTTGTGGTAGGTAACTCTACTTAATCTAGGGCTTCTAGTTTTTTTTTTTTTACAACAAATTTACCCCTTTGACCAAGACTTATAACAAACTAGGGGCTTCTTGTCCACTCTTTGGGGCTTCCAACTTTACAAGTCCATATCTCCATAACCATGAGGAACCATGTGGAATTTTGAATATCTCCAAAAATGACATGAAGAGTACTATCCATCTATGAGGGTATTTCCTACATTCACATTCTCCTTTTTATCCATATTCTCCATTCAACATTGGGTACCAAAACCACACCGTCGGGGCTACCATAATTATTCAAGGTTTGACATCAAACTCTAAGATCACTATTGGCACAGGGGCAGACCCAAGGTTCAACACTTAACAACGCACCAATAGAACCCCGACTATCAACCCTTTCAGTAACACATGTGAAGCAGGTGAAGTCTCACCCGAGGTAGAAGTAGGGGGGGTTACATGATGCAGGTGTATGTAACCAATATGGGACACAGATCTGTGATAAAAAACACTTTGCAGGATATTTGGTTAACAAAAAAGAAGTGACATACATTATTTTACTAACCCTATTAACTTTGCAGACACAAAGATATATCAGCGCAGTAACAAATGACAATATACCCTGAGTAATTAGCACTTAGCATTATAGATTAAACCTAGAACTTATCAACACAAGTAAATCACTTAAGCAACTTGAGATCTATCTATTATACATTATAATCAAATCACTAAGTGGATTCATAAATAACATAGCACAAAGAAAACCATAAGACACCAGATATACATGGTTGACCCTAGTGTGGGGTTACGTCCACCAACCACTTCGCCTCCTGATTATTCGTCTGAATATTACATTCATTCACTCCTGTGGACTAAGCCACAGATTCAAGCTTTGCACCAGACAAGATATCTGCGCACTAAGATATAGATCCTCCTTCCAAAACTAGGTCAATTCACAGAGCCAACTCTCTATCAAGCACAGAGCCTTAACGCACATACGTTCCTTTACACAAAGCAACTTTGTTCACACAGAACTACATTCCCTTCCCTCTCTATTTATACAATACCTTATTATTTATTTATGCTTTTACAAACCCTTACATTAAGGCCTAAACATGGGAAAACCCATGGGACAACATCCCATAAACAAATTAAAAAAACCCTAGAGAACCCCTTACTAGGTCCACATAACCCACAAAATTGGGTGATATCCATGATCTCAGCTCCACTTGGGAGCTCCATCTTCGACCATCATGTCGAAGTCCAAAAGTGGGCCAAATCTGACCAAGGTTTCCTCAAAACTTGGTCGAGGGCCAACAGGCCCCCAACACTCACCTATGACTCGTCCTGAGTCACTCAGGTCCGGACAATGCTACTTCAAAGGCCTCGAGCGTAACTCGAGCTGCCTCAACTTGTTGCTTTGCCTAAGCCTCATGCTCAATGAGCTCTTGGATTGTATTCTCTCTTCCAAGAAATTCTCTACTGTTGCAACCACTTGATCCAATTGCGAGCCCTGTCCATCAATATATTTGAACTCCTTGCAGGCTTCATCCTACACAGGTTGTAGCTTCTGCATCACTTCCATTACCCTACCCTAGAGGGCAGTGATATGTTGTTGTACTGCGTGCTACTCCTGGGATATTTTCATTCTTTCTACCGCAATGAGAATATTCATCTGCGCCTGCACGGAAAATTCTTGTTATTGCACCTCCATGGAAAATTCCTATTGTTGTGCCTCCTGTAACTACGCTTCGAGGTTCCTTAGCTCTGGATCCTCAGTGAGGCGTTCATATGTTTGTGTGTGTCTATCACTCAACTATTTTCATTTCAAGGTGAGGGATATTATCCTTACTACTATGTTCTTAGAGGTCTCCTCCCTTTGGTCACGAACCTCCTATGGGTTGCTCGATACTGTTTGGGCCTCCAATTCTGTTATCCTAGCCTAAAGCTACTGGAGGGTCTCAACGAGCTTCACTATTTGAGCTTCGACTGAATCCTTCCCTTCCAGTGCCAAGATTGGCACAGAGTGACATAATTTACTCATCGCTTCTTTGACCATGGCCCACTCTACGAGCAATTGCTCTTTTTATCTATGTAGATGGGATTTTTCCTCCTGGAGCTTCACTTGAAGCTCTGCTTTCTCGCTTTCCTGGGCTACTACATTGTCCTATGCTGCTCATAATTGTTCTAAGACTTCATCTTTGTTCTGTTTCAAGGCTTCTATATCCTTCTCCTTCTCTTCCTAGACTCTTTGGAACCGATCTTCTGTTTCATCCACCATTCTTCTCAATTAGGATGGTTCATCCCCCAATTTTTCATTTTGTGATGAGGAAGGCACATTAGGTACTGCACAAACCAAACAAACATATTTTTGTACTTCCTTCAATTTCTTCTTGATCCTTCCATATAACTCCTCCTACTTCTCTCCATATCTCTGCAAGATGTCCTCGAAAGCGTCCTCCATAGCTCCGCGCACCAAACTGATGTTGTCCTCAGTGAGAGTGGCCTCCAACTGGGACTTATTAGCACACATCTTCTTCCTTGCTGAGGGTTTCTTCGGAGAAACCTTCCTATTTTGTAGTGCTACTATCCCAATGGGGATCCTCAAGTGGAGGGGTGGTATATTTTCTTCCTCCTTGCTCTTCTTATACCTTGTCTCCTCCTCCCTGTCCTTTTGCTCCGTCTTCTTCTCCTCCTGGTGAGTCAAACCCATTAACTTCAGAACCATTTTCCTCCTCATCGCTCTCTATATCTTGGACTTCCTCCTGTTTTTATTCTTCTTCGTCGCACTGGAATTTTTGACATGCTCGACCCTTGTAACTATGGGGATTCCTATGGCGTCGATGTCAGATAATTCTGCATCAACAACATGTACAAGAAACTCCTCCAGCCACTCCTTTGTAATATGCTCCATGTCACCATCCGTCAACTTGTAGTATGACTGCAATTCTTCCTGGTTCTCATCTCTATGCATGGTGATGTAGATAAAATGAGGATCAGGGTGAAACTTTGCTATTGGTTGGTATTGGTGAAGGGTGCATAGTGTCATCTAAGGAAATGATTCGATGGCGACCTTTAATTACTGGTAGTATGCATGAAACATGGAATTGGATTTACATTGCTTTGTCATGTTGTCGGTGTACCACAAGGTGGAAAATCGAGCGACCAATGGCTCCGAGGGTTTGATCTCTGGGAAGGTGACTCCTTCAAGCATTTTCCAAGTGAAAAATGCGATCAAAATGATCATCCAGCTCTAATGGAATTCATACCCCAAATCCTGGGCTTCACGACAATCCTTCTCTAGCTCATTGACGAGGTAGTTCACCCAGTTCATCTACATGCCCTCCACACATTTTCCTGCGAGGTCCACCAGGAACCCGGTGACCTATGTGGGGCGGTTCTTCCTTACAATATTTCTAGCTAGGAGTTGGAAAGAAAGTCACACTGCACCATCCTGTATAGAGGCTACCTTGTAACCTCACTTTCCTTTCTCTAATTCTCCATAAGATTCCTTGATGTACTGCACCAGTGAATGGTCTGAGGCCTTCCATGGATAAAACTAATGAGGATCAGGACCCTTCACACTTAATCTTGTGATCCGGTGGATCAATTTTGGATCCATAGTAATCCTTCTATTGAGACACAAGTATTCGCCATGATATCAAGATAAGAGGATTTTAACGCAAGCGTTAACCTCCTGGTGGCGGCCAAAATGCGGGATCTTCATCACATTCTACACAGTGAATTGCACCAGCCCCTCAATCCATGGCTAGGAGATGAGGCAAGGCTTCTTCCCAATTGTCTTCATCAAGTAGCGGTGGGGAGATAACATAGAATAATTATTCATGTCTCCTAAATTGAAGTCGGTGTTCTTTAATAGCGGGATCTGTCCTAACTGACTCTCGACTATGCGGATTCCTTTAGAAATGTACACAGTGAACACAACATTCTCAAAATCTCGGGGGATGATTTTGTGGTTAAAAATTCCAGCCAAAGGTGGGATATACTCAGGTAGGATCGACGGGGAAGCCTGCAGTCCCCTGGTCAATGACGCTTGGACAACTTTAGATATCGGTCTGTTGGTCATTATATTCTTAAGGACTTCCTCAACAAACTTCTACAACTCACTGGGTTCACTCGACATTCTATTTTTTAACAAACAGGCGGGGTAGGCAAGCAGATAGGTGGGGTAGACAAATGGATAGGTGGGGTCTAGTTTCATATAACACAACTAGACACTTGGACAATTCTCTATTTATCTTAGTCTATCACGAGTAGCAAAAAGTGGTCCGGGTGCAACGACTGACAAATTAAATAAGCAGGGCACCGTAATGGATCTTCCAATGGCCAGGAAATGCTTCCATCAATGTAAATCTGTTCATTATGGTGCGGTCTCAATGTCTAAAAGTGGTCCATCAGCACATAAATGCATTTTCTAACCATTTTGGAGTGTCATTCTAATGGTTGGGGCACCTCCAACATTCATATAACTTCGCCTATGAGAAAGTTCAATTCTATGTGGTCCTGTTGTTCTAGAGAGGTTCAAATCCTACGAACCTGCCTCCTACGAAGTTCCACTCTACAAAGTCTTTCATCTGGTCTTTGTAGATTCTCATAGATTTTCCATCTTAGCCTTCTTTTTATTGAGATTTCTTTCCTTCTTTCCTGTTATTTGAGTCTCTCTAATTGTTTCTGGAATCCTCTTTCCATTTTTATTCTTATCTTCCCCTAGCGCAATGGCTTCGCACTAGTGATGTGTCCTCAAAGGGTCTGAAGTTAATATCCCTTTTCTTAACACTTCTTGGGTGGATATACTTTTTCCTAGAATAGATAGGTCCTTCAACCCTTCTTGCATTCTTTCAACCTTGACAACTAATATTCTTTCTTTATGTCCCTCCTGTGTTGTTACTTTGTTATGTTGCTTCGACTTATCCTCTCTTTCTTCTATTAGTTGGTCTATTTTTCTAGCTATGAAATCTCTTAGTTCTTTCTTTTTCTTTTATGTAGCTTCTTCCTCTATTTTCCTTCTAATATGATCCTTTTCAATCCAAGTCTTTCCTAACAATAGAGGGAAAGGGGCATTGTCCTCAACAAACTTAATGACTTCAAATTCTTCTTCAGTCGATGGTCCTTGAACAATAATAGGTATATTAGTTACTCTTCCACATAAAGTTATCATCTTACCTCTAAACAAGACGATCCTTCCAATGAAGGTATTGTTATCCTCCACTTTTAGGGATAACTAGGAGATTATGTCTTGAGACCCACAGGTCCTAGACATGGAGTACCGAGAGCCAGATCGACTTGAGCATGGCCCTGGAGGGCCCATATTTTTTCCCTTTCAGTGCCTACACCTTGTCAGCAGTAGCAAAAAAATCCATCACCTTCGGCTTGGTCCTTCATCAGATATGGTTCTTGCTCCATGAGGTAATGATTCCAGGTATCATGGTATGTGTCACTCTCATCCTCAAAACCTTTGAATATGTTCATTTGATTCCTTTGTTTATAACAAGTGCTTGGATCTTATGCTTATCCACTTGACCATGTCTGGAGAATGACAAGGTTCCCTAGCAAGATTTTGTACATAGTTTTTGATTTTCCAC
>ML798548.1:100027-118606 GCA_009831015.1 Picea engelmannii | reverse complement strand
GCTTGGTCTTGCATCAGAGATAGTTTTTGCTCCATGAGGTAATGAGTCCCAGTATCATGGTATGTGTCACTTTGATCCTCAAAACCTTTCAACATGTGAATTTGATTCCTTTGTTTCTAATAAGTGCTTGGATCTTATGCTTGTCCACTTGACCATGTCTGGGGAATGACAGGGTGCCCTAGAAAGATTATGTCCATAATTTTTGAGTTTCCACTTGGGGGGGTTTTTGAAGAGCCATCGTCCATTCCCATCACACATAGAAATTTCCATATTGTATCCCACTCACCCATCCTATTACCTTGGTCTAGGCATATGGTTTATCATTCAGGGGTTGTACCTTACCTTGTGGGAATAATGGGCTAAAGGCCTTGGGGGTAAAAGTATCTGATAATAAAATATTAAGAATAAAGCCTCGATATGCTTCACCCATTCTTATATATATTCTAGGGTGGTATCACCACCCAAAAAGGTGCGCTCTATGGTGAGAACATTTGCCCAAGTTGGAGCCAAATGTTGTCCCCCACTTTCAATGATAACTAGGAGATTATGTCTTGAGGCCCACAGGTCCTAGACATGGAGTATTGAGAGCCAGATTGACTTGAGAATGGCTCTAGAGGGCCCATGTTTTCTCCCTTTCAACACCTTCACCTTGTTAGCAACAACAACAACATCCATCACCTTCATCTTGGTCTTGCATCAGAGATGGTTCTTGCTTGATGAGGTAATGAGTCCGGGTATCATGGTATGTGTCACTCTGATCCTCAAAACCTTTGAATATTTCATTTGATTCCTTTGTTTCTAACAATTTCTTGGATCTTATGCTTGTCCACTTGACCATGTATGGGGAATGAGAGGGTGCCCTAGAAAGATTATGTCCATAATTTTTGAGTTGCCATTGGGGGGGATTTTTGAAGAGCCATCATCCATTCCCATCACACATACCACTTTTCATATTGTATCCCTCTCACCCATCCTATTACCTTGTTCTGGGCATAGGGTTGATCATTCAGGGGTTGTACCTTACCTTGTGGGAAGAATGGGCTAAAGGCTTGGGGGGTAAATGTATCTAAGAATAAAAGCGTAAGAATAAAACCTTGAGATGCTTCACCCAGGGATCCTCAAGAAAGAAATAAAAGGATTCTCAACAAGAAACAAAGGGACATGTATAAAAATAAATCAATACCTAGTTGAGGGATGGGGGGTCTCATCACGAGCTAGCTCATTAGGTCCATAGTTATCTAATGGTATGACACTACCAACATCTGGTTACCATGCCAGGGTAGTGACTCTTGGTTGCATGGACAAGAGAAAGGGGGTCTCATCACGAGCCAATCTTGTCATTTATGTGAAAGTACTTGTGGGTAACATTTTCACTTCTGGTCACAAAGCCAGGGCAATGTCCCTTGACAAATTTTTGAGAAAGAAGCAATAAAAAAGATAAAAAACAATAAGACAAGACCTAGTTAAAGGATAGGAGGTCTCATCATGAGCCGACCTATTAGGTCTATGAGCATCTAGCGGTATGACACTACCAACATCTTGTCACCATGCTAGGGTAGTGGCTCTTGGTGGCATAGCCAAGAGAAAGGGGGTCTCATCACGAGCCAACCTTCTCATTTCCGCAAAATATTTGTGGCTAACGTTGCCACCACTGGTCACCAAGCCAGGGCAGTGTCCTTTGATTAGAATCTTGGAAAAAATGAAGATTAAAAGGCATGAGTGGGCTTGGAAATATTTGCATCCATGTTAAGTGCATCTCACCCTCCACAGAGGCACTCACTAATAAGCCATCCCTACTATTACTGCACCTTTTTCCCAGGCATCCCCATTGACCTCACCCACCTGCATGACTTGGATTTAATATTTTCTAGAAACATCCCTCTACCACTAGACACTAGCCCAATAGGACATCCTATCAATTTCCCCAAACTTGTATTGCAGACTTGTATAATCTTTTTGATCACTAGACTGGGTTAAATGGGTTTTATCCACATGTTTAATAAATATTGATGATTAGATGTGTTTGGAATTGCTATGATCCCTGTGACTTATGATCCCATGGAGGGTGTAGCTATTGATGTGTAGGATCATTCCCAATAAACAGGTATTAATGGATAGGTACACATGGGGAGATGATCAGTTTGGACCTCCATGGGGCTTAAGAGCCCACCTAATGGATGTTGAGACCCCAACAGGGGGAAAACATAGGGAAAAACATTTGTACCAGGGAAGAGAAAGAATCCACCAGAGGCAGCTGAGCAGACTTGTACCTAGGGGGGTTGAGACCTCTCCATAGGAATGTTGGCCTTGGAAGGCCCAGGATGTCTCCTAGGAATCTCATGACGTCACCCCAGTAATATGGATGTCTTGGGAGGTAGATATGGTATTTTTGGCATGTGTGGAAGATTGGAGAAGCCCAAGGAGGGCTAAAGTTTTGCTCCAGAAGGTTACATTTTCCCTAAAAGGGGATAACGTCACCATAGAAAGGGGATGGCATCTCTCTATTTCTTGATTAGGGTTTAATTTTCAAAGATTTATTGTAAAATAGTATGATTTTAGTATTTTGGCCTTGTCGGCCTTTTCATGACCTAAAAAGTAAATTTAGGTCATTGTACTATATAAATTGAGGGTTTTTGACTCTCATTTTTACATCATCTCTCACTCAGTCATTAGTGAGGTCTGAAATTTGCATCCTTCTTAGGGTTATTGGCTAAAATATTGAGGCACACTTATTGAAGGAGGATTTTTTATTGGCATTTTGGCATTTCTCTTGGTGGAAGGTATTACAACTAGGGTTTTTCTATGTGATTTATTGGTTAAATGTAAGTGAATTTCTGTAAAAATTCTTGATTTAATGGTTGTAGTGTTGTTTTCTTGCATTTATTATTATAATTTTTTGAATCAAACCCTAGGTGACAAGCACACATTGAAGGTCCTTGTCTCATGTCCCTGCCAAGGTTTCAAGCCATTTTATTTGTTGAAGTAAGATAGAGCCTTGCCTTAGAAACACTCTATTCTTTCTTTCTAGGCTAGCCATTTTACCTTTGTTGAGCTGAGAAGGAGAGAGATGCATAAAGGCCTAGGGTAGCCTACACCTGGTGAGCCATATTTCCCTAGGGTTTGACTAGTGAAGCCTTGCTCTAGCAACATGTCACTTTCAAACTCTCTTGTCTTAGATCAATCATATTTTGAGCTAGTCGTTTTTTCCATTGAGCTAAAGAAGGAGGAGAGAGCACGGAGGCCTAGGTTTTTCTACACCAAAGTGAGCCTCTCTCCCCTATGGTTGCATATTTTGGGCCTTTCCATAGAAACGCCTCAAAGTTTAACTCTCTTGTCTTTAGTTTCATCATCTTCACTTATTCCTTCATCCCTTGCATCCTCTTTTTAACTCCATATACCCTAGGAGCGCACTGATCTAAGGCCTTGTGTGCTGATTAACTTGATCCTACAAAATTCCAATACTTTGAACAAATCCTAACCATTACTAACCCTAGCCTAGACTAATTCTACGAACCCTAGTGATGATGTCATCTTATTGTGCTATAAACATCTATATGCAACATTTATTTCATCTTTAAAGAAATTGAATGGTTGGCTAAGGCATTGTTTCTAAAGTGTTGATATTGCTACATTGATTTCCATTAGCATTTATTTTGAAGTGATATTGTAATCATTGCCATTGTACATATTTGATTTTCTTCATCAATAATATTTTTTATCAATTGTTTATTATCACAAAGTCATTGATTATATGAAGTACTAACCAGCAAGCAAGCTTGCACATATATTTCCATTGTTGCTTTGTTCTCTGGAAGGGATACTTCTTGGTTACTACTTCTAGTTATCTTTATTGGCTATAAGCCAGACTTTTTGATTAGGTGGTGACTTGTGAGGGGGATTAATATCACTTAGCCTTTCTAAGCCTTTTCCCTTCTCAAAACCCCAGGTCACTGGGGACGTCTCCCCTAGGCCTTACTTCCCTAAATAGAAATAACATTCCCATCAAGGTGATAGTGGGTGGGATTGGTTCAGTTATGCCAGTTTGACCTTTGTTTTATCAATCCATTATCCTAACTACAAATTGTGCAATAACAGGTACCACAGTAGGCTTTCCCAAAATTTCCCAAGTTTCTTCTGTCATAATATTCACTTGTGTTTCCTCATCCAAGACATAGTCTATGTCGAAGTCTTATATTCTTGCACTTATGCACTGTTTTTTATTTCAGGATCTCTGGTAAACTGACATCTTTATGAACATCCATCTTTTCCTTCAACTGTAATAGCGTAATCTAAACTTCCTTTGATTCGTTCTCTTTTTGAATTCCTAACACACCCTTAGTCTCTTGAATTTCTTCATAGTTTTCTTTCCTTGTGTTCATCCCTTCAACGTTAGCAATCATCCTTGGGAAATCCTCAACCTCATGACCAATAATCTTACAAAAAAGACAAATATAACCTCTTCCAAGGAATTCCTTAGCAATATGTCCTGGTCTTTTGCACTTATAACGCAAATTTAATCCTCGTTTTCTTTTAAATTTTCCCCAACCTTTTATGTACTGTGCACTTCCCCTAGGATCATAGTGTTGGACCTGCAATCTGTAAAAATTATTTCTAGGTTCCTGCATCCACTTATTAGTCCAAAAAATATTTCTATGCATAGTAATAACATATATTTCTTTATTTCCATTATATTTATTCAAATCAACTCTTTCTTTCAACTGCACCCTAACCTTCAGAGTAGGATATAATCTATTAAATATACTTAAGTTCATTCTTACAAAACAAAAAATTTCACTTATCTTACTCTTGTCAAATCACAAAGCTTTACTTCTTTTAGGATCTTACCCCTTTTATTCAGATCAGATTTATTTCTTAGCACAAAGATTTACAAGTCAAGTAGAGTATTGCGCACTTCATCAACATATCTATGCACAAAGATTCTCTTTTACTTTACTTTAGTTCCCAACAATCATAGTTTCAGGTCCCGGCAGCAGAACCATTTGTTGGAACAAGGGAAGACCCAGGGTTCAATTCTTAACAACACACCAATAAAACCCTGACCACCATCCCTTTCGAAAACACATACGAAACAGGAGAAGTCTCATACGAGGTAGAAGTAGGGGGGGTTATAGGATGCAAGTGTATGTAACCAAGTTGGGACACATATCGTGATAAAAAGAACTCCGTGGGATATTTGATTAACGCTTAAGAAGTGGCATACATTAGTTTACTAACCCTATTAACTCTGTAGGAACAAAGATAGATCAACGCAGTAACAAATGACAATATACTATGAGTACTTAGAACTTAGCATTATAGATTAAACCTATCATTTATCAACACAAGTAAAGCACTTCAACAACCAAAGATCTATCTATTATACATTATAATCAAAGCACTAAGAATATTCATAAATAACATAGCACAAATAAAACCATAAGACACTAGATATACGTGGTTCACCCAAGTGTGGGGCTACGTCCACCAACCTCTTCGCCTCTTTATTATTCGTCTAAATATTACATTCATTCACTCCTATGCACTAAGCCACAGATTCAAGCTTCACAACAAACAAGAGATCTACGCACTAAGCACCAAATCCTCCTTCCAAAACTAGTTCAAGGCACAAAGACAACTCTCTATCGAGCACAGAGACTTAACGTGCATACGTTCCTTTGCACAAAGCAATGTTTTTCACACAGAACTACATTCCATTTCCTCTCTATTTCTACAATACCTTCTTCTTTATTTATACTTTTACAAACCCTTACATTAAGGCCTAAACATGGGAAAACCCATGGGCCAACATCCCATAAACCCATTACAAAAACCCTAGAGAACCCCTTATTGGGTCCACATATCCCTCAAAATTGGGTGAGATCTGTGATCTCAGCTCTGCCTGGGAGCTCCATTTTTTACCATCATCTCAAAGTCCAAAAGTGGGCCAAATATGACCAAGGTTTCCTCAAAACTTGGTCAAGGTCCAACAATCATTCTCCAAGAGTTGACATCAATGACAACAAACTGTCCAAACCAACTTCCCAAGCTTTAGTTATTGGAATCATGTTATCCACCTTGTGCTATACTTTCAAGCACCAATTCTGGTGTTCATACTGCAGCTGAAATTCAATTGCTCTATTCCATAGAGCTACTTCAGGAAATCATTCAACTCATTGTTCCTTATTATATGCTTCAATTAAACCTCATTGAAAGCACTAACTGGTTGTAGATCCACGACGTTCCACCCAACCTTAGATCTCATTGTTGATAAACTCTCAACAGGGGCTATGACTCCACAGACATAAACACTCTTCTCATAAATCTATTCATTCAGAAGAAACATTAGAACATACATGCAATTCTAGTAACATTATAACATGTATACAAGATACACATCATACAATGAATAGAGAATTGATACTTATCTTTTGATTGAGAAGACCTTCCACCGTTGAGCAGGGTTGTGACTCCATTGGGAAAATGGCTTCCCAAGATAGCCATGGTCCACAATCCATATCAACATGGTTGAGGCCAAGGTACCAAACCTCAGTAGCACTCCCACCAACAATCTCTCATTCCCCACATTCTTGTACAACCCAAGGTAGTATGCACCTTCCTTTTAGGGCTCCATCATAGGCCGAACATGAAGTCTCAGAGAATTGTGGCTCCAGGAGTTCCAATTGACCTCATAGGTCTCCAGGTACCCTCCAGGCCTCATACCAAGGAACCTATCCCCACACTTCTCCCTCTAGGGATCCAACCTTCTCCAAGGAAACCCAAGGAGAAGTGTACACACACCCAGATCCATCGGGGATCCACAGGGTAAGATTTGTTGTCTCCAATCAACATCTTCCCCAAGCTACTCTTTGTAGTCAACATTCCAAATTTAATCAATATCATCTCATCTGCATCACCCACATGCAGTTATCATGAGAGAACATAAAAGAATTCATTTAGGAACTCAAACTTAGTTCCAAAAGGGAATTCAAATTTTCCCCAAAACATGAGATCCTATTTCATAATTCTTCTTGTCTTTTGCCATACTAGGAGTGCAACCTTCCTTGTGGTTTTCCACAAGAACCAAACTGCATACCAATTTTCCAATTCCTCTTTCATACAACCAACAATTGTTAGTGTTTCTTGTACATCATAATTCAATTGTAATATGTAATAAACCATATGTAGTGATCTTAGAATTTCCTACACCTAGCAATTCAAACATAATTACCAAACAATTTAATGAAATAGAATGACTCATCATTCTATGCATATGAATGTTCATAATTAATATCTGTAAGTTCATTACTTCTCTCTCTTCTTCTTTTTTGAACATAATTTTTTTTTGTAGTCAATGCTTACATGACTACTTGACTTGCAACTTTTTTGTTGCAATATCTAACAACTCCTAAAATTTCCTTAACTTCATGAGTTAACAACATTATAATTGTTAGTAACAATTATTTCCATGCAATAATATATATGCATGTACTTACAAAACACATTCAACAAATGCATTCAAGTATACAATTCTATCACTTACTATGCATGAGTGCAATTTTCAATGCATATTTATTCAATGCATCTTGCATTGAATTACAAAATTCTCTTTATCTCAGTCATGTATCTCACCATCAATAAGTTGGAATTCTGGCCAATGTCCTGACACATTCTCCACACACTTCCTATTGTTTTCCCAATTAATTGGATGCCTTCCTTTTCAACCCGAACACTATTGTACCTATTGTCATTGATGTCAACAATCCATGTGATGATTTGTTTTTATGATGAATTATCATTGTGATTTACTATAGATGATATTGTCATTGGGGTCAACAGTATATTAGTTAGAAGAAGAAGCGAACGGTATGAAGATCAAATCTCAGAAGGGAAAACGTAGTATAGAAGAAAATGAAGATCAAAGATCAAAAGGAAGAGTGCATTGCACAGTATACCAGTTAGCAGAAGAAGAGAACATTATGAATAAATTCATGATTATTGTTGATCACGATAGGATCAACAAAGTTCCTATGATAAAATCTTAGGAGGGTTAGCAAATGCAGAGATCAAATCTCGGAAGGAAAAGTATAAGATCAGAGTGAGAATCCTCAATAGCCATCTGATCAGAGTGAGAAGCCTTAGCAATCATCCGATCAAGAAATTGACCGTGTTGACCATCTCATATTACGGACATCGGTCATATGAGTGACAGAGGGATTGAGGACCATTGGAGAATCGTGACCATCAGATCTGCAAGCCAGATCAATGGCAGGGATAGATTGCGGAGATCGGAAGGAGAATTAAACGACTCGCTAGTTCCAATCCCACAATGGGTCTAGACCGCCAGATATAATAAAACCAAATATCGACGACTGTGGTTGATCCAAGAAATGATCAGTTTAAGACATAATAAGTCGTGACCGTCAGATGCATAATCGCTATATCAATGACATGGATAGATTGTGGATATCAGAAGGATAATTAAATGACTCACTAGTTCCAATCCTGTAATTGGTCTAGATCGTCATATCTCATAGACTCAAATATCGACGACTGTGGTTGATCCAACAAAAGGTCAGATTAAGTTGGATTGAGTTGTGGTCGTCGGATGTGCAATCACCAGATCAATGACAGGGATAGCTTGTAGAGATCGAAAGGAGAATTAAACATCATGCTATTTCTAATCCCACAATTAGTCAGTACCGTTAGATATTATAGCTTCAAAGATTGACGATTATGGTTGACTCACCAATAATGCACAACTTCAAATTGCGGAGTTTGGGTATCAATTTAAATCACTCACAAGTTGTGGTTCTGCAATCATCGTCGATCGTTAGTCTTCTTCGAAGAGTCCACATTGACCGTTGGATCACTTTGTAGTGGAAGTACAGGATAAGAAAAAATTTTGAGTTCTCAATTATATGAATACTCGTCAACTGTCATATCAAACCTGAATTCCTGTCAGTTGTCGGATAATTCTCAAGTGAAAGGATAGGATAAGTGAGGTAAGATATGATATCTCATTTATGCGAATTTTCGTCAGTCATTGGATCATTATCAGTGGAAGGATAAGATAAGTCAGAAGAGCAACACCGGAGATAGATCGAGCCATCGATCTAAGAACATGAATGATGAACAATGTTTAGTTCGGGTCTAAATTTGCAAGGAGGTTATGCTCCGGAGAAATCTCACTTCAAGAATTCAGTTTGAGATTCAAAATACCCAAAGCCCAGAAATTTGAAATGGATAAGGACAATTGGATTTGGAGGACATACGATGATTGTTGGATCAGGGTTGTTGGTTAGCAAACCACATCAGCTAGGATACACAGTAGACCACTTCTACAAGGACTTGTGGAAAACCACGTTAGCAGACCACGTCTACAAGGACATGTGGTAGACCACGTCTACAAGAAACTATGACAGACTATGTCAGTAGTCCACATAAGCAAGGACAGGTGGAACAGTCAGAGAATGACAAATGTTAAGTTGAATCGACATTTTAGGTATGTGAAAATCACGATTCAGAGTGACACGTTGCATCTACTTAGCTCGTGACACATCATCAAGTGACATAAGCAAGTTACGTCACTACGAGAGTTTTTCTTCAGGATTTTTACCATTAGCACTTGCCCAAAGTCCCAAAGTCTTGAATATCGAAGTCCCAAAGTGGACACGAGACGTTCTATCTGAAGATCACTTCGGGAGCATTCTTGACCGTCGATCTGCTATAGTGGAATGATAGTCTAAGTGGAAGCATTAACCAACAACAAGCGATATCCACCATTTTATGACTTACTCAATAGGTGATCGCTTCAGAGGAAATAGAGAGTTGATATTTGAAATCTACGAAGTCCAGAGACCCGAAGGAGATCTCAATTGTTGATCCAAAAGGGACACGCATCAGTGGATTGAAATCTCCAGAAGATTGGCATACAGAGGAAACAAGGGGTTGATATTTGAAATCTTCGAAGTCCGAAGACATGAAGGATATCTCGATCGTCGATCTAATGTCGAGTGTAATCTCAACCGTTGATCAAAATACTGTGGAAGGATAGCGTAAGCATAATATTCGAAGTCCTGAAGTGGACACGATTTGTTTGATCAGAAGATCACTTTGGGTGCATTCTTAACTATTGATCATAATACAGGTCCAAGGATCAAATTTGACCATTGATCCGGTTCTATGAAGTAAACATGAACCATCCAATCTATTCGGTGAGATATGCTTAAGGAGATTTGACTTGTTGCAAGTATCAAAGACCCGAAGGGAAAAGTCCCAAAGTCCAACAATCATCCATCTCATCGATATATTGAATCATGACTGTTCAATTGATAACCGCTCAAGCACTCGTCTCGACTAACGTTTGAATAACTCCATTTGTCATATGGTAAAGAGATTTAAAAGGGAGAATGTAATTCGTCACTTAAATTGATAAGCCTGTGGTTCTACGCCAATGATCATGTGACCATGGTTTGAAGGAAGCACATATTTCTGTTATCACAGAGACGAAGGAAATCGATCCATCGTGTGATCGATTTATGAAAGAAAATATGATTCCAAGTTTAATGTTGAAGACCTGGAATGATGATCTCCGGTGGTCCTAAAAGTCATTGTAAATGAACAAGTTAGTTATAACTTGTTGCAAAAATTGGCCCAATAAGTTAAACAAGTTTTGAGCATAAGAAACTATAAACAAAACAATGATTGGTTCACTAGATGGTGTGCTTGTGAAAGAGATTGGGCTTGTAGAAAATATAGGCTCACTGAGAAAGAGTGGTTTGCGAAGGAAAATGAAGGAGATAAGGACCTAAGGTCCATGTGAATATCAGAGGGAAGAAGAAGTGAATAAGGTGCAGATATCAAAGGAAGGATAAAGCTAAGAAGGTGTGGATTCCATAAAGAGGATGAAGTGTGGTGATGAGCATTTATGGTATACCTATGATCATGATATAGAGTTGGTTCTATAATGGATCACTTCTACTAGAGTTGAATGAACTCTAGTTGGATACACTGCGTTCTATCAACAAGCTGGGTCTTGTGGAAAGATGGGTCTTTCTTGAGAGTTGGTGCTCTCTGAGGAGTTCGTTCTCCTTACTTCAGTTGGTGATGAAAAAAATAGTTGGTGCTGGGAAAATTCTTATTACTATATTCACATATATACAAATACATTATACAAAATCTTATACAAACATCTAGTATCTATTTTCCATTGTGATTATGATTTAATTGTTATTAATCTGTTCAATTTTATTTTAACTACTAACTTTTAAGAAGGAAAGTTAGAAAAGTCCACACACTAATTCACCCTCACCCCCTACCCCCCCACTCTTAGTGTGAGTGGTGTGTTCAACAATTGGTATCAGAGCGGGTTCCTTCAACACAGTTTAACCACTGGAAGATAGATCCTGAAGAAATGGGTGGACATATGGCTCTCTCCGCAATTGAAGCTCCCTTATTTGATGGAATAGATTATTCCTCATGGAGAGAAAATATGAAATAGTATTTGAAGTCAAAAGGATATGAAGTTTGGAATTCATTAGTAAGCAATCCCTGGGACTTAACTACCTCAAAGAATCTATCCAATATTACAGTCCAAAGAAAAGCAAGGAAGAACAATAAAGTTGAATTGAAGATTCTTCTCAATGGATTATCAGATATAGTCAAGGAATGCATAGGAATATGCACATCCGCAAAGGACTTATGGCTGAAGTTAGAAGAGATGTATCAAATCAAAATACAAGACACATACGACATTCCTATCAAGTATGAAGAGGAAGACTCGGCCATCAATAAAGGTAAAGACTCTCCACAATATTTTGATTGCAATAATGTTGATATTGAATCCTCCCTTGCAAGTAAATAAGAAGACTCATATACAATAAAATAATGTTATGTTAGAATTTATCTCATGGAAGAAGTAGAATAAGAACTATCAAAGGCCAATCAAAAGGTTGATTGGAGTCTCTTTGAATACTATTATGACCATAATGATTTAGACTATAGCTATCTTCATGACTACACTAAAGAATTTCTTGAAAAGAGTCAAAATCATAACTTGGAAATAAAGGAAATGCTCAAGGACAATGAAAAGATAATAGATGAGCAGGATAATCAGTTAGAACAAAAAGAAGAGGAGATCGAGAAGTCAAAGAAAGAAATTAGTCAACAAAAATAAAAGGAGAAGGAAGATGATAATCTTAGCAATCAAAGGCATATCCTGCAAATAAAATAAAACCTCAAAGACAATGAAGAAATCATATCTGAGCAAAAGATTTAGTTAGAAAAAAAAGAAGAGATCAAAAGATCAATTTTTGTTTTGTTGATCTAACAAAAGAAAAGGAAGAGGAGACCGAGAGACCGAAAAATGAAATCAGTCAAGCAAAAGAAGAAAAGAAGGCAGATGATGAACCAAGAAAAAAACTTGAAGAACTCAAAGAACTAAGGGAAAGCTATGTCAATCTTAAAATCCAACTTGAAGAAGCCAAAAGGAGAGAGGAGGTAGTGAGGAACGAATTGAACAAAAAGGAAGAATCATTTCATGAGATGGAAGCAGAAGTTGTGAATATTAGAAAGAAGGCTGAGAAGGCAAACACACAAATCAAGTTCTTGAACAACTCCATGACCCTGGATGAGATCTTCGATAGTCAGAGATCACCAAATGAAAAATCCGGTCTTAGATACAAAAAGGAAGAAATCAACACTTCTAAGAAACCTGATGTAGGTACTTCATTTGTAAAAGGTGAAAATAGGTCTGACACAGGTCCTTCATTTCTAAAGGATGAAGACAAGTCTAACAAAAATCCATATGTAAAAGGTGAAAGAAGGTATGACTCAGGTTCTTCATGTTCAAGAAATGAAAGCAGCACTGCAAAATTTAGAAGATCATATCAAGGAAGACATCAAGAAGCTACTCATATACCTCAAAGAAAGCTTAGAAAAGAGACACCTTCATGGATGAATCAAAGAAGGTATGAGAGTTTTTTTAATGGTTATTGTTTTTCTTGTAATGAATATGGACATAAAGCCTTGGATTGTAGGCATCATGGAAGAAAACAATTTGGTAGGTTCAACAACAATATAAGATGTTGGAAATGCAATCATGTTGGACATATTGTTGCACATTGTTACACTATGAGATGTTATAGTTGTGGTGGATATGGACACAAAGCCTATAACTGTTGGAACTCAAGAAAACAATCAATGAGAAATTCTTCATACAGTACGACAAAAGGAGTAAATGGAACATGGAAAAAAAATGAAATTGTAATAATAGAAGATCAGAGAACAAAGTTCAATAAACTAGGACACTCATAGATGTGGATAGAAAAGAATGAACAAGTGAGCATGAGTGAAGTTAATTACTGCAAAAACAATTGCAGTCATGTGACAAGAATAGTATAAACTTTCCTAGATAACTTAAGAGAAATGTACAGTAAAGAAGAATCTTGGATAAAGATGGACACATATGGTCAGAGATCGATGAGAATCAATGGGAAGATCCAAGGGTTGTTTGAATAATATGAGCTATAGTTGTGCAGTGTTCCAGTAGGACAATGACATCCATAGAAGAAACATTATGATGTACATGACATCCTGTAGAGATAACAAGAGGAGAGACCCTGTCAGAAAAATCTACCCTTTTAGAAACAAAGGGGGGAGAAAATTTAGTAAAAACTTAGGGGAAGTATTTTGGTTAGTAAATAATAAAGTGATTAGATTAAGTTTTGAAAAGAATTGATCACTACAAAAAAATTGGTATCAAGAAGACTACTCATTTGAAACACAAAAATCCCAATCAACTGAGATAAGAAGTTAGTAAATTAACAGGGGAAGAAACCTTGTCAGGAAGAGCTACCTTTTCAGAGAGAAAGGGGGAGAGTAGTTAGAAGCAGAGAGAGAGCATATTGAAAGGGGAAGTCATTCAATTATGACAAGAAAAGGATGATTGTAGGAAGAGTTACCCAAGTTCATATTTTGGTCAGTAACATAAAGAGCTTTACCACAAGAGGAAAAACCCTTTTCCATTTATGTCAAAGGGGGAGAGAAAACTTCATACAAAGAAAGCATCATCAGAGGGGGATTTTTGTATATGAAGTTAGTGGGTTTCCCTCAATGACAAAGGGGGATATTGTTGGACATATTGTCCTTGATGTCAATAGTCAATGTTATGATTTTTTAGTATGATGGATTATCATTGTGATTTACTATAGATGATATTTTCATTAATTTCAACAGTATATTAGTTAGAACAAGAAGCGAACAATATGAAGATCAAAGATCATAAGGAAAAACACAGTACATAAACAAATGGAGATCAAAGCTCAAAAGGAAGAGTGCATTGCACAATATATTAGTTAGCAGAAGAAGTGGACATTATGAAGCAATTCATGATTATTGTTGATCGTGATAGGATCAACAATGTTCCTATGATAAAATCTCAAGAGGGTTAGAAAATGCATAGATCAAATATCGAAAGGAAAGGTGTAAGATCAGAGTGAGAAGCCTCAACAGTTGTCTGATCAAGAAATTGACCATGTTGACCATATCATATTACGGACATCGGTCATATCAGTGACCGTGGGATTGAGGACCATTGGAGGATCGTGATCGTTGGATCTACAAGCCAGATCAACAATAGGGATAGATTGCAAAGATCGGAATGAGAATTAAACAACTTGCTATTTCCAATCTTAGAATGGGTCTAGACTGTCAGATCTCATAAACCCAAATATCGATGATTGTGGTTGATCCAACAAACGATCAGTTTAAGACAGATTAAGTCGTGACTGTCAAATGCACAATCGCCAGATCAATGATAGGGATAGATTGTGGAGATCGGAAGGAGAATTAAACAACTTGCTAGTTCCAATACAACAATTGGTCTAGATTGTTAGATCTCATAGACTCAAATATCGATGATTGTGGTTGATCCAAAAAAACATCATATTAAGTTGGATTGAGTTGTGGCCATTGGATGTCCAATCACCAGATCAACAGAAGGGATATATTGCAGAGATTGAAAGGAGAATTAAACATTGTTTTATTTCCAATCCGGCAATTAGTTAGGACTATCAGATCTTATAGCTTCAAATATCGATGACTGTGGTTGACTCACCAACAATGCACAACTTCAAATTGTGGAGTTTGGGTATCAAGTTAAATCACTCGCAAGTTGTGGTTCCGCAATCATCGTCAACTGTTAATCTGCTTCAAAGAGTCCAAATAAACCATTAGATCACTTTTGAGTGGAAGGACAGGATAAGAAGAAAGGTTGAGTTCTTGATTATCTAAATACCTGTCAGTCATCATATCAAACCTGAATTCCCATCAGCCATCGGATCATTCTCGAGTGGAAGGATAGGATAAGCAAGGTAATATCTGAGGTATAATTTATGTGAATTTATGTCAACCGTTGGATCATTATAAGTAGAAGGATAGGATAATCCAGAAGAGAAATATCATAGATAGATCGAGCCATAGATCTAAGAAAATGATTGGCGAACAACGTTTAGTTTGGGTCTAAAGTTTCAAGGAGGTTACACTCTGGAGAAATCTCACTTCAAGAATTTAGTTTGAGATTTGAAATACCTGAAGCCCGAAAATCCGAAATGAATAAGGACCATCAGATTTGGAGGACATATGATGATCGTTGGATCAGGGTTGTTGGTGAGAAAACCACATTGGAAAGGACATGCAACAAACCATGTCTAAAAGGACATGTGGCAAACCACGTCCACAAAGACATGTGGAAGACCACGTCAGCAGACAACGTCTACAAGAAACTATGGCAGACCACCTCAGCAAGGACATGTGGCACAATCAGAGAATGAAAAGTGTCAAGTTGAATCGACATTTTAGGAACGTCCAAATCATGATTCAGAGTGACGTGTGGTAGCTACTCATCTCGTGACACAGTATCAAGTGATGTAAGTAAGTTACGTCAGTACAGGAGTTTTTCTTCGAGAGTTTTACCACCAGCACTTGCCCAAAGTCCTGAAGTATCTAATGTCGAAGTCTCGAAGTGGACACAAGACATCTGATATGAATATCACTTTGGGATAATTCTCAACCGTCGATCTACTACAATGGAAGGATAGTGTAAGTGGAAGCATTAACTGATAACAAGTGATCTCCACCATTTTATGACTTACTCAACAGGTGATCACTCAGGAGGAAAGAAAGGGTTGATATTTGAAATCTCTGAAGTTCGGAGATCCGAAGGAGATATCAACCGTTGATCCATAAGGGACACGCATTAGTGGATTGAAATCTCTGGAAGATTGAAAGATGAAGGAAAGAAGGGGTTGAACTTTGAAATCTCCGAAGTCCAGAGACTTGAAGGATATCTCGATCGTTGATTTGATGTCGGGTGTACTCTCAACCATTGATAAAAATACAGTGGAAGGACAACATAAGCATAATATCCGAAGTCTTGAAGTGGACACAAGTCGTCCGATCAGAAGATCACTTCGGGCTCATTCTTAAATGTTGATCATAATACAGGTCCAAGGATTGAAACTGACCATTGATCTGGTTCTGAGAAGTAAATGTGAACCTTCTGATCTATTTGGTGAAATCTGCTCTTGTATATTTGACATGTTGCAAGTTTCGAAGACTCGAAGGGTGAAGTCTTGAAGTCCAACAATCATACATCTCATTGAAAGATTGAATCATGATCGTAGAATTGATAAGCACTCAAGCGCTCGTCTCGCCTAACGTATGAAGAATGCCATTGGTCATATGGTAAAGAGATTTAAAAGGGAGAATGTGATGCGTCACTTAAATTGATAAGCATGTGGTTCTATGCCAATGATCATATGAACATGGTTTGAAGTGCCTATTTATGTTATCACAAAGACAAAGGAAATTGATCCATCCTGTCATCGATTTATGAAAGAAAAGGGGATTCCAGGTTTAAAGTTGAATAACCGAAACGATGATCTATGGTGGTCCCAAAAGTTGTTGTAAATTAAAAATTTAGTTATAACTTGTTGCACAAATCGACCCAATAACTTAAACAAGTTTTGAGCATAAGCAACTATAAATACAATGATGATTGGTTCACTAGATGGTGTGCTTGTGAAAGAGATTGGGCTTGTGGAAATGATAGGCTTGCTGAGAAAGAGAGGTTTGTGAAGGAAAATGAAGGAGATACAGACCTGAGGTCCGTGCGGATATCAGAGGGAAGAATAAGTGAAGAAGGTGCAGATATCAAAGGAAGGATAAAGAGAAGAAGGTGTGAATTCTAGACAGAGGATGAAGTGTAGTGATGAGCGTTTATGGTATACCTCTGATCATGATATAGATTTGATTCTATAATGGATCACTGCTACTAGAGTTGATTGAACTCTAGTTGGATAGACTGTTTTCTAGCAACAAGCTGGGTCTTGTGCCAAGATGGGTCTTTCTTGAGAGTTGGTGCTCTATGAGGAGTTGGTGCTCCTTACTTCAAATGGTGCTGAAACAAAATAGTTGGTGCTGGGAAAATTCTTATTACTGTATTCACATATATACAAATACATTTTACAAAAGCTTATACAAACATCTGGTATCTCTTGTCTATTGTGATTATAATTTAATTGTTATTAATCTGATCAATTATGTTTTAACTGCTAACTTGTAAGAAGGAAAGTTATAAAAGTCCACACACTAATTCACCCCGCCCCTCTTAGTGTGGGTGGTGTATTCAACAATTGGTATCAGAGCAGGTTCATTTAGAATAGTTTAACCACTGGAAGGTAGATCCTTAAGAAATGGGTGGATAGATGGCTCTCTTCGCAATTGAATCTCCCTTATTTGATGGAACATATTATTACTCACAGAGAGAAAATATGAAACAATATTTGAAATCAAAAGGATTTGAAGTTTGGAATTTAGTATTAAGCAAGCCCTAAGAATTAACTACCTCGAAGAATCAATCCAAGATTACAGTCCAAATAAAAGCAAGGAAGAACAATGAAGTGGAATTGAAGATTATTCTCAATGGATTATCAGATACAGTCAAGGCAAGCATAGGACTATGCACATTCGCCAAGGACTTATGGATGAATTTAGAGGAGATGTATCAAATCAAAAGACAAAAAATATAAGACATTGTTATTGGACTAATCGGTAGGTGTGGACACTAACAGATCTCCCTAGATCCACCTGGATCTAGAACAAAACAGGACAAGACATGACTCTTTCCCTAAGCTATGACCATTGAATTAGCTAGTAGGGAAGAACAAGTAACATACCTTTGTATCACTTCCTAGGGTCTCTGTTGCTTCCGCTTCGCTCTGGTGCTCTCATGAGGTCAAGAACAAGACAACACAAACCAACCAAAGTGAAGATAGAAAAATATATTCAACTGTCAACTTATGTGTATGATCAAGGAATTACACAATAAAGTAAGAATGACTTTATGGGAAAAGGACATGTCACTGTATCATATTAATTGAAAGTAGAAGATACAACCTGATCGCCTTGATGTCGCAAGATTCCTTTCGGTGGATCTTGGCTCCAACACACACACTTGCTCGATCCTTGTATGAAGAAGATCCAATTCCTCTTGATAGACTTGCTAGAGTCTCCAAGCTC
>ML798548.1:51548-99977 GCA_009831015.1 Picea engelmannii | reverse complement strand
TGGTCATCGGATGTGCAATCACCAGATCAATGACAGGGATAGCTTGTAGAGATCGAAAGGAGAATTAAACATCATGCTATTTCTAATCCCACAATTAGTCAGTATCGTTAGATATTATAGCTTCAAAGATTGACGATTGTGGTTGACTCACCAATAACGCACAACTTCAAATTGCGGAGTTTGGGTATCAATTTAAATCACTCACAAGTTGTGGTTCTGCAATCATCGTCGATCGTTAGTCTTCTTCGAAGAGTCCACATTGACCGTTGGATCACTTTGTAGTGGAAGGACAGGATAAGAAATTTTTTTGAGTTCTTGATTATACGAATACTCGTCAACCATCATATCAAATCTGAATTCCTGTCAGTTGTCGGATCATTCTCAAGTGGAAGGATAGGATAAGTGAGGTAAGATATGATATCTCATTTATGCTAATTTTCGTCAGTCATTGGATCCTTATCAATGGAAGGATAGGATAAGTCAGAAGAGAAACACCGGAGATAGATTGAGCCATCGATCTAAGAACATGAATGAAGAACAATGTTTAGTTTGGGTCTAAATTTGCAAGGAGGTTATGCTCTGGAGAAATCTCACTTCAAGAATTCAGTTTGAGATTCGAAATACCCAAAGCCCAGAAATCTGAAATGGATAAGGACAATTGGATTTGGAGGACATACGATGATTGTTGGATCAGGGTTGTTGGTTAGCAAACCACATCAGCTAGGATACACAGTAGACCACTTCTACAAGGACTTGTGGAAAACCACGTTAGCAAACCACGTCTACAAGGACATGTGGTAGACCACGTCTACAAGAAACTATGACAGACTATGTCAGTAGTCCACATAAGCAAGGACAGGTGGAATAGTGAGAGAATGACAAGTGTTAAGTTGAATCGACATTTTAGGTATGTGAAAATCACGATTCAGAGTGACACGTTGCATCTACTTAGCTCGTGACACATCATCAAGTGACATAAGAAAGTTACGTCACTACGAGAGTTTTTATTCAAGAGTTTTACCATTAGCACTTGCCCAAAGTCCCAAAGTCTTGAATATCGAAGTCCCAAAGTGGACACGAGACGTTCTATCTGAAGATCACTTCAAGAGCATTCTTGACCATCGATCTGCTATAGTGGAATGATAGTCTAAGTGGAAGCATTAACCGACAACAAGCGATATCCACCATTTTATGACTTACTCAATAGGTGATCACTTCAGAGGAAATAGCGAGTTGATATTTGAAATCTACGAAGTCCAGAGACCCGAAGGAGATCTCAATTGTTGATCCAAAAGGGACACGCATCAGTGGATTGAAATCTTCAGAAGATTGGCATACAGAGGAAACAAGGGGTTGATATTTGAAATCTTCGAAGTCCGAAGACATGAAGGATATCTTGGTCGTCGATCTAATGTCGGGTGTAATCTCAACCATTGATCAAAATACTGTGGAAGGATAGCGTAAGCATAATATCCGAAGTCCTGAAGTGGACACGATTTGTTCGATCATAAGATCACTTTGGGTGCATTCTTAACTGTTGATCATAATACAGGTCCAAGGATCAAATCTAACCATTGATCCGGTTCCGTGAATTAAACATGAACCATCCAATCTATTCAGTGAGATATGCTTCATGAGATTTGACTTGTTGCAAGTATCAAAGACCCGAAGGGAAAAGTCCCAAAGTTCGACAATCATCCATCTCATCGAGATATTGAATCATGACTGTTCAATTGATAAGCACTCAAGAACTCGTCTCGATTAACGTTTGAATAACTCCATTGGTCATATGGTAAAGAGATTTAAAAGGGAGAATGTAATTCGTCACTTAAATTGATAAGCTTGTGGTTCTACGCCAATGATCATATGACCATGGTTTGAAGGAAGCACATATTTCTATTATCACAGAGACGAAGGAAATCGATCCATCGTGTGATCGATTTATGAAAGAAAAGATGATTCCAAGTTTAATGTTGAAGACCTGGAACAATGATCTCTGGTGGTCCTAAAATTCATTGTAAATGAACAAGTTAGTTATAACTTGTTGCACAAATTGGCCCAATAAGTTAAACAAGTTTTGAGCATAAGAAACTATAAACAAAATGATGATTGGTTCACTAGATGGTGTGCTTGTGAAAGAGATTGGGCTTGTAGAAAATATAGGCTCACTGAGAAAGAGTGGTTTGCGAAGGAAAATGAAGGAGATAAGGACCTAAGGTCTGTGTGAATATCAGAGGGAAGAAGAAGTGAATAAGGTGCAGATATCAAAGGAAGGATAAAGCTAAGAAGGTGTGGATTCCATACAGAGGATGAAGTGTGGTGATGAGCATTTATGGTATACCTATGATCATGATATAGAGTTGGTTCTATAATGGATCACTTCTACTAGAGTTGAATGAACTCTAGTTGGATACACCGTGTTCTATCAACAAGCTGGGTCTTGTGGAAAGATGGGTCTTTCTTGAGAGTTGGTGCTCTCTGAGGAGTTCGTTCTCCTTACTTCAGTTGGTGATGAAAAAAAATAGTTGGTGCTGGGAAAATTCTTATTACTATATTCACATATATACAAATACATTATACAAAATCTTATACAAACATCTGGTATCTATTTTCCATTGTGATTATGATTTAATTGTTATTAATCTATTCAATTTTATTTTAACTACTAACTTGTAAGAAGGAAAGTTAGAAAAGTCCACACACTAATTCACCCTCACCCCCTACCCCCCCACTCTTAGTGTGGGTGGTGTGTTCAACAATTGGTATCAGAGAGGGTTCCTTCAACACAGTTTAACCACTGGAAGATAGATCCTGAAGAAATGGGTGGACATATGGCTCTCTCCGCAATTGAAGCTCCCTTATTTGATGGAACAGATTATTCCTCATGGAGAGAAAATATGAAATAGTATTTGAATTCAAAAGGATATGAAGTTTGTAATTCATTAGTAAGCAATCCCTGGGACTTAACTACCTCAAAGAATCTATCCAATATTACAGTCCAAAGAAAAGCAAGGAAGAACAATAAAGTTGAATTGAAGATTCTTCTCAATGGATTATCAGATATAGTCAAGGAATGCATAGGAATATGCACATCCGCAAAGGACTTATGGCTGAAGTTAGAAGAGATGTATCAAATCAAAAGACGAGACGCATACGACATTCCTATCAAGGATGAAGAGGAAGACTCGGCCATCAATAAAGGTAAAGACTCTCCACAATATTTTGATTGCAATAATGTTGATATTGAATCCTCCCTTGCAAGTAAATAAGAAGACTCATATACAATAAAAGAATGTTATGTTAGAATTTATCTCATGGAAGAAGTAGAATAAGAAATATCAAAGGCCAATCAAAAGTTTGATTGGAGTCTCTTTGAATACTGTTATGACCATAATGATTTAGACTATAACTATCTTCATGACTACACTAAAGAATTTCTTGAAAAGAGTCAAAATCATAACTTGGAAATAAAGGAAATGCTCAAGGACAATGAAAAGATAATATATGAGCAGGATAATCAGTTAGAACAAAAAGAAGAGGAGATCGAGAAGTCAAAGAAAGAAATTAGTCAACAAAAAGAAAAGGAGAAGGAAGATGATAATCTTAGCAATCAAAGGCATATCCTGCAAATAAAATAAAACCTCAAAGACAATGAAGAAATCATATCTGAGCAAAAGATTTAGTTAGAAAAAAAAAAAGAGATCAAAAGATCAAATGTTTTTTTTATTGATCTAACAAAATAAAAGGAAGAGGAGACCGAGAGACCGAAAAATGAAATCAGTCAAGGAAAAGAAGAAAAGAAGGTAGATGATGAACCAAGAAAAAACCTTGAAGAACTCAAAGAACTAAGGGAAAGCTATGTCAATCTTAAAATCCAACTTGAAGAAGCCAAAAGGAGAGAGGAGGTAGTGAGGAATGAATTGAAGAAAAAGGAAGAATCATTTCATGAGATGGAAGCAGAAGTTGTGAATATTAGAAAGAAGGCTGAGAAGGAAAACACACAAATCAAGTTCTTGAACAACTCCATGACCCTGGATGAGATCTTCGATAGTCAGAGATCACCAAATGAAAAATCCGGTCTTAGATACAAAAAGGAAGAAATCAACACTTCTAAGAAACCTGATGTAGGTCCTTCATTTGTAAAAGGTGAAAATAGGTCTGACACAGGTCCTTAATTTGTAAAGGATGAAGACAAGTCTAACAAAAATCCATATGTAAAAGGTGAAAGAAGGTATGACTCAGGTTCTTCATGTTCAAGAAATGAAAGAAGCACTACAAAATTTAGAAGATCATATCAAGGAAGACATCAAGAAGCTACTCATATACCTCAAAGAAATCTTAGAAGAGAGACACCTTCATGGATGAATCAAAGAAGGTATGAGATTTTTTTTAATGGTTATTGTTTTTCTTGTAATGAATATGGACATAAAGCCTTGGATTGTAGGCATCATGGAAGAAAACAATTTGGTAGGTTCAACAACAGTATAAGATGTTGGAAATGCAATCATGTTGGACATATTGTTGCACATTGTTACACTATTAGATGTTATAGTTGTGGTGGATATGGACACAAAGCCTATAACTGTTGGAACTCAAGAAAACAATCAATGAGAAATTATTCATACAGTATGACAAAAGGAGTAAATGGAACATGGAAAAAAAATGAAATTGTAAAGATCAAAGAACAAAGTTCAATAAACTAGGACACTCATAGATGTGGATAGAAAAGAATGAACAAGTGAGCATGAGTGAAGTTAATTACTGCAAAAACAATTGCAGTCATGTGACAAGAATAGTATAAACTTTCCTAGATAACTTAAGAGAAATGTACAGTAAAGAAGAATCTTGGATAAAGATGGACACATATGGTCAGAGATCGATGAGAATCAATGGGAAGATCCAAGGGTTGTTTGAATAATATGAGCTATAGTTGTGCAGTGTTCCAGTAGGACAATGACATCCATAGAAGAAACATTATGATGTACATGACATCCTGTAGAGATAACAAGAGGAGAGACCCTGTCAGAAAAATCTACCCTTTTAGAAACAAAGGGGGGAGAAAATTTAGTAAAAACTTAGGGGAAGTATTTTGGTTAGTAAATAATAAAGTGATTAGATTAAGTTTTGAAAAGAATTGATCACTACAAAAAAATTGGTATCAAGAAGACTACTCATTTGAAACACAAAAATCCCAATCAACTGAGATAAGAAGTTAGTAAATTAACAGGGGAAGAAACCTTGTCAGGAAGAGCTACCTTTTCAGAGAGAAAGGGGGAGAGTAGTTAGAAGCAGAGAGAGAGCATATTGAAAGGGGAAGTCATTCAATTATGACAAGAAAAGGATGATTGTAGGAAGAGTTACCCAAGTTCATATTTTGGTCAGTAACATAAAGAGCTTTACCACAAGAGGAAAAACCCTTTTCCATTTATGTCAAAGGGGGAGAGAAAACTTCATACAAAGAAAGCATCATCAGAGGGGGATTTTTGTATATGAAGTTAGTGGGTTTCCCTCAATGACAAAGGGGGATATTGTTGGACATATTGTCCTTGATGTCAATAGTCAATGTTATGATTTTTTAGTATGATGGATTATCATTGTGATTTACTATAGATGATATTTTCATTAATTTCAACAGTATATTAGTTAGAACAAGAAGCGAACAATATGAAGATCAAAGATCATAAGGAAAAACACAGTACATAAACAAATGGAGATCAAAGCTCAAAAGGAAGAGTGCATTGCACAATATATTAGTTAGCAGAAGAAGTGGACATTATGAAGCAATTCATGATTATTGTTGATCGTGATAGGATCAACAATGTTCCTATGATAAAATCTCAAGAGGGTTAGAAAATGCATAGATCAAATATCGAAAGGAAAGGTGTAAGATCAGAGTGAGAAGCCTCAACAGTTGTCTGATCAAGAAATTGACCATGTTGACCATATCATATTACGGACATCGGTCATATCAGTGACCGTGGGATTGAGGACCATTGGAGGATCGTGATCGTTGGATCTACAAGCCAGATCAACAATAGGGATAGATTGCAAAGATCGGAATGAGAATTAAACAACTTGCTATTTCCAATCTTAGAATGGGTCTAGACTGTCAGATCTCATAAACCCAAATATCGATGATTGTGGTTGATCCAACAAACGATCAGTTTAAGACAGATTAAGTCGTGACTGTCAAATGCACAATCGCCAGATCAATGATAGGGATAGATTGTGGAGATCGGAAGGAGAATTAAACAACTTGCTAGTTCCAATACAACAATTGGTCTAGATTGTTAGATCTCATAGACTCAAATATCGATGATTGTGGTTGATCCAAAAAAACATCATATTAAGTTGGATTGAGTTGTGGCCATTGGATGTCCAATCACCAGATCAACAGAAGGGATATATTGCAGAGATTGAAAGGAGAATTAAACATTGTTTTATTTCCAATCCGGCAATTAGTTAGGACTATCAGATCTTATAGCTTCAAATATCGATGACTGTGGTTGACTCACCAACAATGCACAACTTCAAATTGTGGAGTTTGGGTATCAAGTTAAATCACTCGCAAGTTGTGGTTCCGCAATCATCGTCAACTGTTAATCTGCTTCAAAGAGTCCAAATAAACCATTAGATCACTTTTGAGTGGAAGGACAGGATAAGAAGAAAGGTTGAGTTCTTGATTATCTAAATACCTGTCAGTCATCATATCAAACCTGAATTCCCATCAGCCATCGGATCATTCTCGAGTGGAAGGATAGGATAAGCAAGGTAATATCTGAGGTATAATTTATGTGAATTTATGTCAACCGTTGGATCATTATAAGTAGAAGGATAGGATAATCCAGAAGAGAAATATCATAGATAGATCGAGCCATAGATCTAAGAAAATGATTGGCGAACAACGTTTAGTTTGGGTCTAAAGTTTCAAGGAGGTTACACTCTGGAGAAATCTCACTTCAAGAATTTAGTTTGAGATTTGAAATACCTGAAGCCCGAAAATCCGAAATGAATAAGGACCATCAGATTTGGAGGACATATGATGATCGTTGGATCAGGGTTGTTGGTGAGAAAACCACATTGGAAAGGACATGCAACAAACCATGTCTAAAAGGACATGTGGCAAACCACGTCCACAAAGACATGTGGAAGACCACGTCAGCAGACAACGTCTACAAGAAACTATGGCAGACCACCTCAGCAAGGACATGTGGCACAATCAGAGAATGAAAAGTGTCAAGTTGAATCGACATTTTAGGAACGTCCAAATCATGATTCAGAGTGACGTGTGGTAGCTACTCATCTCGTGACACAGTATCAAGTGATGTAAGTAAGTTACGTCAGTACAGGAGTTTTTCTTCGAGAGTTTTACCACCAGCACTTGCCCAAAGTCCTGAAGTATCTAATGTCGAAGTCTCGAAGTGGACACAAGACATCTGATATGAATATCACTTTGGGATAATTCTCAACCGTCGATCTACTACAATGGAAGGATAGTGTAAGTGGAAGCATTAACTGATAACAAGTGATCTCCACCATTTTATGACTTACTCAACAGGTGATCACTCAGGAGGAAAGAAAGGGTTGATATTTGAAATCTCTGAAGTTCGGAGATCCGAAGGAGATATCAACCGTTGATCCATAAGGGACACGCATTAGTGGATTGAAATCTCTGGAAGATTGAAAGATGAAGGAAAGAAGGGGTTGAACTTTGAAATCTCCGAAGTCCAGAGACTTGAAGGATATCTCGATCGTTGATTTGATGTCGGGTGTACTCTCAACCATTGATAAAAATACAGTGGAAGGACAACATAAGCATAATATCCGAAGTCTTGAAGTGGACACAAGTCGTCCGATCAGAAGATCACTTCGGGCTCATTCTTAAATGTTGATCATAATACAGGTCCAAGGATTGAAACTGACCATTGATCTGGTTCTGAGAAGTAAATGTGAACCTTCTGATCTATTTGGTGAAATCTGCTCTTGTATATTTGACATGTTGCAAGTTTCGAAGACTCGAAGGGTGAAGTCTTGAAGTCCAACAATCATACATCTCATTGAAAGATTGAATCATGATCGTAGAATTGATAAGCACTCAAGCGCTCGTCTCGCCTAACGTATGAAGAATGCCATTGGTCATATGGTAAAGAGATTTAAAAGGGAGAATGTGATGCGTCACTTAAATTGATAAGCATGTGGTTCTATGCCAATGATCATATGAACATGGTTTGAAGTGCCTATTTATGTTATCACAAAGACAAAGGAAATTGATCCATCCTGTCATCGATTTATGAAAGAAAAGGGGATTCCAGGTTTAAAGTTGAATAACCGAAACGATGATCTATGGTGGTCCCAAAAGTTGTTGTAAATTAAAAATTTAGTTATAACTTGTTGCACAAATCGACCCAATAACTTAAACAAGTTTTGAGCATAAGCAACTATAAATACAATGATGATTGGTTCACTAGATGGTGTGCTTGTGAAAGAGATTGGGCTTGTGGAAATGATAGGCTTGCTGAGAAAGAGAGGTTTGTGAAGGAAAATGAAGGAGATACAGACCTGAGGTCCGTGCGGATATCAGAGGGAAGAATAAGTGAAGAAGGTGCAGATATCAAAGGAAGGATAAAGAGAAGAAGGTGTGAATTCTAGACAGAGGATGAAGTGTAGTGATGAGCGTTTATGGTATACCTCTGATCATGATATAGATTTGATTCTATAATGGATCACTGCTACTAGAGTTGATTGAACTCTAGTTGGATAGACTGTTTTCTAGCAACAAGCTGGGTCTTGTGCCAAGATGGGTCTTTCTTGAGAGTTGGTGCTCTATGAGGAGTTGGTGCTCCTTACTTCAAATGGTGCTGAAACAAAATAGTTGGTGCTGGGAAAATTCTTATTACTGTATTCACATATATACAAATACATTTTACAAAAGCTTATACAAACATCTGGTATCTCTTGTCTATTGTGATTATAATTTAATTGTTATTAATCTGATCAATTATGTTTTAACTGCTAACTTGTAAGAAGGAAAGTTATAAAAGTCCACACACTAATTCACCCCGCCCCTCTTAGTGTGGGTGGTGTATTCAACAATTGGTATCAGAGCAGGTTCATTTAGAATAGTTTAACCACTGGAAGGTAGATCCTTAAGAAATGGGTGGATAGATGGCTCTCTTCGCAATTGAATCTCCCTTATTTGATGGAACATATTATTACTCACAGAGAGAAAATATGAAACAATATTTGAAATCAAAAGGATTTGAAGTTTGGAATTTAGTATTAAGCAAGCCCTAAGAATTAACTACCTCGAAGAATCAATCCAAGATTACAGTCCAAATAAAAGCAAGGAAGAACAATGAAGTGGAATTGAAGATTATTCTCAATGGATTATCAGATACAGTCAAGGCAAGCATAGGACTATGCACATTCGCCAAGGACTTATGGATGAATTTAGAGGAGATGTATCAAATCAAAAGACAAAAAATATAAGACATTGTTATTGGACTAATCGGTAGGTGTGGACACTAACAGATCTCCCTAGATCCACCTGGATCTAGAACAAAACAGGACAAGACATGACTCTTTCCCTAAGCTATGACCATTGAATTAGCTAGTAGGGAAGAACAAGTAACATACCTTTGTATCACTTCCTAGGGTCTCTGTTGCTTCCGCTTCGCTCTGGTGCTCTCATGAGGTCAAGAACAAGACAACACAAACCAACCAAAGTGAAGATAGAAAAATATATTCAACTGTCAACTTATGTGTATGATCAAGGAATTACACAATAAAGTAAGAATGACTTTATGGGAAAAGGACATGTCACTGTATCATATTAATTGAAAGTAGAAGATACAACCTGATCGCCTTGATGTCGCAAGATTCCTTTCGGTGGATCTTGGCTCCAACACACACACTTGCTCGATCCTTGTATGAAGAAGATCCAATTCCTCTTGATAGACTTGCTAGAGTCTCCAAGCTCCTGTTCAGGCTAGGTCCTTCACACAATTCTTTCACGAATTCTCCAATGAATCTTGCTTAACCTTTTCCATGAAAATTCCATCAATATATAGGAGAGAATGAGATGGTTACTTGGATAAGAATGATCCCACAATATTAGGGAAACCAGTAAAAGGATAACCATTTGAATGCCAACCCATTCTTCTAGAAGATTCCCTTCTAGAACCATTGAGACTTCATCTTTTTCCAAGCTTTAGAACAAGTTCGCACCCTAGCTATGTAGCACAGTGTGAGAAGTTCACACCCTAGCTAAAGGCAACCTATGAGAATGGGTCATTCTCGCACCCTAGGATATTAGCAACCTACGAACTCTCTTCAAAAGTAAGTTTTCTGGGAAGAGATGAATGTCACTTTTCTCAGGAGAAAGTTCTTATGAGGAGCTTGAGTACACCATCATAAATACACCATCAAGATTGACCAAAATCATGGGTAACAAACATTCCTATCAAGGATGAAGAGGAAGACTCGACCATCAATAAAGGTAAAGACTCTCCACAATATTTCAATTGCAATAATGTTGATATTCAATCCTCCCTTGCAAGTAAAGAAGAATACTCAGATACAACAAAAGAATGTTCTTTTAGCATTTATATCATGGAAGAAGTAGAAGAAGAACTATCAAACGCCAAACAAAAGGTTGATTGGAGTCTCTTTGAATACTTATATGACCATAATGATTTAGACTATAGCTATCTTCATGACTACACTAAATAATTTCTTGAAAAGAGTCAAAATCATATCTCACAAAAAAAGGAAATTCTCAAGGACAATGAAAAGATAATATATGAGAAGGATAATCAGTTAGAAGAAAAATAAGAGGAGATCGAGAAGCTGAAGAAACAAATTAGTCAAGAAAAAGAAAAGAAGAAGGAAGATGATGAGCTTAGCAATCAAAGGCATATCCTAGAAATAAAATAAAATCTCAAAGACAATGAAGAAATCATATCTGAGAAAAATATTCAGTTAGAAAACAAAGAATAAGAGATCAAAAGATTGAAAACAAAAGTTGATGATATAACAAAAGAAAAGGAAGAGGATATCGAGAGACTGAAAAATGAAATCAGTCAAGCAAAAGAAGAAAAGAAGGAAGATGATGAACCAAGAAAAAACCTTGCAAAACTAAAAGAACTAAGGGAAAGCTATGTCAATCCTAAAATCCAAATTGAAGAAGCCAAAAGGAGAGAGGAGGTAGTGAGGAACCAATTGAACAAAAAGGAAGAATCCTGTCATGAGCTAGAAGAAAAAGTTGTGAATATTAGAAAGAAGGCTGAGAAGTCAAACACTCAAATCAAGTTCTTGAAAAACTCCATGACCCTGGATGAGATCTTGGATAGTCATAGATCACCAAATGAAAAATCTGATATTAGATACAACAAGGAAGAAATCAACACTCCTAAGAAACCTGATGTAGGTCCTTCATTTGTAAAAGGTGAAAACAGGTTTGACACAGGTCCTTCATTTCTAAAGGATGAAGACATGCCTAACACAACTCCTTCATTTGTAAAAACTGAAAGTAGGTATGACTCAGGTTCTTCATGTTAAAGAAATTAAAGAAACACTACAAAATTTAGAAGATCAGATCAAGGAAGACATCCAAAAGCTACTCATATACCTCAAAGCAAGTTTAGAAGAGAGACACCTTCATGGATGAATAAAAAAAGGTATGAGAGTATTTTTAATGGTTAGTGTTTTTATTGTGATGAATACAGACATAAAGTCTTGGATTGTAGGAATCATGGAATAAAACAATTTTGTAGGTTCAACAACAGTATAAGATGTTGGAACTGCAATCATTTTGGACATATTGTTGCACATTGTTGCACTATGAGATGCTATAGTTGTGGTGGATATGGACACAAAGCCTATAACTGTTGGAACTCAATAAAACAGTCAATGAGAAATGTTGCATATAGTACAACAAAAGGAGTAAATGGAACATGGAAGAAAAATGAAGTTGCAGTAATAGAAGATCAGAGAACAAATTTCAATAAACCAGGACAATCACAGATATGGATAGAAAAGACTAAACAAGTGAACAAGAGTGAAGTTAATTACTGCAAAAAGAATTGCAGTCATGTGACAAGCATAGTATAAACTTTCCCAAACAACTTAAGATAAATGTATAGTAAAGAAGCATCTTGGATAAAGATGGATACATCTGGTCAGAGATCGATGAGAATCAATGGGCAGATCCAAGGGTTGTTTGAATAATATGAGCTACAATTGTGCAGTGTTACAGTAGGACAATGAAATCCGCATAAGAAATAATATGATGTAAAAAATGATGTACATGACATCCTGTAGAGATAAAAAGAGGAGAGACCATGTCAGAAAAAGCTACCCTTTTAGAAACAAAGGGGGAGAAAAGTCAGTAAAAACTCAGGGGAAGTATTTTGGTTAGTAAATAAAAAAGCAATTAGATTAAGTTTTGAAAAGACTTGATCACTACAAAAAAATGGTATCAAGAAGACTACTCATTTGAAACACAAAAATCCAAATCAACTGAGATAAGAAGTTAGTAAATTAACAGGGGAATAAACCTTGTCAGGAAGAGCTACATTTTCAGAGACAAAGGGGGAGAGTATTCAGAAGTAGAGAGAGAGCATATTGACAAGCAGAGTCATTCAATTATGTCAAGAAAAGGATGATTGTAGGAAGAGTTACCCAAGTTCAGATTATGGTCAGTAACATACAGAGCTTTACCGCAGGACAGAAAACCCTTTGCCATTGATGTCAAAGGGGGAGAGAAAACTTCATATGAAGAAACCTCATACGAAGAAAGCATCATCACAGGGGGATTTTTGTATATGAAGTTAGTGGGTTTCCCTCAAGCACAAAGGGGGAGATTGTTCGACATATTGTCATTGATTTCAATACTCAATGTGATGATTTGTTGTTATGATGAATTATCATTGTGATTTACTATAGATGAAATTGTCATTGATGTAAAAAATATATTAGTTAGCAGAAGAAGTGAACAGTATGAAGATCAAAGATCAGAAGGGAGAATGTAGTACAGAAGCAAATGAAGATCAAAGCTCAAAAGTAAGAGCGCATTGCATAGTATATCAGTTAGAAAAAGAAGTGAACATTATGAAGCAATTCATGATTATTTTTTATCATGATAGGAGCAACAATGTTCCTATGATAAAAGTTGAGGAGGGTTAGCAAATGCATAGATCAAAGCTAGGAAGGAAAAACATAAGATCAAAGTGAGAATCCTCAACAACCATCTGATCAAAGTGAGAAGCCTCAACAACCATCTGATTATGAAATTGACCATGTTGATCATATCATATTATGGACATTGGTCATATGAGTGACCGTGGACTTGAGGACCATTGGAGGATCATGACCATCAGATCTCCAAGCCAGATCAATGGTAGGGATAGATTGTGGAGATCAGAAGGAGAATTAAATGACTCACTAGTTCCAATCCTACAATGGGTTTAGACCTTCATATATCATAAATCCAAATATCAATGATTGTGGTCGATCCAACAAATGATAAGTTTAAGACATATTAATTCATGACCCTCGTTTGCACAATCGCCAGATCAACGACAGGGATAGATTGTGGATATCGAAAGGATAATTAAACGACTCGCTAGTTCCAATCCCGTAATTGGTCTAGATCATTAGATATCATAGACTCGAATATCGACGACTATGGTTAATCCAACAAAAGATCAGATTAAGTCATATTGAGTTGTGGCCGTCAGATGTGCAATGGCCATATCAACAGTAGGGATAGATTGCAGAGATCGAAAGGAGAATTAAACATCGTGCTATTTCCAATCCCACAATTAGTCAGGATCGTCAGATCTTATAGCTTCAAATATCGACGACTATGGTTGAATCACCAACAATGCACAACTTCAAATTGTGGAGTTTGGGTATCAAGTTAAATCACTCACAAGTTGTGGTTCCAGAATCATCATCGACCGTTAATCTGCTTTGAAGATTCCACTTCGACCATTGGATCACTTTTGAGTGGAAGAATAGGATAAGCAGAAAGGTTGAGTTATCAATTATTCGAATACCTGTTAGCCATCAGATCAAACCTAAATTCTTATCAGCCATCGGATCCTTCTTGAGTGGAAGGATAGGATAAGAGAGGTAAGATCTGATATCTCATTTATGTAAATTTTCGTCAGTCGTTGGATTATTCTAAGTGGAAGTATAGGATAAGCCAGAAGTGAAGCACCATAGATAGATTGAGCCATCGATCTAAGAACATGATCTACTGATAACATTTAGTTTGGGTCTAAATTTCTGAGGAGGTTACGCTCTAGAGAAATCTCACTTCAAGAATTCAGTTTGAGATTCGAAATACCCGAAGACCAAAAATCTGAAATGAATAAGGACCATCGGATTTGGAGGACATACGATGACCATTGGATTAGGGTTGTTGGTCAGCAAATCACGTAAGCAAGGACATGCAACAGACCACATATACAATGACATGTGGCAGACCACGTCTACAAGGACATGTGGAAGACCATGTCTACAAGAAACTATGATAGACCACGTCAACAAGGACACGTGGCACAGTCAGAGAATGACAAGTGTCAAGTTGAATTGACATTTCAGGTATGTGCAAATTGCGATTCATAGTGACACATGGTAGCTACTGATCTCGTGACATGTCATTAAGTGATGTAAGAAAGTTATGTCACTACGAGAGTTTTTCTTTGGGAGTTTTACCACCGGCACTTTTCGAAAGTCCCAAAGTCTCGAATGTTGAAGTCCCGAAGTAAACACGAGATGTCTGATCGAAATATCACTTCGGGAGAATTCTCGACTATCGATTTTCAATAGTCGAAGGATAGTGTAAGTGGAAGTGTTAACCGAGAACAAGCAGTCTCCACCATTTTATGACTTACTCAACAAGTGATCGCTCCAGAGGAAAGAATGGGTTGATATTTGAAATCTTCGAAGTCCAGAGACCCGAAGGATGTTGATTAAGGTTGGTTGTCATTAATGTCAACCCTTGAAGAAAGCCCCGTAGCACAAAGGTTTGGGTAATGGACCCAATATTGTTTGATGTAAATATGAATCATTATTTTTTTTTCATGGTTGATAAGAAGTAAATATGGATGAACTCCAAAGTGGGCCCCTTATGGTGAAATCCCTCACGGAAAGACACTTTGCAGAGTAAGAGAACCCATGATTAATTCTGGAATAATGAGATGAATGACAGTGAATTTTTTAGGGAAACTATCCTATATGGATAGTTTTTGTCATGCCATTTCCAATGGTATGTAGAACGTCACATAACTCCTCACGGTTAGAGAGTTATGACCATGTGAAGTTGGAGAACCCAGGTTTGGGTAATGGACACAAGTTTGTTTGATGGATAACGGTATGATTTTTTCTATATTTGAAGGTAATACTATCCTATATGGATAGTACATGTCATTCCATTTATGGTGGTATGTGAAATTTCACATAACTCATCACGGTTTGAGAGTTATGTCCTTACGAAGTTGGAGGACCCTCATATGTCATCTAGAAGCCCCAAAAGGTCAAAGTAGTCAAAGTGATTTAAGAGATTTTTAAAGGGTAAATAATAAAATGAAGTGATGAGTGTAATATAATTCAAAGTGAATAAAAAATAAATTATTTCAATAATAAATTTAACTGAGAAATTAGAAGTGGGTTGACCCTAAAATAAGGAAAGTGGGCAAAGTGACCTAGAAGATGTTTTTAAGGAAGCTACTTGGAGAGTATAAATAAGAGGCAAGGCTCTCTCATTTTAATCACACTTGAGAATATTGAATATCTATAGGTTTCTGAGGTAACCAAGGATATCTAAGCCAAATTTCTGAGGGAAGGTGAAGAAAAGAAGGCTGAAATGAAAGGAAGGATAAATTCTTTTGATGGTGCTTTCTAAGGTATTTTATTTACAGGTCATCTCACCATTTCGCTATAAATTTTTTTATATAATGATTCATATTGTGAAATGGATATTCCATTGAGAAAACATACCCAAGTATCTGTGGTAAAAAATTCATCTTGTGGGTCATTTTATTTTGGGAGTTACACTCCGTGGAAAATAGGGTTTGTGGCTAGTCCTGAAACTAGTCAAAAACAGCTGTTTCGGGTAAAAACATCATAACTTCTTCATAACAGATCCAAATTCAGTGAGAAAAAATGTGTTGGTTAGTTTACATTATTAAGTATGTTTTGTAACATTTTTAGATAAATTCAATGAATATTTCATGTGGGGAATTCTCTACAAGGTCGCTCTCTAGAATAAGCCATAGTTTAACAAGGTATGCCATTTTTTCTATAACTCCTTTTCTGAGAGGTTCCAAGTAATGAAACATAGAGGAATTGCATAAAAAAAAATGAAGAACATTGTGTATTAGTTTCATATCTTTATACATTACAGGTTCAAAGTTATGATTACTTCAAGTTAGGGTTGTTGACTAATCCAAAACTAGGCATCTGAGACTAAAGAAAATTTTGATGAAAATGCTAGTCTCTTGTTGTTAAAGTTAAGGAAGGTTTGAAAGAATGCGATCATATACACTAGGTCTATTACAGAGCTACAAATCATATTTGGATGATGAAATTGATGAGGGATTTTGGTTGAGGTACATGTTGAGTACATGATTGAGACAAGTAGTTGATGAGTTAGCACATACATGAGGTGTATAGTTGATGATGCTGGTACATGTTGATGAGTCATAGTTGATGAGTAGTTGAAAAATTATTGGTACATACTTGGTACATGGTTGGATGCACTTGTTTATGGTACATGTTTATTATAGGTTGTTTGGTACAGGTTGGTGCATGGTTGATGCACTTGTTTATGGTACATGTTGATTACAAGTTGAGGTAGAGGTTGATGCATGGTTAAGATTTATTGGTACAGGTTTACAATGGTATATCTCATAGTGATAGTGTGACAGTGGTTCCATCATTCTACTTCTACTTCAGGGTAGAAGGATGGGGCAAGGACATGTGGTTGTAACCACCTTCAAGTTGTAGCCGGAGACCATAAGGGGTTGTAGCCTCCTTCTGGTTGTAGCTAGAGAATTGGGGAGTTGGAGCTTCCCTCAGGTTGTAGCCTGAGAAAATAGTGGGTTCAAGCCTCCTTCCAGTTGCAGCTGGAAAACAAAGGAAGTTGGTTCTTCCAATGAATGTAATTCTTCAAGACATATAAGAAAAAACATTATGTGGTTTTCTCCTGATTTGGGTTTCCATGTAAAACACTGGTGTACTATGTATGTGTGTTCTTGTTTATTTTTTAATGCTCATTATTGGATAATAATTTTACATTGATATAACATTTGAAGAAAAAGGATTATAATTATGCTATTATTGATTCACCCCCCCTCTCAGTAATTCAACAATTGGTATTAGAGAAAGTTCCTTCAGAAATCAGTTTAACCAATGAAAGGTAGATCATGGAGACTACCAACTCATATAAAAATGGAATACCATAGTTTGATAGATAGAAGTATGATTTTTGGAGCATAAGGATGAATAAATATATACAGGCACATGGATTTCAAGTTTGGCAATCAATTGTAGATGGATACACGGCACCAACAATTCCACCAACAAATGACAAAGCAATGAAACTCAGTGAGAATAATTCCAAAGCCAAATATTCACTTTTGAATGGTCTCAGTGATAGGTATTCACCAAAGTTACACATTGTAAATCTGCTAAAGAGATTTGTGACAAGCTTCGAAATATTTATGAAGGATATTCAAAAGTCAAAGAAGCAAAGCTTCAAACTTACAGAGGTCAGTTCGAACAACTAAAAATGAAGGAAGATGAAGATATCATAGCCTACTTATTACAAGTTGATGAAACAATGAATGCAATCATAGGATTGGGAGAAGAAATCAAAGAATCTGCAATTGTTCAGAAGGTACTAAGATCTCTTCCTATGAGATTCAACCCTAAGATATCAGCACTAGAAGAAAGATTGGATCTAAACTCAATAAGCATGGATGAACTGCATGGAATCTTCACAACATATGAGATGAGAACTGGACAGGAAAATCCATATATAAAAGAAGTAGCCTTCAAAGCATCCAAAAGATCAAAGAAAAATAAAAAGGAACAAGAAGAATATAGCAGCAACAGTGACGTCTCATAAGATGATGAAGAAGTGGCCAACTTCGTCAAAAGACTGAACAAGGGAACCAATGGTAGGTATAGAGGTAAGATTCCTTTAATTTGTTTTACTTGTGATGGTATTGGCCATTTTGCTAACAAATGTCCACATAAGAAAAAGATAAATGATGAAGGTTACTCAAAAGGAAGAAAAACATATAAAGGTAAAAGAACTACAAAGAAAGTTTTCAAGAAAATATTTTGCACCAAAGAAGACATCTCATCATTAGATGAAGATGAAGTCAGTGACAGTGAAACAGGGAGAGTTGTATTCATGGCAGTAGAAAACTCTGATAAAGAAGAGTACAAAGAATAATATGAAGAAGCATATGAAGAATAAATTGAAGAGGCAGAAGTTGACTTTCGAGAAGAATTAATGAGTGTCATAGAAGTTATCAAAAGAGAAAAGAAGAAAACCAAGAAACTACAAGTAGAACTAGATAAGAAAAAAGACACTTAAGAACTAGAACAAATGATCACAAAATTGAAGGGTCAAATAGAAGAAGATAAAATAATTGAAGACGCACTCAAAGAACAACTAGAAGGAAAGGATAGGATCATTAGAAACCTGGAAGCAGAGATTGTCACACTAAGAAAGGATATTCAAAAGAAAAATACGAAGAATAACTCAAAATTTTTGGATGACATTATCAGTAGTCAAAAATATCATATTGACAAGTCTGGACTTGGATACAATCAAACAGAAAATGGATCAAGCTCCAAAACAATAGAGCAAGAAACAAATCCAAAAACATATGCATTAACAATCAAAGGGGATAAAAAGATATACAAGGAATATTACAGGGACACTCCTCCACCGAGAAGATTCAGATTTCAAAATCAACAACAGATAGACAAGCCTCAAGAAGAAGAAGGATTCATAAGAGAACATCCATTCAGAATATCTTCAACTACCAGGTATCAAACTATATTTTTTGGTTTATGTTATGCATGTAATAATTTTGGACATAAAGCTGTAAATTGAAAAGCTAACAAAAGGAACAATAACTACTTTGAGAGCCATACACAAAGGGGTTATTCAAGAAGACCTAGTGAAACACAGAGATGAAGTTACAACAAGTTTGAATATTTGAGCACTGAAGTGGAATGTTACAAATGTAACAATTTTGGACACATGGTCAAAAATTGCAGAATGAAAGTCCCTCCTAAAGAACCTTAACAGAGTCACAAACAAGAACCTCAGAAAACGACATGGATAAGAAATCAAGATCAATATAGCAATGAAGAATGCACAGTCGCTCTACAAGATAAACAGAAGAAACGTGCTTGGTATGTTGATAGTGGATGTTCAAAACACATGACAGGTGATAGAGACAAGTTTATTACATTACGAAAGGAAAGAGATGGATTGGTCTCTTTTGGAAATGATGATTCGACAAAAATCATTGGAAAAGGCACAGTCTGAATTGGGAACAAGAATGAAAAGGCAGAAAATGTTCTACTTGTAGAAGATATGAAACATAATCTTTTCAATGTGAGTCAAATGTGTGACCAAGGTCATAAAGTTACTTTCGATTCACAAAAGTGTGAGATAAGAAAAGAAGGTTCAGGGAAATTGGTCGCTACAACTGCAAGAAATTCAAGCAACATATATGTGTTAAGCAAAATTGGAAATGAAAAGTTTTGTCTAGGAAAGGAAGATGAAAGTTGGATATGGCACAGAAGAATGGGTCACATGAATTTTGATAACCTTTTCAAAGTCAGCAAAATATAAGAAGTTAGATAAATTCCCCAGATCATGAAACCAACCAACACTTTATGAAAGCATTGCCAACAAGGAAAGAAAACAAAGACCAGGTTCAAATCAAAGGAATATTCAACAAAAAAACCACTAGAAATTGTGCATATTGATCTAGTTGGACCAACTACAACAAAAGGCTTAAAAGGTGACAGATACTTTATGTTATTAGTTGATGATTATACAAGAATGACTGCAATTTTCTTTCTCAAGAACAAGTCAGAAGCTTTTGAAAACCTCAAGATCTACAAGGAAATGGTTGAAAATGAGATGGATTCAAGAATCAAATGCTTAAGATTGGATAAAGGAGGAGAATTCACCTCAAAGGAATTTATGGACTACTGCAGAAATCAAGGAATAAAAAGGAAATTCTTCGTCGCTAGGACACCTCAACAAAATGGAGTTCTCGAAAGAAAGAACAAGATAGTACAAGGAATGGCTCAAACAATGATAATGGATTCAAAGTTGACAGATATTTTTTGGACACAGGAAGTGCATACAATAGTTCACATTCAAAAGAGAGTAATGCTCAGAAACAACATTGATAAAACTCTCTACGAGCTATGGAAAGGAAGACCAGCAAATGTGAAGCACTCCAGAGTTTTTAGAAGCAAATTCTACATCAAAAGAGAAGATGGAAGAATGGGAAAGTTTGACTCTCATGTGGAAAAAAGAATACTTGTTGGTTACTCAAGTACAAGGAAAGCATACAAGTGTTACAATCTAAGATTAAACAAAGTTGTGGAAAGAATCAATGTAACAATTGATGAAACAAGCAGACCAAAATCAAAGGAAGAAGAAAACAAATCAATGGAACAACTTTTCAAAGAAGAAGATGAAAAAGAAGTAGAAGAGGAAGATGAATATGAAGAGAATCCGACAGAATAAGAAGAGGAAGTTCAAAAAGTATCTCCAAAGACACCTAGAAAACGAGTACAGAAGAATCATCCTTCAGATCAGATTATTGGAAACAAATATGCAGGAGTTGAGACTAGAATAAAAATCTGTTCACCAAAACAAACACATCTAACACTCTTATCTACAATTGAACCAAACTGTTTTGAAGAAGCCAACAAGGATGAATTTTGGAATAAGACCATGGATGAAGAATTGGATCAAATAGAGAAAAATGACACTTGGGAATTGGTTCCAAGACCAAAGAGTAAGAATGTGATCAGCACAAAATGGGTTTTCAGGAATAAATTCAATGAATATGGAAAGGTTATAGGGAAAAAAGATAGATTGGTATGTAAAGGATATGCACAGATTGAAGGAATCGACTTTGAAGAGAAATTTTCCCCAGTTGCCAGAATGGAAGAAATCCATTTGCTTTTATCTTATGCATGCTCCAAAAATGTTAAAGTATATTAGATGGATGTAAAATCAGATTTTCTGAATGGAGAACTTGAAGAAGAAGTCTACATTGAACAACCAAAAGGATTTCAGTTGTCAGAGAAAACAAACTATGTGTGTAAAATAAAGAAGGCCTTGTATGGTCTAAAACAAGCTCCTAGAGCATGGTACTCCAGACTGGATAAGTATCTGCAACATGCAGGGTTTAGAAAAGGAAGTGCAGACAACAACCTCTACATCAAGGTAAGTCAAGGTAATATTTTATTAATTGAATTTTATGTTGATGATATTATTTTTGGTAGTGATGATGACAGGTTAAGCCAGAAATTTGTAAAAGACGTGCAGAATGAATTTGAAATGTCATTACTTGGAGAACTATCCTAATTCTTTCTAGGACTTCAGATACATCAAAGCAACCAAGGAATTTTTATTTCTCAAACCAAGTATATCATAGAAATGTTAAAGAGGTTCGAAATGGAAGATTGCAAACCAGTAATCACTCCCATGCAAACCAGTTGTAAGTTGAGGAAAGATGATGATTCAAAGTCTATAGATCAGAGGAAATACAGGTCAATGATTGACATCCTACTATATGTGATAGCATCCAGACCAGATGTAATGTAGGAAGTTGGACAGGTGGCACGATTTCAAGAAGCACCAAAGGAATCACATGTATTAGCACTAAAGAGGATCTTAAGATATCTCAAAGGAAAAAAAGTGTTTGGATTAAGGTATCCAAAAGGAAAATATCTATCACTTATTTCCTACACAGATGCAGATTGGGCAAGTTGTATTGATGACCGATGAAACATCAGTGGATCAGAGTTCTACTTAGGTGAGTGTTTGGTATCATGGCTAAGCAAGAAACAATCATTAGTATCTCTATCTATAGCTGAGGTAGAGTATATTGCAACAACGACATGTTGTACAGAGGTTCTTTGTATGAAACAAACTTTGACAGATATACAGGTTGAGTATGATAAGACCATTCCAATATATTGTGATAATACAAGCACCATCAGTATCTCAAAAAACCCAGTGATGCACTCCAAGACGAAGAACATTCCAATCAAGTATCACTTTCTATGGGAACAGGTTGCAGAAAATAACATCAGAGTTGAGTATGTGGGCACAAAAGAACAAGTGGAAGACATCTTTACAAAACTACTTCCATGGGAAGCCTTTGAATATATTCACCAAAGACTTGGAGTTATTTCTACTCCAAAATGAATTATTTTTTAATGTTTATCTTATATGTCTTAGATGTACACAAGGAAGCAACATAAGCAGACAATTCATTCAGGGGGTGCAGCCCCATATGGAAAGATACCTTTTCCATTGATGACAAAGGGGGAGAGATTTATCAGATGTAGAGGACAGAGGCATGGTTCCATAGGGAGTAGATTTATTAGATGCAGAGGACAGATGCATGGTTCTAGGGGGATCAGATTTATCAAATGCAGAGGACAGAGGCATGGTTCTAGGGGGAGCATGAGTGATATGATTTCATTATTGCATCAGAGTGTTTCCATCATTGCCAAAGGGGGGTATTGTTGATTAAGGTTGGTTGTCATTGATGTCAACCCTTGAAGAAATCCCTGTAGCACAAAGGTTTGGGTAATGTACCCAATATTGTTTGATTTAAATATGACTCATTATTGTTTTTTCATAGTTGATAAGAAGTAAATATGGATGAACTCCAAAGTGGTCCCCTTATGTTGAAATCCCTCACGGGAAGACACTTTGCGGAGTAAGAGAACCCATGCTTAATTGTGGAATAATGAGATGAAGGACAATGAATTTTTCAAGGAAACTATCCTAGATGGATAGTGCTTGTCATGCCATTTCTAATGGTATGTAGAATGTCACATAACTCCTCACAGTTAGAGATTTATGACCATGTGAAGTTGGAGAACCTGGGTTTGGGTAATGGACCCAAGTTTGTTTGATGGATAACAATATGATTTTTTATATATTTGAAGGTAATACTATTCTATATGGATATTACATGTCATTCCATTTCTGGTGGTATGTGGAATGTCACATAAATCTTCACAGTTTGAGAGTTATGGCCTTACAAAGTTGGAGGACCCTCATATGTCATCTAGAAGCCCCAAAAGGTCAAAGTAGTCAAAGTGGTTTAAAATATTTTTAAAGGGTAAATAATAGAGTGAAGTGATGAGTGTATTATAATTCAAAGTGAATACAAAACAAATTATTTCAATAATAAATTTAATGGAGAAATTAGAAGTGGGTTGACCCTAAAATAAGGAAAGTGGGCAAAGTGACCTAGAAGATGTTTTTAAGGAATCTACTTGGAGAGTATAAATAAGAGGCAAGGCTCTCTCATTTTAATAAAACTTGAGAATATTGAATATCTATAGGTTTCTGAAGTAAACAAGGATATCTAAGCCGAATTTCTGAGGGAAGGTGAAGAAAACAAGGCTGAAATGCAAGGAAGGATAAATTCTTTTGATGGTGCTTTCTAAGGTATGTTATTTACAGGTCATCTCATCATTTTTCACTATAAATTATTTTCTATAATGCTTCAGACCTTGAAATTTCTATTCCATTGATAAAACATACCCAAGTATCTGTGGTAAAAAAATAATCTTGTGGATCATTGTATTTTGGGAGTTACACTCCGTGGAAAATAGGGTTTGTGGCTAGTCCTGAAACTAGTCAAAAACAAGTGTTTCAGGTAAAAACGTCATAACTTATTCATAACAGAACCAAATTCAGTGAGACAAAATGTGTTGGTTAGGGTACAACATTTAGTATTCTTTTTAATAGTTTCAAATCAATTCAAAGAATATTTCTTGTGGGTCACGCTCTACAAGGTCGCTCTCTAGAATAAGCTAGAATTCAGTAAGGTATGCCATTTTTTCTATAACTCCTTTTCTGAGAGGTTCCAAGTAGTTAAACCTAGAGGAATTGCATAAAACACAATGAAGAACATTGTGTATCATTTTAATATATTTATACATTATAGGTTCAAAGTTATGATTACTTCAAGTTAGGGTTGTTGACTAATCCAAAACTAGGCATCTGAGACTAAAGAAACGTTTGATGAAAATGCTAGTCTTTTGTTGTTAAAGTTAAGGAAGGTTTGCAGAAATGTGATCATATACACCAGGTCTATTACAATGATACAAATCAGATTTGGATGATGAAATTGATGAGGGCTTTTGGTTGAGGTATATGTTGAGTACATGGTTGAGACAAGTAGTTGATGAGTTGGCACATACATGAGGTGTATAGTTGATGATTTTGGTACATATCGATAAGTCATAGTTGATGAGTAGTTGACACATGATTGGTACATACTTGGTACATGGTTGGATGCACTTGTTTATGGTATAGGTTGATTACAGGTTGTTTGGTACATGTTGGTGCATGGTTGATGCACTTGTTTATGGTACAGGTTGATTACAGCTTGAGGTATAGGTTGATGCATGGTTCAGATTTATTGGTACAGGTTTACAATGGTATATCTCACAGTTATAGTTTGAAAATGGTTTCATCATTCTACTTCTACTTCAGGGTGGCAAGACGGGGCAAGGACATGTGGTTGTAGCCAGAGAACATAGGGGGTTGTAGCCTCCTTCTGGTTGTAGCCAGAGAATTGGGGAGTTTGATCTCCCCTCAGGTTGTAGCATGAGAAAGTAGGGGGTTGGAGCCTCCTTCCAGTTGCAGCTGGAAAACAAAGGAAGTTGGTGCTTCCAATGAATGTAATTCTTCAAGACATATAAGAAAAAACATTCTGTGGTTTTCTCCTGATTTGGGTTTCCATGTAAAACACTGGTGTACTGTGTATGTATGTGATTTTTTATTTCTTACTGCTCATTATTGGATAATAATTCTACATTGATATAATATTTTAAGAAAAATGATTATAATTATTATATTATTGATTCACCCCCCCTCTCAGTAATCCAACAAAGGAGATCTCAATCATTGATTCGAAAGGGACATGCGTGAGTGTATTGACAGCTACATAAGATTGACGTACGGAGGAAAGAAGGGGTTGAGATTTGAAATATCTGAAGTCTGGAGACTCGAAGGAGATCTCGATCATCGAACTAATTTCAGGTGTACTCTCAATCGTTGATCAAAATACAATGGAAGGATAGCGTAAGCATAATAGCCAAAGTCTCGAAGTGGACACGAGTCATCCGATCAGAAGATTAATTCGGGTAAATTATTAACCGTTGATCATAATATAGGTCCAAGGATTGAATCTAACCATTGATCTGGTTTTGTGAAGTAAACATGAACCATTCGTTCTATTCGACGAAATATACTCCGGGGGATTTGACATGTTTCATGTCTTGAAGACCCGAAGGGAGAAGTCTTGGCAATCATCCATCTCATTGGGAGAATGAATCATGACTATTGAATTTATAAGTACTCAATCGCTCGTCTCTCCTAATGTCTGAATAACACCATTGGTCATATGGTAAAGAGGTTTAAAGGGAGAATGTAATGTGTCACTTAAATTGATAATCATGTGGTTCTACACCAATGATCATATGAAAATGGCTTGAAGGAAGTGCCTATTTCTGTTATCACAGAGATGAAGGAAATTGATCCATCCTATGATTGATTTATGAAAGAAAAGGGGATGTCAGGTTTAAAGTTGAAGACCTGAAACGATGATCTCTGGTTGTCCCAAAAGTTGTTGTAAATGAACAAGTTAGTTATAACTTGTTGCACAAGTCGGCCCAATAACTTAAACAAGTTTTGAGCATAAGAAACTATTAATACAATGATGATTGGTTCACTAGATGGTGTTCTTGTGAAAGAGATTGGGCTTGTGGAAATGATAGGATTGTTGAGAAAGAGCAGCCTGCGGAGGAAAATGAAGGAGATACGGACCTGAGGTCTGTGCAAATATTAGAGGGAAGAAGAAGTGAATAAGGTGTGGATATCAGAGGAAGGATAAAGAAAAGAAGACATGAATTCCAGACAGAGGATGAAGTGAGATCATGAGCATTTATGGTATACCTCTCATCATGAGATAGAGTTCATTATATAATGGATCACTGCTACTAGAGTTGAATGAAATCTAGTTGGATAGACTACGTTCTATCGGCAAGTTGGGTTTTGCTTGAGAGTTGGTGCTCTCTGAGGAGTTAGTGCTCCTTACTTTAGTTGGTGTTGAAACAAAATAGTTGGTGCTGGGAAAACTCTTATTACTATATTCACATATATACAAATATATTATACAAAAGATTATCCAAACATCTAGTATCTCTTGTCCATTGTGATTATGATTTCATTGTTATTAATTTGTTCAATTCTATTTTAACTGCTAACTTGCAAGAAAGAAAGTTAGAAAAGTCCACACACTAATTCACCCCCCCCCCTCTTAGTGTGGGCGGTGTGTTCAACAAACACTAGACCAAGAATATAATTATGTGGTGTTCATTAGTGTTAGCAAAAGGGTTGTAGTCCAAGTTTTATTTAAAGTTAGGAATCTTTTAGTACCTGTTTGGTTCATAACCTTCCCATATCCATACTTTTCCATATCCAACATTGTCTTGGTCTCATACATGACTAGCTTTACTAGAATTCATTCCTATAACAAGTTCTTATCTTTTATTTATTTGGTTATTACCTCATAACCAAATTAACATGGAATTCTACTATGTTAGTGTGTGCACTCAAAAGATAAAAAAAATTGATAACTATGACAAGCCTCTAGCCTTTACCACATCTAGTGGTATCTTATTCATGTTAATACATTCAAATAATACTATCATGTGTATCATAAAAAATCAATTGGGGAAAATTCTTACCTGAATTTCCCTTTGGAAATTGTGTAACATAATTTCAAAAGATAATACTTACCTACATAGTTTCCATTAAACGAATTTGATGTTACATGATTAGCCGATGACAGTAGAAGCTTTCATTCTTCTTTTATTAGAATTATAACAAACAATTTATCTTTTTGTTGCTTCCTTTCATATGCAGCAACATCATCAACAAAAATTTGCAAACATGGAAGCATTTTTTTCTTTAGTTGTCCCAACAAGCCATAACATACTTGCTGCCACATAAATTGCAGCAATTTCTTTCTCCCTATAAAAATTTTCCTTATTGATCCCATAAGTCTTTAATTCTTCCTGGATTCCTGAATCTTCTTGTGCTCTCATTGTAGTCATTGTACATGATTATTTCTATTCAGAGCACTTTCTATCCAATCAACCTTGGATTCCCTTTGCATTTCCAGCCAAATCACTGTTGGAGGCCTTTGCATTTACAACCAATACCCAGCTGATATTAACCTTCAACTTTCATTTATTCCCTGTATCCTACTATCCTAACTCATATTTGGATGAATTATAATTCCAAACATCTTTTCTTATAGACTTTGGATATTCAATATCTAGTAACTCTTCGGAACTGAACTCCTTCAGCCCTTTCCTAACTCAATACTTTACTACTTGAGGTTTTCTTGTACTCTTCTCTTCTCTTTTCCAACTAGCCTCAAACTTGACTTGACTAGCCAATCTCTAGCATACTGTAAAGATGCACACATGCCTCCTTTGCTATCTACATGGAATTAACTGAAAGGAATTATTTTACCTTACCATCATAGCTTCAAGTGATACCTACAACCTATTGGTTTCCATTCATGGCTCTATGTCACTTAATATGGATTATTGTTAGGCACCATCTCCACTGTATTCAAACCCATGCATAGAACCATTTTCTTCTTCCTGTTTACTTTTTGTTTTCTCTTTAGAAATCATTTCACTTTTAAATTATTCTTGACTTGATATCTACCTCATGAATTCTTCTTCCATTATCTTAGGATGTTCAATGAATTGAATCCATCTAGGAATCTTTCCTTGTCTACTTTGCATGCTTGAAACCACATATTAGGCTGATATTAATTTCCAGCATTCCCCTATTACTTGGATCCTTATGATCCAACTCTTTTATGACCCAATTATATTTCCAGTCGTGTTCTATGAGTAACCTGGGATAGTTAACACCAATTTCTTTCTTGAAGCTATTGATTTAGCCTTTTCTTGACTAATTATATCTGCACTTGTATTTTCTTGAATAATTATTACTTTATTCCGTCTTGACCCATCTAATTTTTCAACTTGACGAGAAAAATCAACTTCTATCATGTCATATTTGATGACCTTTATACCATGCTTCCAATCCACACTTTTTTAGCAATAATGGAGGTGCTACCTCCAATCTGTAGGACTGATATTTGGATATGTTTTCACTTTCTCCATGCACACATTTCGTCTTTATTTATCAAAATACTAGCATTCTGATATATCAATCTGTATAGAACAGGTCTTCCTTGAGCCATAATTTCATTCGGATTTTCCATGTTGCTTATGGGACCCAACATCTGATCCAATAACTTCTTAAAGATTTCAAATGAAAAATGAAGAATTGTATTTTTCCTTCTTTATTCAATCTATATACATCTCTAGAACTTTTTTTGTTTTAAATGTAACCATTACATCCTTAAACGTGCATACGATAAATTCTTGTTAGCTAGAACCACATTATACCATTTTGGTAAGATAGGGAAAATATTTCGTTTATGGTCACCAACAATATTCTTTCCGACTTCCTATGATCTAAGATGCTCAATCCTTAATTATGGTTGAATACCCAGAATCCTCTTTCCAAGACCTTTCCATTGATTGCTTCCTATCTCAATTCTGAATCCTGAGCAGAAAGTTATGGACAATTAAAAAATGCCTTTTCAATGATGCAATCCATGTGCAATTCTTCTCCTTTCTCAGAGCCAAAATAGCTCTTGGACCTTCACTGGACCCACTCATAAGGTTCACAAACCTTGTTTACCCCTTTTTATGCAGGTCCTAACAATCAAAACCCCACGAGATTCCTTCCTAAGCCCTTTTCTTTCTTTAAAATAGTTTTTGGGCATTAGCCCCTTTCTTTTCAGCCCAAAATCCATGTGACCTCGAGTTATAAATAGGTTCTTACTAATATGGTGCTTATACTATGCTTTAGGAATTCAGGACTCCGAAACTTTGGGATTCATAGGTTCTTGAAACAACATACACAATTTCTCCCGAATTTCGAACTTCCACGCTTCCTGGGGTCCACTTCGTATGGTGCACCTGGGGTGCTACGTGTCAGCAATACAGAGGTGACACATGGCCCAATCAACTATTGACGCATGTCGAATTATCATTGGAACACATTACATGTCAAAAACATGAAACATATGGACACGTGGCATGCATACGATGTTCCACATCACCCTAGGTGACATCAACATGCCACGCCACTTCCGTATTTTGTGACTTCAGAATTTCAGGCTTCAATGAAATTTGCACCTGCACACCTTTAAACTCCCAAATGCGGAAACTATGAATACTTGGATGACACACTAATCGACGATCCTCATTCACTGTTTATATCTACAGTCAACAGGAGCTTGGAGACTCTAGGCTTCTAGATTTCTGAGGGTCCATCATTCGATGCCTCCCAGATTGTTGAATTGAGGGGACACATGGAAAAAAATAAGGAGGGGACACATGGTCGTATCTGATTGGTGACATGTGCCCTATCCCAATTAGCCTGAATAGTCTTTGAAACACTTGAAAAATGATGACACATGGCAAGCATCTAGTGTTCCCACGTCACCCTAGGTGACGTCAAGGGCCACATCATTCCTGTTCTTCTTGACTTCATAACTTTGGACTTTAGAGGTTTCTACCTCATCACTCTATGATTTCCTCAAACATCGAATTGGGGAAGTAGTGAACTAGTGTCTCTTCGGAGCTCCAACGCTTCAAAATTCAGCATATTTCACAACTTCTTCTAACATTTCCCCCGAACGTCGAATTTACAAACTTAGTGGTTTCCTTAGTTCTGTTGTTATTCCATTATGGTGGGTAACATGTGGCCCCACCGATGAGAAACACATGTCAGGTCATAAGTTTTTATAAAGGCCTGTCAAAGCAACAAAGTAGGTGACATGTGGTAGGATAGGTTAGGTCCACATCACCCTAGGTGACATCATCATGTCACGTCACATTGGTTCTTCAAAACTTCGATACTTCGAGCTTCAAAATTTTTTACATCCACAAGATTGTTAACCTCCGAATGTCGAACTGTCGAACAATTGTTTCCTAGAGCTTCAGGACTTCAGGGCTCTGAGACTTCGACGATTTCATCAACATCTAACTTTATAACACCCAAAATTTGAACTGGGGAACTTATGAACCATCTCTCTCCAGAGATTTATTACTTCGGTGCTTTAGAGCTTCGGCCGATTTCTGGAATTATCACTATGTTTCTCCTGAACTCTGAACCACCAAACAGATGCCTTCTGGAACTTTGGGACTCCGAGGATTCAGAGCTTCTCTTAAAATTACCTCTCGATTCCCCCGAACTCCAAACCACTGAACTACTTGGGGAAAATCCATGACTCTCCTCCTCCTGGATGATCTATGTCTTAAAATCACTATGGGGCTTTGGAACTTCGGGCTTCAGCCCCCTTTTTCTTAACAAAACATAAAATTCACCGAAGTCACGAAGTTCAAAGGACTTGGAGGTTAACCATCGTGCACCTTTTCCAGATCTGACGGCTGGGAAGGGTCTTCCTCCCCCCGCACAGATCCTACGGCTCAAATTCAATGTTGTGGTTATCAACCAGACCATTGTGATAACCGCTCTACCACTTCTATTGGGATTTCCATTACCACCCAAGAGCTCTCTTAGCACCCCTCTCGCACTTTGTACATCAAATCCCTATGGAATTTTTACTTCAATTCCTCATACATGTCCCATCCAAGTTCAATGTTGAAACCATGGCTCTGATACCAATTTGTAACATCCCCAGCCACCCAGGTCAGACCATAGTACTCAAGATAATTCTTTGATACCAATTTGTAATGTTGAGTAACTCTACCTAATAAATTGTATCTTTTCTAAATCCCTGACCATAGACCAACATGTCGGGACACGCCACCAAAAGAAACTTTCATGCTCTGATACCATTCTGTGATAGCCCTGGCCTTAATCTACTGGGCTATGCCACATATAGATAATTGTGGAAACATCATACACATCCATATAAACATAGAAATGACAATTATCATCTACCTATATATAAACATATACATACGACATATTTAAATAATACATTGATTAATGCAGAAATAATAGTAAGCCTACACATATAGCATATACAATATATCCAGGAATTACTCATCAATTATATCACATGTACAGTTACACATCATGTAAATGAACATAGAAGTGGAACTTATCTTTTAATATAAGACCACCAATTGTGTACAGAGCTTCCACGAACCTCCCAACCATATACCACACTGCTCTTCACTCTTAGTAATGGGTCACCCCCGAGTTGGGACTAAACTCCATCGGGAAAGGGATTCCTAGGCTAGCCAAGATCGATAGGTAAGTCACACAGTTCAATAGCAAGGAACTCCTCCAAGGAGCCACTTACGCCCACAACTCATAGAATATCATTCCCCACATGCTTGTTCCACCCCAAGAGTGTACACCTTCATTGTCACATAGTCCATTGACTACTACACCTCCATTTTCATGGCTTCAACAACAAGCTGGATCAGGAATTATCATAGCTCTGTAGCTACTACTGGACTTCCTCTAGGAAATCTCACATCCTCAACACCCTCTCTCACCTGGAGAGAGTTGTTCATAGGGCTGACAACCTTCTTCTTCTATCCAAATCCTAAGTCTAGAGGGTAACCACAATAGAAAAATCAGGTATGGGCTCTGGTAATGACATCAAGCCACACCATTCTAGAGAAGGCATGGGTATCAACAACAAATTGCTAAGGTGTGATCTCACTTAGGCACTATGCAGTCACATTTTCCTTCACAGGAAAACACAGTTAGCTTCATAACACAGTTTGTCGGTTTCCCCCCGATGTTGCAGGGGTCAACCATGGAGGAAAAAATGGTTGTGTGAAGGCTCTTTGTCTTCTTGCGTTCAAGTGTAGAAGTCTTCCCCCCCATCATGAGGGAATCCCAACGAATTGACTTTCCCACCTAAAATTGTATGCGCCCAGGTTGACACATGTCTTCTTGAAGCTTCATGAGCTCCATTTAACAATTGTTCCCCTCCCATAGGAACCTAGGACAACATAGGTTATTTCCAAACCTTAGCCTCTAGGAAATAATAATATAATATTATTCCCTTAGAGGTAAGCCCTCTAGCTTAGCCCCTTTTCCTAGACCCTTAGCCCCTTCCCTTTCCCTACCTAATGGATCTTAGTCCCCCATAACTCCTTCTTCATGACTGGTCTACATGCAATGATGTAATTATATTAATGATGTGAGTATTTACATATACAAAATCAGGCATAATGGCCTTAGCATATAGGCTCTCCGGCCTAATAAACACATAATCCTTATAGATTATTATAACTTAGCTCATCAGCCTATCAAACATCTTTACAATTCATAATTACAACTGGGGTTCTACCTGGGGATATTACATTAAGTCTACAATATTTGGTCATATGTCCAAAGTTGTTGCACTTGTATCATTCTACTTCATTACTCAATGATCCAAATATGTTGTAGCTTCTATTATGTGCTTCATAATATCTTCTTGGATAATTATTTCTTGTATAACCCTCATGGTTTCTTTTGTTCTTCGTATTGGCTCTACATTTCACAACTTTGTGCCCAAAATTATAACACAAATAACATGAACCAAGAAAAATAGTTTGATACTTGGGAGTGGAAGATCTTTTTAATGGTGTTTCTCTTCTGAATCCTCCTTCTTGAGGTATTTCTATAGCTAGTTTTTGTTGAAACTGACTTCTAAATCTTCTAGGTGATGTAGTGTATCTGTAATATTCCTCTTGAGTTTTTGTGTCTTCTTCTTTAGAGGGACCTCTGATGGCTTCTATATAGCTTCCTGGTTCTGCTTCTTACCTTGTTTTTTGGGAGCTTGAACCTTTCTTTGTCTGCATCTAACTGTATCCCAATCCAGATCTGTCATAGTAAGGTCTCTGACTATTAATGATATTATCCAATATGCTGGTGTTGTTTTTCTGCATTCCCTTCTAAAGATATTTTCTTAGAGTGACTATCTCAACTTCCAAGCCTTCAATGGTCATGTCTCTTTATTCTAACTATCCTCTTAGTGATTCTTTAATTTTCTTCTCTTCTTCTACCTATATTTTTAGCTTTGTGATTATCTGCTCGACCTCTTTGGAGTTGAATTTATGAGATTGTTCTCTCTTATTTAGTTTTTCTTGGAGTGACTTGTTTGTCTTATTTTATCTTTTAATAACTTCTATGGCACTCATCAATTCTTCTTTGTAATCAAGTTTTTCCTCTTCATATTCTTCTTCCGAGCCTTGTTCATCATATTTTTCTACTACCATGAATAATACCCTTTCTGTATCATTGTCATTGACTTCATCTTCATCTAATGAGGAACTATCTTCCTTGGTGCAAAGGATTTTCTTGAAAAACTTCTTGTTTCTTCTACCCTTTTGGATTTTTCTTTTCATTTTAGGGTCATCTTCTTCTTCATTTATTTTATTTTTCTTATAAGGAAATTTATTAGCAAAATGACCAACACCATCACAATTAAAACATATCAATGTAAGCATAGCTTTGTATTTCCCAGTTCCCTTTTTTATCGTTCTGACGAAGTTAGCTACTTATTCATCGTCTTTTGAAACATTAGTGTAGCTACAGTCTAAATTTGGCTTTTGTTTTTCTTTCTTGTTTGTCTTCTTGGATGCCTTGAATTTTTCTTCCTTTGCGGCCGAATTATATTGCTATATCCTCATCTCATAGGCATTTAGTGCCCCTTTTAACTCGTCCATGGTCATTGTAGCTAGGTCCACTTTCTTTTAGAGCTAAGATCATTGGATAAAATCTCATTGGTATAGATCTTAATGCCTTCTTAACAACGACCTGTTCCTTTATCTCATCTCCCAAGCCTTTGATGTTGTTTACTATTTTTTCAATTCATAGAAACTAGGTTGCTATGTTTTCATCTTCATTCATATTCAATTGTTCAAACTTGGCTCTGTAACTCTAAAGTTTAGCTTCTTTAACTTTTTCATCTCCTTCATAGATAGTCTTCAGTTTGTCCCAAATTTTATTATTTGCAGAATAACAATGCATGATATTGGTATGTATCACTTGAGTCACACCATTTGCGGTAGCATTTCTATCCCTTGAATCATTTTCTTCAAGATTCTTTCCATATATATATGTCAGGAGAGTGGTAGGTGCTTTGTATCCATCTTCCACTAATCACCAAACATCGAAGTCGTGTACTTTTTTATAAGTCTTCATTATTTTTCTCCAGAAAGCATAGTTCTCTCCATCAAAGTGTGGTACCCCAATCCTATCATGATCCATGATATCCTTCAAATGGTTAGACCGATTCTTGAAGGACTTGCTCTAATTCCAATTGTTGGATTACTGAGAGGGGGGCGAATTAGTAATAAGCAATTTTATTCCTTTAACCACATTTTATTCTTCAACAATATTTAGCAGTTTATATTTAACTTTAAATAGATTATTAGAACTATAAACATAAACAACATCACATCACAATAGATACAAACTACACTAGAATTTATGTTGAAACCCAAATGGGATAAAACCACATAATTCTTTTCTTATATAATTATCAAAAGAAAACATTCATTGGAAGCACCAACTTTCAATTCTCCATCTACAACTGGAAGGAGGCTCCAAACCCTTCTGAGGCTCCAACCTGAAGGAAGCTAGAACTCCTTGATAATATGGATACAACCATAAGGATGCTACAACCCCCTAGGTTATCCGTCTACAACCAAAAGGTGGCTAAACCCACCTTTCCTTGCCTTGTCCTGCCTCCCTAAAATATAAATGTATACCAACTGTCGCAGACTCTGCCACTGTCACTACCACAAAATATGTCGCTGCCACAAATCTAACATTGTCACAACTCTGTCACTTCCAAAACTCTGTCACTATCAATATCATTTTCTCTATCACAGTCTCATCAACCTGTATTTGGTCATAAACCAACTAAACATGTACCATACCATGCATCAAGTGTATACCAATATTCCAATTCCTGTAAACATAATCAAAGGTAAGAAGAGTAAAATTATGTAGGAATATTTTTATGCTTTTATATAATGGAGAAAGTACATATTTATATATAAATAATTCCCCTTTCATCCAATTAATAACCAACTAGCAATCCTCATATATGTGTAGCTATGTGATGGAATTTTCTCGGGCTAGTTGGAGAAGGAGTTTCAAGGCTATGAGTTCACTGAAATTATTAGAGGAAATCCCTAGTCCAAAAGAGAAAGAGATGGAGTTGGATCTAGATATGTGTATAATTCCACTTTCTCATCCTTTGTATGGGACCCCTTGGGTATCCCCATAAATAAAAACCCAATATACATCCATCCAAATTTGCGGCTCCTACTGAGATCTTGGATGGAGAGTCTCTGTATTGCAAGGGAAAGATGAGAGAATGGAAAGAATTTGTGAAGCACATATTTGAGTTGAAGTAAAGGAGTCATCAAAGATGGTATGAGTCCTTTATATCCATAATACCCAATCCATTTTCATGTTGAGGGCCTTGAGATTGTGAGAATATTGCCGAGAGAGCCAATTCTTAAGAGCTTCCTCAATAGAGGCAACATTCCACTTCCAAGTGTGTCATATAGTTTTATGGATCTTTCTCTATACTTGTTGAGAATATTTGCAATCCATGATGAGTTGGTGATTGGTTTCTAAGTCTTGCTTACATAGGGGGTCTCTACTAGTAGCCCCACTTTTTAATTTTTGGTTGTGATAGTACATGTTGTAAAGGTTATATTGCCAAACAAGTTGTAATTTTAACCCTAGAAAAAAAAGTGTCATTAGTAGTGTCACTTTTCAATTTGGAATTTTATTTTAAGGTTTTATATAGCAACATTACAATGTTTTTAAGGCCATGGTTTTAAAAGGTTCTAATTTTAACCATGAAAAAAAGGTGTCATTAGTAGCACCACTTTTTATTCGAGGGTTGATTTTAAGTTTTTTCTCAACAACATTACGAGGGGTTAAGGCCATGGTTGCAAAAGGTTGTAATTTTAACCATAAAATAAGGATGCTACCAATAGCACCACTTTTCAATTAAAGAGTTCATTTTAGTGGTTTTTACTAAAAAATATGGGTTTTTAAGGCTAGAGTTTTCATTTTGAGGTCACGGTTCTCATCAAGTCGGTAACTATGTTATTAACGTATGCATTCTAAGAATAAGGGATCATATGACGCCTGTTTTGGAGTATCTCATGTGATCATGGAGCCTTCATTATAATTTTTTTTTCATTTAATTAAGGATTTTAGCCTAAATTTGTAATGTAATGAATTTTATAAATCCTTAGAATACAAAGAGTTGAACTTGAACACTTGGGTTGTTGGAAGGCCACAAGCTAAAGATCACAAGCATAAATATGAGTTTTGTAAAAGAAAAAGGGGTGTTTGGGATCTCATAGATTTGTCTTCTATAGCTGGGTCTATGTAGAATACATATATCATGATGGTTTCATGAATCTAATATACCTAATAGTCTGAGTCATTGTCATTGAATAAAATAAAACAAAATTATGGGTTAATGAGTTATGTGTGTATGTGTTAACACATAGAATTGTAAGGGTCAAAAAATCATTTTAGTTTTGTTTTTGAGTCATAGGGTTACATAAGTCATAGGTTTGTGTGTCTTCTTTTTTATAGTCATCGCTTAAATTTTGATTTGAATAAGCCAAAGTTAGTTTGGCCTTAGTCTAGAGTCTTTGAGTTATGTAATTTGTTATCATTACAAGGTAAATAAACCGCCATGAATCACATATTTTATTTTTACATAATTACCTTGACATATCACACCTCCATGTTGTACACAAGGTTCCCTTTGTCACCATCTATTTGTTTAAGTGTCAAGTCAAAATTGATTGTATGTGTTGCCAACTCACCAGGAGAGTTCGCAGCGTACTCTAAGTACCTCATGCATTCATTTTTCATCATTGCAATTAAAGGATCGTGTCAAAGAGGATTTCCTTGTTTTTAGAGCCTACATTTAACTAATTTTCAAGGATTATATCACATATCTCATAAAAATTTCCTTTAAGTGTGCAATTCACATTTGAATCAGGCGTTGTGAACTGGTAGACAGGTGTTGCAAACTGGCAGACAAGCATTACGAAGTGGCATTGCGAACTAGATGAAGATGAGTGTTGGAGGTCGGATAGCTTACAGACATCTTTGTTCAAATCCACAAATATTTTCATCAAGCTTAGTTCTACCAGGTACTTAGTGAGGGTTATCATGTTGTTTTAAAGTTGAGAGAATCTTTTGGCTGATTTATCTCTTAGCGCTGCAAATTGTCAAATTCTTTGCTTCCAGTTTTCAAAATTCACCTGAATGATGTGTTGAACCCTTCCCACTAGACCAAGCTAACTTATAACCTCATTAATGTTTCCCAGTGGTCATAATTTACCTATTCCCATCAATTTTACTTAGCATTGTGAACTGGCTAATCAGGGCACTGCGAACCCCCTATTTCAACATCATTGAAACCTTGTCTTCTGCATATTTAAAAAAAAGAGTTTAATTTTTGAAAGAGTGAATTTTCACCCCTATCAAATTTGAAATATGTGATTTATTGTCTTTTGAACCAAGTTTAAATATTTCATGCATTATCAATTTGTAATTGATATTTTTATATTGATGAAAAAACCTTGTTTAGCAGAGATTTATCTTGTCTCCCTTTCATTATAAATTCCATTTACTTTTCCTTATCCCTCATGTTTTAAGAATGCCCTGTATTGTTCCTAAATTTTTATAGAGTGAGGTGTATGAAGCTCTATACAAGTTCAGCCTATGGAAAACATTTTTTGTCATCAAAACCTATTTCCTATTTTCCCTATTTTCACACAGTTAGTTGTCATTAAAACTCATAGAAAATCATTCTTCAGTGGCAGCATGGAAATTCAACAGCACAAGAAGGCTCAAAAGAGAGGGGAGGCTATAAGAATAGATCCCTATGATATGAATATCCTCGACTCTTAATATTTGATCAGGGAGGCCTTTCAGAGGGTAGGTTGCATTAATTTCTGTCGGAAGATGCAGAGGGGGCATCCATAGGTGGCTAGAGAATTTTCATTAAATTTTAATGGGTCCAAAACCAAAGTGGGGATGTTAGAATTTGAGGTTTTATAACTTTCCATTTATGTTGCAACAGAGATACCCAACACTGGAAAAAATTGATTCAAGGAAATGTCATTAAATGCTTCCTTCTCCAAGGAATTGCTTAAGCCAGAGTATCATGGGGACAATTTGTCCAGAGAGGTACCTAGAAGCCACATGCTTGAAGGTTTTGATAATATGTTGAAGTTTATCCAAAGGTATTCCACCTGTGAGGGTATAATTAACATGGTATATCAATACCACATCATGTTGTTGCTACATTTCATAGGGAAAGAAGAAATGAACCTCCCTTTTTATCTTTTTAGAAGCATTGGTAAGATGGATGATAGAGTTCAAGCCAAGTCTAAACAAGTAGAAACCAGTGTCTTTCACTCTGGCCTTATTAAAATGTTGGTGATGGAAGAGTTGAGAAAGACAAATACTAATTGGGAAACATTCCTCACTTCATCACAGTTTCAATTGAAGGTTTCCCCCACTCCACAGTCCAAGATACAAAGTCCTACTCTTGTTGAGAGGATTGTGTATTCATAGGTTACGAAGAAGAAAAGGGGTGCTATGAATGATAAAGATGACAAAGCCACAAATGAAATAAAAGTTGGATGGAATTCACAACCTTCACATAGGTAATCTTCACCCATGGAAAATCCCATTCCTATGGAGGTTCCTTCAAGAAAATCCACATGCCTGAGAGGAAGAAAACTTGTGTTTCCTTCACCCATTGCTTTGGAAAAAGTTAAGCCTAAGAGGCATTTTACTAGAGCAACAACCAAGAAAAATGTCCCTGTGAAGGATGATGTAGCAGAGACTTTAGCCTAGAGGAAAGGTAAATCTGAATCTCTTGAGCATCCCATTGAAATTTTTGATATCACTACTCCTCAGCATGAAATTAATCCCACTTTCAAGAGGCTCAAGAGACAACTTAAATAATAAAGGGATGAGGCTGATAAACTGAAGAAATGATACTTGGATTCAAGGAATAATCTTAAGGGAGTGATGGGAATGTTCCATGAGACCATTGATAAGGCCATATTTTTAACCAAAATATTCCTACCCCTCCACATGTAGCTCAGAAATCTCTACAGACAAATCAGATCTCATCAAGCTCAAATCAAAAGGTTAAAGGAAGAACTACATCCCTTTAAAGAAGAATTGGCCAAGAGAAACCTGAACATGTTGGCCAAGGTTGCTACCAGGAGAATCTCTAGAGTTAAAAAATGAAGATGTTGAACCTCTATAACCAACATAAATTTTGGTCAAATTTCTTGTTTTATGCATTTTTACAACTTTTTGAGGATGACCATGTTTTGTAAACCATGATTAGATATTTTAGAGCTTTCTTCTATTCATGTACCAATATTATGAGGTCATTGCAACATTTTGGGACACTTGAGATAGTTTTGAGATGTTTTAAGATTTTGTAAAATCAAACAAGCCACTACAGGAAAGTTTACAGCGCCCGGCATTGCAAACTAGCTGTTTCATACAAGCGCTACGAACTGACGTTGTGAACTCATGTTTTGGAGTTTTCAGAGGGAAGAGTGACTACCATATGTTAGGATGGATGAACACCAACATTCTGAAGGTCATTTGTGAGCTGGGAGGCCACCTTCCTAAAGAGAATGTGCTCAAACGGACACAACATCAATTATAAAGAAGATGTTTCCAACGTTACCAAAATCACCCTGAAAAGTAGCATTATGTTTTATTTCTATTGTACACATGTAGCCATGCCAGCTTTAGGCACATGGATCCTATGAAGGAGTTTTTATTCGAATTGTAAAGTTGTCAATGACAGGATAGGCTATAAGATGAGCATTATAAGAGTGAAGAGGGGCTCGAATGGCGTGACAGAGGACTCATATTTTTTATATTGACTATGTAGCAAAGAGTACCTCCTATTGTACGTATGAAACCTAATACACTTTGGATAATGGAAATCAGTCTTGTTTCTTATCGTCTTGTTTCTATCTAATTTTGATTATAATCCATTGAATGATTCATTTGGCTGAATTGTATCTTTGTTGCAATGGAGGATCTGTTGTAATATTTTTTACAAATATATCATAGTTTTTTCTCTTTGATTATGAGAAGTTATTATTTCATAGATTATTTCTTCATATGTGTGTCAATTCTACATGATGTAGATGATAAGCATATTACATTTTTCTTGTCAAGTCTTCCACCTACTCACCTTATTTCTTAAAATCTGATATGAAGTTATTCAAAGACTTATTTGTTGGTGTATATTGTGCAGAGTTTTTTGTGGTTGAATTTCTTTCTGATTTTTTCCATCCATTCTTCACCTTATTATAAGCACTTATCTTTACATCCTGATGGGTACTGGGATTGCACTTATAACAGTCTAAGTGTGACTTCTAGTGCTAACATTATTTTTTTATCGTTTTGTTGATTTCTATTCAAAGCATTATTTTTGTGTTTGATAAACATTGATATGTGAATCTAATTGCAACCCATGTTGCATTAGAATTACATAAACTTGATGAAATCTACAACCCATTATTCCTTCATTTTAAACATTCAAATTTAACTTAGAAAGTCTTGTTTCCCTTCAAAAACCTTTTTTTCCATTTGAAAATTGGGCACAAGTAGAAATAATTTCCTTAACAAAATGCATGCCATGGAGTGCATGAGGGTGATATGATCAAAATGGAATGTGTTTCCTAGAGTCTTATTTGGTTTTTAAAATCTAACATAACCAAAGACATTGAACCATTTCTCATGTGAGAGTTATGGATCTATCAAGTTGGACTATGATCACGATATTACCAAAACTGACTAGCTTAACTAAAATGCACACCCAACCTTCATTACACATACAAATTGAATTATTCAACTTGGATAAAATGTTTTTAGTTAGTACAAACTATCCCAAAATTCCATATTTTTAATTTGGCACATAAAAATTTATGACGTGCAAAAATACTCAAAATTTGTTTTTTCTTCCAAATGGTAAAAATCATGGTTAAGTACCTCAATGAAATTCATGATAGGACCTAAAGTTAATGGTAAATGGAAATAAAATTATTCCAATCTAGATTTACCAACCTTTTCTTCAACCTCTCATATTCAATTGCCAAAAAAAAATATTCTATGGATAAATCCAAGTCTACCAAAATAACAATTGATATTATTTGCTAATTTTCATAGTTAGTACAAAAGTGCACTCCAAGGCTAAACCAAGTATAGAATAAGTATGAAATTTGGATTGAGATATAATTATAAAATATTTAACTTATGTACCATGCATCAAGTTTGTCAATATTCCTAATTACATCTTTCCACTTTTACACAAGCCTAAGAAAATGCATGCCAAAGAAAAATTAAGCATGATAAAGAAAATCTAAAGCTTGGACATGATACTTAAGGATTCCCTAGGCCTTTAATTATTCCCAAGGCTTGTGACAATATAACCCTATATATCATCTGTATGATTCAATCTCTCTCCCTCCCCCCTTTTACTTCTCAATGATCACTTCAAGTTGTATATTATAAATATAATGGAGACTTAGTAATAATTTACCAAACTTACATAGGAGTAGAAAAAAATGTGTTACATCCATTGATAATACATTTCATAAAACCGTCACTAACTCATAAATAGTCTTATGGATTTTAATGACATGAAATAATACACAAGTTCCCTAAAATGAAATTCTATGGAATTACATACACTTGATGACATATGTAACTTACCTAGTCATCTAATTAAATTGTAATCAATATTATTACATGGAAATTGTAGAAAATTACAATTTTGCAGTAGAAAGAACATTGGCTATAACACGAAGTATCATAGGTACTCTATATACCTTCCACCCACCTATGTATCATTCTTATAGTTCATTCAACAACATAAACATAATTATTTACGATAACAAAACATGATTGAAGGAATTCTTACCTAAATCCCCTTCAACATATATTCAATATAATCATACTAAATGCATACTTTCACATCTACCATCATCGTCTTTGGTTTTACCTAATCATTTGGTGTTTTATGGAGGCCCACATAATCCTTTCAGCGACCTCTTGATCAAAATTTTATTATCCTTACCCTTTATTTATAACTTGGTTGACTGTCATATGTAGTAGTATCATCAACATCTTTAGCCATGATATCAACCATTTCTAGTTACACAATCACCATTATCCATATTTTATCATCATCCATACTCGTGGAATATGTAAGATTGTACTAATCTTAACCTATATATATGCACTATGCATTATCTCTTATCATATCCACTAGTTCATATTTATTCTAGCTATTTTAATCTCTCGCCTTTTCAACATTCTTATACCTTAAAACTATTTATGCATAGAAGAGTTAGGAATGATCACTCCCAATTCCTTTGTATAACATGGAATTCTACCTCACCACTGATCGAATTCATGGCCTTCTACCAATCACACATTGGATCATTAGCCATAATTTTCTCACCAAGTAGCAACTCACAACATGTATAAACATTTATACTTGTTATTTTTATAAACTCACAACTCTACTTATATCAACAAAATATAGTTTAAGGTGATAAAAATTCCCTCATTAATATGTATACCTTGCTAACCATTCTCACCATTTTCTACTACAACAAATTCTTTAGCATTATGTATCTTCCTTTGTATTTCTGCAACTTCCTATGTTGTCTTGATCTACCCTCTAGTACCATTTTACTATGACATCAATATTTGATATTATTTTAGTTCCTTCATCACTCTATTCACCTCTAGGAATTACTAAATTATTTTTTAAGAAAATTCTAGCCAAGCCCAACTTGGCCATTCATCATTTCCATTTCATAGTAGTATTTACAAGTTCATTAGCTTCTTCCTTTCCTAGGACAATCTTGCATTGGTTTTACTTTATTTGAAATTTTTGTCTTCATATACCCTCTTTATACATCCATTTTGGAAGTCATTGCAATTTTTATGTTCTACTTATTTTGTCAAGAAATTGTATACATAGAATGCACTCAACATAATATACCTTTTTATCCATCTAACAATTCTCATTCATTGATGGAATCACCATCATAATGCTACAATATCCTCTAACATATGACATCTCATACCCTTGCTTATCTCTAGTTGTCTTTAATCTTTGCTCCATTCTATAACTTTCTATTCATTTCCATGGAAACTCTTCACAAAGTTCAACTATGTTAACCAAGACCAATCCACACAATGGAGTGCTTTATTCATATATTGGGACTTTTAAAGTGAGTGAAAATTGATTATTTCTTCTACTATATTGTTTACACATAAGTTGATGGATCATAACCTATAACTCTTCCAATCATACATACAACTTGATTTCAAATATAGTTCACCCATCACATGGTTCATCCATCACTTCTTGCACATTCTTTTTTTCTTGGTAGATATACCCAACCATACCAATCTTCCATAAATTCCTTATTTGCAATCATTATCTTCAATCTCTAATAATTAGTTTCCTTTCTCTATTTGTTGGCATATTCTAGGCTCTTTATACCTTTCATTTTTCCTTATTGTATATAATAACCAACTACCATGATAAGGACCTCCAATATCTATTATTCTACAATCTAAATTGTACATATTGATCATGGTCAATGTATGGCATGCATTCTTTCTTGAAACTTTAGCAGCCATTATTGGTTCCTTCTTTCATCATGATTGAACCTAAAATCAAACTTGAAAAATATCAACCCTCTTCCTTCAAGTGGTTTAACTACCTCATTGAAATTATTGATATAATACTCTCATATTGAACATATTTTCTTATCAAGAGTGTTGTCACTTCTCTAGGTACTCCCAACCATCCTTGGTCAATTCTTCAACTTGCTAGTTAACAAGCACCTTTGACTTTCCTTATTTTCTCATCCAATTTGTACCTCCATACCACCATGTAAACACAATTTTTTCATCCTTAATTATTTTCTCATATGATATTCTCATATATCATCATATACTACTTTCCACAATTTTATGTTGAGCACACACTTATACTAAGAGGGGGGCTGAATCAGTATAAGGCTATCATTTTATTTTTAACATTCATAAACCATATTGAAGCAATCACATAAATGTTAACAACTAGAAGACACAATATTTAACGTGGAAACCCTTTCGGGAGAAAACCACAAAATCTTCCTTTTATAAATTTTTAGGAACCAACCTAAAGTTACAAATGTTTATAGGCACCAACCTACTGGAGACACTGATCCCTCCTACTATTTGTAGGCACTGACCTACAGGAGAGATCGATCCCCTATACTTTTTGTAGGCACCGACCTACAGGAGACACCAATCCTCTTCTGTTGTTTGTAGGAACTAAGCTAAAAGAGACATAAATCCCCTAATCTAGGTGGATATCGGTAGCCACCCACCTATTCCACTAGCTCAAAGAACAATTCTCATTTCGATAGTTTTTTCCTAGTTTTTTGGGTCCTAAACTTTCAGGGCCATTTTGAGGCCCTAAATAACATTTTTGGGCATGGCATAATCACACTCTAGGATTTAGTGAGAGTGTGATGGAAACATGTGTAGTCCTAAGATATTTCTTTCGGGGCACATCGTTCTAATGATCAGGGTGCATCATTCTAATGGTCGAGACGTAGCCCCACACTGTGGTGAACCACACATATCTTGTGTCTTTGGTTTTCTTTGTGTTGTGTTGTTTATGTTATGAATCTTCTCAGTGCTTTGTTTATTATGTATGATAGATAGATTTGTTAATGATTAGTTATTTATTTGGGTTGAAGGTAAATGGATGTTATATCTAACTCGGTTCTATGTGCTAAGTGGTTGAAGTGATTAATATTTATTGTTACTACGTAGATATATCTTTGTGTATGTTATGCGATATTAATAAAGCTAAGTAACTAATGCATATAATATTTTAAGTGTTACTAGAATACTCTGTGAAGTGTTTTTATCACATATTTGTGTCCCAGCTCGGTTACAGACACCTGCGTCCTATAACCCCCTTGCTTCTACCTTGGGTGATACTTTGCCTGCTTTGCAGGTGTTTTCAAAAGGGCTGGTAGTTAGGGTTTTGTTGGTGTGTTGTTGAGCGTTGAAACCTGGGTCTGCCCCTGTGCCAACAAATGGTTCTGTTGCTGAGACCTGAAACTGTGATTGTTGGGAAATGAAGTAAAGAAAAGAGAAGCTACGTGTGTAGATTTTTTGACTGAAAGGCATAGTAATCTACTTGAATTACGAATATCAGTGCGAAGAAAGAAATCCGATCTGAATAAAAGAGGTAAGATCTTAAAATAGGTAAGATTTGTGCTTTGACAAGAGTAAGATAAGTGAAAATTTTTATTTCGAAAGATGAATTTAAGTGTGTTTAATAGATTTTGTCCTAGTCTGAAGGTTAGGGTGTAGTTGGAAGAAAGATTTGATATGAGTAAATTTAATGAAAATGAAGAAAGATATGGTATTCCTATTCATAGAAAGAGTTTTTGGACTAATAAGTGGATGCAAGAACCTAGAAAGAATTTTTACAGAATGCAAATCCAACACTGTGATCCTAGTGCGTAGCACAAAAGAGGTTGGGGAACATACAAGAGAAAAAGAGGATTGACATTGTTCTATAATTGCAGAAGGTCGAGACATCTTACTAAGGAATGCCCTGGTATAGGTCTGATTTGTCTTTGTTGTAAGATTATTGGTCATGAAGTTGAGGATTGTCCAAGGATGATTGCTAAAGTTGAAAGGATGAACATGAGACAAGAAAACAATGAATACAATCAAGAGACTAAGAGCATGTTAGAGAAAGAATCAGAGGAAGTTTAGACTAAATTAGTGCAGTTGAAAGAAATTATGGATGTTCACAAAGATGTCATTTGACCAGAGATACTGAAAGTAAAGTAGCGCATAAGTGCAAGAATAGAAGACTTCGACATAGACCGTGTTTTGGATGAAGAAACAAAAGTGAATATTATGATAGAAGACACTTGGGAAATTTTGGGAAATCCTACTATGGTACCTTCGTTGGGAAGCATAGTCTTGTTTAAGGGTAGGATGATAACTTTATGTGGAAGAGTTACTAATGTACCTATTACTATTCATGGAACATCGACTGAAGAGGAATTTGAAGTCATTACGTTTGTTGGGGACAATGCTCCTTTCCCACTTTTGTTAGGTAAGACTTGGATTGAGATGGATTAGATCAGAAGGAAATTAGAGGAAGAAGCTACAGAAAATAAAAAGAAAGAACTAAGGGATTTCATAGCTAGAAAAATAGATCGACTCATAGAACAACGAGAGGATAAGTCGAAGCAACAAAACAAAGTAACAACACAGGAGCAACATAAATCAAGAGAATTAGTTGTCAAGGTTGAAAGAATGCTAGAAGGTTTGAAGGACCTATATATGCAAGAAAGAAGAATACCCACCCAAGAATTATTAAGAAAAGGGATAATAACTTCAGACCCTTTGAGGGTACATCAACAATGCGAAGTCACTACACTAGGGGAAGATAAGAATAAAAATGGAAAAAGGATTCTAGACATAGTTAGAGAGACTTAGATCATAGGGAATAAGGCAAGGAATCTCAATAAAAGGAAATCTAAGTTGGAAAATCTACAGGAAGCTATAGAGACCATATGGAAAACTTCACATACTAGAACCTCGTAGGAGGCAGGTTCGCAGGAGTTGAACCTCGTTGGAACAACATGACTTCATAGAGTGGGACTTCTCCCTGGCAAAGATATATGACCATTGGAGGCACCCTGACTCAAAGTGGTTGAGCCCTTGCAAGACCATCCCCATTGATCATGACAACCTCCCATGGTGGAAGAAAAGAGATATGATGAAGTAGGAGATCCTTTTAAATTTTTTCTTGAGGAAGCCCTCGTGCGACAAAGGAATGAGATGATGGATAACTTTGCATAGATCCTTTGATGGTTGCCAATAGGAGACACATATTCATCAAGTGACCATGCCACCCCCTTCAAAGTACAAGTCAATTTTGATATCCCCTTATTTGAAGGCCATGTTATCCCCAATTCCTAGGGATAAATAAGGATATGATACCTCAAGTCCCTCAGGTTGCATACATGGAGTACCGAGAGACAACTTGACTAGCAATATCCACTTCCACAGACAAAGGCCCACTTCACCACCATAGATCTTAGGTTCATCATGAGGTTATCCACACACCATATTGTTTCCTAAATACATTGGGTCTTGATCCATGAGGTACAAGCCAAGTATTATGGTGAGTTTCATTTCAATATTTGAGGCATTTGAGTTTGTTGCATTTAAAATTGCTTTTGATTATGTAACAGTTGCTTGGGAATTATGATTTTGTCCTTGTTTCACCTTGGTGGTTGACATTATTCCCTATTAAGTGGTCATCCTTAGGGATAGGTTTACTACCTAGATATCCCCTTTATGAGTTATAGTGTCATTCCTCTACCATACTTTTCACTTTCCACTTCATTTCCTCATCTCCTTATCTTTTGGTATTTTCAAGTGTACTAACCCAAGAAGCGATTGTCCCTCATTTCATGGAAATAAGCGGATGAAGGCCCATAGGGGAATGTAGCTGGAAAATGTTAAAAGACATATTATAAACCATCCATATGCTCACCCAAAGAGGTCTTGAAAGAAATGAAACACTTCTCCTAAAAATTCAAAGATCTGTTGTAACACCCCTAACCACCTACTAGGAAATGCCACTTAAAAAATTATTTCTTTGATACCAATTTTAATCCACCCAACCATTCAGGCTAAGTCACGTCACTCAAAATTATCTTTTCATCATATATGATACCAATTTACCAACAATTCAACTGAAAATGATCTGATACAACCCTGTCACTAACTAAAACATATAAATACTTTGTCATGCATAATTATACACATATTCATAACAAAATTATACACAATCATAACATAATTATGCA